>CM065693.1:35443844-35451344 GCA_017654935.2 Phymorhynchus buccinoides
AAAACACGTTCGATTCGATTTCGATTATTGTTGTTTTATTTGTGCCCCCCCCCCCCCTTTCCCTCCCATGTGAATGGGCAAATTGCCTGATGCTTTAGAATGTCTGTTCTAATGCGCATGCGCAAGGGTAGATATTTCATAGGACTACTTATTTCTCATGACACCGGCCTAACATAGCAACATAGACCTCGGCCTACTTTGACATAGCCCCAAGGTCTAGCAGTGCACAACTTTTTACAAACAATTTTTGTTTGCTGTTGTTTTTAGCCAAGAAGAAGAAACAACTCACAAATATTCACGGCAACACTTACAAATGACAAATCTTACATATGTACATGAAATGTTCTCATATGCTGTTTCCCAATGGTAAGCAAACAACCAAACAGAACATCCGTTAGTCAATAATTTGTTGGGAGCTAAGATAATAATGTCAGTGCCATGGATACACACATGACAATCATATCATATTGCTTACTGACATGACACATTTTTACAGAAACGCTTGCATGATTCAGGCATCAGAATTGTCAGAGGATTAAGAATTTCTGACAGAGGATTGGCTTCTCTTGTCAGAGGTTTTGCGGTTTTTTTTATTGAGTGTTATCCTTTGTGTTAAATAGCATTTTAAAGTGATTTATCACTGTATTAAGCCTTTGTGGTGGTGTTGGGAACTCATTTCAGTGTTGTCCTTCTCCAGTCTATGGCCTTGATAGCCCTTTTACCGCAGTTTTCAGAGGAATGGACCTCAGACTATTCTGATGCCTGATGATTTGTCACAATTGTTAGGCCTTACGTACATTTATTCCCCAAAAACAATGTTCGAACAAAAAATTACGTTTACCAATAAAATAAAAAATTAAAATTATTATTAAATGCATAAAAAATGAATATTTTTACCTGATATTGTTAGTTGTGTCTTTATAATAAACGCTCCCTAATTGATAATTACGCAACGAACTATGCAAAAACAGTGAATTTACATTTTGTTTATAATTTAGGCTTACCATAGTTTCATTTATAGACTTTCTAGATCATCTATGTGTTTATGCTTGGCTATACCCTCTGGTCTAGTGTAATCTCCTGGAACGTAGGTTTTGCTTACGATAGTGTTAGTGGCTGAAATTGAATGTGCGATGTGACACACACGCGCGCGCGTGCGCGCACGCACACACACACACACACACACACGCGCACACACACACACGCACGCACGCACGCACGCACACGCGCACGCGCACACGCACGCACACGCACGCACACACACACACACACACACACACACACAAAAAGCATGTTTTGCTTATACAATGTTCCCATCTGGAAATAAAATTTTGACTTTGACTTTGACTTTGCACACACACACACACACACACACACACACACACACACACACACACACACACACACACACACACACACACACATTAACTATACACACAAAAAAAAGAAAACTGAAGAAACAAACAACAATAATATGTACAACAATTAATTTAAGTTGAGTTTGATATAGTTGTGGGTTTGCTGTATCTTTTTACCCCCGCAACTATTACCCCGTGAAACCTACACGTACAACACTTGATACTGGTACATGACAGTGACTGAAGAGTCAATCAAACATTTAAGATCTTTCAAGAGCAACACACACACACACACACACACACACACACACACACACACACACACACACACACATATATATATATATTTGGCCAGGCAATAAGTACGCATTGAGGTTTTTACCCCTCAGTGGATGCCTCACAAAAACAGTTAGCCTGCAACTGTAAGTAACCTTTTCCAACGAAACAGACTTGAAAAATTCATTTTGTTTTTAGACATAAAGTATGGAACAGTTCTTGGTGAAATTTACCTTCACAGTCCCAGATTCGAGCCCAGTATGACGTCTTTCAGTTCCAACGTTGTTAACCCTCCATTTTGGTGGTGTTTTTTGTTTGCTTGGTTGTTGTTGGGTTGTTGTTTTTCGGACAGACGAGTCAATGGGAAAAACTAGATTATAATGTGCGTGCCTTTAACACACATGTAATGAACTGCATGCATTGACGAAAATCTTATTTGTTTTCTGTCTTCCGTGTCTTTCCCTAAACAGGAATGAAGGGGCAGTTCAGAGATTCAACCCCCCCCCTTTCGAAGTCATAATACTGCAATGGGACTAAAAATAAATGTTTCGCCATTTTCTTTTCCGTTCATGGTGTACATGTTTGTAACAAGTCAGTCGTGTTTGACAATGACCTCCAGACTGCAGAGGAGGTCACTGCTATTCTGAAAGCTAGGAATTAATTCTTTTTTCTTTCTTCTTTTTTTTTTTTACAGCGGAGATGCCTTGCTCTGGAGACACACCCACTCAACTCTATCTATCCTTCATGTTATGGACAATCCACCTACAGTAAGTAATTGATGAGAGTATGTATGTTGGTAGTTCATGCCTTAATGACGATACTGCGCCAAGAGTGGTAGTCCAAAGAAGACATGTATTGTCTTCATTCCTTAATAATTGTGGTACGGTACCAAACGTGGTAGCAATCCAAGGGAGATACGCATTGCCTTCATTCCTTGATGCTGGCTGTATGCTGTGCAAAAAGTAGTTGTAGTCCATAATATGTGTTACTACGCATTATCTTCATCCCTTAATGCTGGTACCATTACCAAAAGTAGCAGTCGTGCATAGAAGATACGTGTTGTCTTTACTCCTTAATGTAATTGTGGTAGGGTAAGCGGAGTATTGGTAGTCCGTAGGAGATACGCATTTTCTTCATTCCTTAATGGCGGTACTGTACCCAAAATAATAGTAATCCATATAGGAGATACGCATGATCTTCATTCATTAATGCTGGAACTATGCCAAAAGTAGTAGTAGTCCATAGGAGATACGCATTGTCTTCATTCCTTAATGGCGGTACTGTACCCAAAGTAATAGTAATCCATATAGGAGATACGCATTGTCTTCATTCCTTAATGGCGGTACTGTACCCAAAGTAATAGTAATCCATATAGGAGATACGCATTGTCTTCATTCCTTAATGGCGGTACTGTACCCAAAGTAATAGTAATCCATATAGGAGATACGCATTGTCTTCATTCCTTAATGGCGGTACTGTACCCAAAGTAATAGTAATCCATATAGGAGATACGCATTGTCTTCATTCCTTAATGGCGGTACTGTACCCAAAGTAATAGTAATCCATATAGGAGATACGCATTGTCTTCATTCCTTAATGGCGGCATTGTGCCCAAAATAATAGTAATCCATATAGGAGATACGCATGATCTTCATTCATTAATGCTGGAACTATGCCAAAAGTAGTAGTAGTCCATAGGAGATACGCATTGTCTTCATTCCTTAATGGCGGCACTGTGCCCAAAGTAATAGTAATCCATATAGGAGATACGCATTGTCTTCGTTCTTTAATGCTGGAACCATACCAAAAGTAGTAGTAGTTCATAGGAGATACGCATTGTCTTCGTTCATGCCGGTACTGTACTGTAGGCCTACCAAAAGTAATGTGAGTCCAATATATAGGAGATACGCATTATCTTCATTCCTTAATGCTGGAACCATACCAAAAGTAGTAGTAGTCCATAGGAGATAAGCATTGTCTTCATTCCTTAATGGCGGTACTGTACCAAAAGTAATACTAATCCATGTGAGACACGCATTGCCTTCATTCGTTAACGCTGATACTGTACCAAGAGTAGTAGGCCTATTAGTCCATATATAGTAGGAGATACACCTTGTCTTCATTCCTTACTGACAATGCCAAGATTAGTAGTAGTCTAAAAGAGATACGCACTGTCTTCATTCCTTAACGACGGTACCAAGATTAGCAGTAGTCTAAAAGAGATACACACTGTCTTCATTCCTTAATGCTGGTACTATACTGTGCCAAAAGTAGTAGTAGTCCATAGGACGTAAGCGCATAGTTTTCATTCCTTACTGACGGTACTGTTCCAAAAGAAGTAGTAATCCAAAGGAGATACGCATTTTCTTCATGCCTTAGGCCGTATACATACATAAGCGGATATTTCATGCGGAAACCCGTGCGCAATCATAGTAGTCTAAAGGAGATGCGCGCAATCTTCATTCCTTATTGCTGGTACTGTACTGTACCAAGAGTAGTGATAGTCCATAGGAGATGCGCACTGTCTTCATTCCTTATTGCTGGTACTGTACTGTACCAAGAGTAGTGATAGTCCATAGGAGATGCGCACAGTCTTCATTCCTTAATGCTGGTACTGTATCAATGCACCATCGATTGGTACTGTACCAAAAGCAGAAGAAGTCCATAAAAGGAAACACGGGTTGTCTTCATTCCTTGATGCTGATATTGTAGTGGTAGGCTTACATAGGATATCTGCACCCACCCACCCTCCCTGACAATCTGCCACCTTCACATGCGTGAGACCATGGTCTTGGTGGTGCTGGCCTGGCGGGACACCCCCCTGGAGTCGAAGAAGGAGTCGTGGCGGGCCAGGTAGTCGTGGCGGTACCCGGAGCAGCACAGGAAGCACAGGCAGCGCTTGAAGTTGCGGCGGAAGTTCTGCGAGAAGATGGCGTACAGCACGGGGTTAGCGGCGGAGTTGAGGTGGGTCATGACCATGACGAAGACGAAGAAGCCCCAGGACTGCGGCAGGGGCGAGGAGGACGCGGACAAGGCGTCGTGGATGAGGTGGACCTGGTGAGGGGAGTAGCTGACGATGTAGACAACCACGCTGGACACCAGCATCTTCACCACGCCTTTCCTCGCGCGGACGGTCTCCACCGCACGGTCGTTGTTGTTGTTGCCTCCTCCACATCCTCCTCCTCCTCCTCCTACAGCTCCGTGCCCGTTCCAGATCCGGCTCCGGCTGTCACCACCACCACCACCGGTACTGCTACCATCTTCCCCACTGACTCCACTCCCACCTCCTCCCCCTCCGCCGTTGAGAGGGACGTTGCAGGAGTCGGTGCTGGGCGTGGGCCTCATCTGGAAGCGGGAGTGCAGCTCGTCCACGCTGAGGAAGAGGCGCTGGGCCACCACGGCGTAGAGAGTCACCTGGATGACCATGGGCAGGAAGTAGAAGAGCACGGACTCCAGCAGCTTGAAGGTCAGGAAATGGCGGGAGTGCGAGGAGCCCGGAAACACGATGACGCAGTGCTGCGTGGTGGTACTGGAGGGGGCGGGGGGCAGGATGGGCGAAGAAGAAGAAGAAGAAGAGGTGGGTGGGATGGTGGGTGTGGTGATGGGTGGGGTGAGGGTGTTGAAGAGGGCGGTAGGCAGGCCGCAGAGGACGGACAGGGGCCAGATGACGGCGATGACGTAGAGGATCTTGCGGCGCGTGCACACCACGTGGGCCTTGATCGGGAACACGATGGCCACGAACCTGGAACAAGGCGACAGAAAGAAGGGGAAGATGAAGAGGAGGAGGAGGAAGATGAAGAGGAGGAGGAGGAGGAAGAAGAAAAGGAAAGAGAGAGAGAGAGAGAGAGAGAGAGAGAGAGAGAGAGAGAGAGAGAGAGAGAGAGAGAGAGAGAGAGAGAGAGAGAGAGAGAGAGAGAGAGAGAGAGAGAGAGAGAGAGAGAGGAGAGAGAGAGAGAGAGAGAGAGAGAGAGAGAGAGAGAGAGAGAGAGAGAGAGAGAGAGAGAGAGAGAGAGAGAGAGAGAGAGAGAGAGAGAGAGAGAGAGAGAGAGAGAGAGAGAGAGAGAGAGAGAGAGAGAGAAAGGGAGAGAAAGAGAGCGGGGGGGAACTTTGAAAACTTGAAAACATAAACTTTATTTTCCAAGGATATAGATTTTAGGCGTGTCAGACACACATGTACCTGCAGTACATTGACCTTATCAAAGATTAGTGTATTGTTCGTACGCATGCCTAAAAGCAGTGTCAGCTCAAATCCATATTAACATGTACAATGGAAGATCTGGTAACTTTTGTTTTTTGGTTTGTATTTAATGTCTACAAAAGAAACTGTGATGTCTACTGCAACTGTCAAGATCTGGCACTCACATGTATAAAAATAAAAATTAAATGAGCAATACCGGTGACAAGTGAATTATAATTAAATTTTTAACTGAGAAATAACGGCCTCAAACTAATGCTACTTCGGGTGGGGACTTAAAGCTAGTCTGACCCGTGCGCTTTACACACGTAAAAATCCCACAGCAGTTGAAAGTCTGTAAGAGCAGGAAGAAATCCCTCTGCCTGGTATGACCAAAGATGATATCTAGGGTTCCCAAGTTTGCCCCCATCCCCTCCTTAATCTGTACACCCCCCCCCAAAAAAAAAAAAAAAAAAAAAATGGATAGCTTGCGGCGACGCGCTCTCTGGGGGAGAGCAGCCCGAATTTTACAGAGATAAGTCTCCGTGACTAGAATAAACCAAATACCAACAAAAAAAACTACCCACTCACTCACCCACTAACTCAACATTCTTCTTCTTCTTCTGCGTTCCCAGGCCATACGGCCATAATGGGTAAGGTACGTATGTGTCCGTTTTTCAGTGTTCACAGGTCTCCCCGCCTAGTACAGCCGACACATTCCGATTTCGGAGGAGCTCAAGGGAGAAAAATGTTTGGGAAGATTCTGTTTTTTAAAAGGCAGCAGAATGGGCCGATAAGTCAGAAAGATAGTAGATGACGGAAAGCAAAGGGAAAAGGCAGAGTCAAAGAGAGTGGTAGATTAGAGGAAGTTACGAGCACAGACACCCCTGGGGGTGAGAAAAGGGAGGATTGAATGAAAGGAAAGAAATACTAACCCTAACCCTAACCCTAGCCCTAACCCTAACCCTACCCCCCACCGTATAAGACGGAAAAACGCAACGAACCACAACTGTGACAAATCGCGGTGTACTGCAGTACATAGTGGGGGGTAGGGTTAGGTTTAGGGGTAGGGTTAGGGTTAGGGTTAGTATTCCAAGAAGGTAATTAGCTAAAAATGTTCCTAAAATACAGCTTTATGTATGGTAAGAAAGGCAAAAACGGAAAAATACAATTAACTGAGAAATGCATGGGGGGTGGCACATCTTTACCTTTACCGAAAACTGAAAAAGGAGAGGTGGAGCGAAAAAAAGGAAGACCAAAAGGAAGGAAGAAGGAAAGAAAGAAAGAAATTAAATGGAAAATAATCATGTCGGTTGGACTTCGACCTTACAACATCCCAACTCATCTTGTTCATTCTTCAGCTAGTAGCACCTAATACCCTAATTTCCTAATACAGACAATCGTTAATACCAGGCCAGAAAAACTATAGACTCATATCTTTTCGAAAGGTACTGTACTACAAAAAAAGGAAAGAAACGATTTGTCAATAGTTGTCGCCCAAGAAAACTGTTAATGGGATGTTCCTATTAAAATCCTGTCTGATATGAAGCCGCAACGTGACTTTGCGCAGGCATACATGAGAGAGAGAGAGAGAGAGAGAGAGAGAGAGAGAGAGAGAGAGAGAGAGAGAGAGAGAGAGAGAGAGAGTGAGAGAGAGAGAGAGAGAGAGAGAGAGAGAGAGAGAGAGAGAGA
>CM065693.1:35466344-35468844 GCA_017654935.2 Phymorhynchus buccinoides
TAATGTCCACCTTCTTCCTTCTTCCACCTTCTTCCAGTAATGTCCACCTTCTTCCAGTAATGTCCACCTTCTTCCAGTATTGTCCACCTTCTTCCAGTATTGTCCACCTTCTTCCAGTAATGTCCACCTTCTTCCAGTAATGTCCACCTTCTTCCAGTAATGTCCACCTTCTTCCAGTAATGTCCACCTTATTCCAGTAATGTCCACCTTCTTTCAGTAATGTCTACCTTATTCCAGTAATGTCCACCTTCTTCCAGTAATGTCCACCTTCTTCCAGTAATGTCCACCTTATTCCAGTAATGTCCACCTTCTTCCAGTAATGTCCACCTTCTTCCAGTAATGTCCACCTTCTTCCAGTAATGTCCACCTTCTTCCAGTAATGTCCACCTTCTTCCAGTAATGTCCACCTGTCCACCTTCCAGTAATGTCCACCTTCTTCCAGTAATGTCCACCTTATTCCAGTAATGTCCACCTTCTTCCAGTAATGTCCACCTTCTTCCAGTAATGTCCACCTTCTTCCAGTAATGTCCACCTTCTTCCAGTAATGTCCACCTTCTTCCAGTAATGTCCACCACCTTCCACCTTCCAGTAATGTCCACCTTCTTCCAGTAATGTCCACCTTCTTCCAGTAATGTCTACCTTCTTCCAGTAATGTCCACCTTCTTCCAGTAATGTCCACCTTATTCCAGTAATGTCCACCTTCTTCCACCTTCTTCCAGTAATGTCCACCTTCTTCCAGTAATGTCCACCTTCTTCCAGTAATGTCCACCTTATTCCAGTAATGTCCACCTTCTTCCAGTAATGTCCACCTTCTTCCAGTAATGTCCACCTTATTCCAGTAATGTCCACCTTCTTCCAGTAATGTCCACCTTCTTCCAGTAATGTCCACCTTCTTCCAGTAATGTCCACCTTCCACCTTCTTCCAGTAATGTCCACCTTATTCCAGTAATGTCCACCTTATTCCAGTAATGTCCACCTTATTCCAGTAATGTCCACCTTCTTCCAGTAATGTCCACCTTCTTCCAGTAATGTCCACCTTCTTCCAGTAATGTCCACCTTCTTCCAGTAATGTCCACCTTCTTCCAGTAATGTCCACCTTCTTCTTACCTTCTTCCAGTATTGTCCACCTTCTTCTACCTTCTTCCAGTATTGTCCACCTTTCTTCTACCTTCTTCCAGTATTGTCCACCTTCTTCCACCTTCTTCCAGTAATGTCCACCTTCTTCTACCTTCTTCCAGTATTGTCCACCTTCTTCTACCTTCTTCCAGTATTGTCCACCTTCTTCCAGTAATGTCCACCTTCTTCCAGTATTGTCCACCTTCTTCCACCTTCTTCCAGTAATGTCCACCTTCTTATAGTAATGTCCACCTTCTTCCAGTAATGTCTACCGGAACTTCTTCCAGTAATGTCCACCTTCTTCCACCTTCCTCCAGTAATGTCCACCTTCTTCCAGTAATGTCCACCTTCTTCCAGTAATGTCCACCTTCTTCCACCTTCCTCCAGTAATGTCCACCTTCTTCCAGTAATGTCCACCTTCTTCCAGTAATGTCCACCTTCTTCCAGTAATGTCCACCTTCTTCCAGTAATGTCCACCTTCCAGTAATGTCCACCTTCCAGTAATGTCCACCTTTAACGATTCTAAAGCATGGAAATGGACACGAATCAGGTTTGGGGCAAATAGTATATAAAGAATGAGAGGGGTATCCTAAAGGTCTGTGTACACGTTAACATTATTCACAAAATATCTCTATATTTCTCCATGGCAACACAGTGAGTTGTGAATCCTATTATTACGATGCCCACCCCTCTGCCAAATTTGATCAAAATCCGTCCAGTAGTTTCTAAGATAATCGATACACAGACAGACAGGAGCGCACACACACAGACAGACAGACAGACCCGTCACAATACCAGTCCTCTGACAATGCAAAAATTAAAGGGATACGCGGGGTACAGGTGGCGCTAATTTTCCCCTAGTGGCTGACTTTGTCGTAAGAAACACTACTAAAGGGTTTCAGTGAATGAATGACGTATGGATAAGATGACGTAAGAATGAAATGACGAAATTGTGAATGAAATGGCCTACGAATGACAATCCGTTTAACGTCCTCCGGTCTGAAGCAGACACATATGGGACATTAGTAAATATAAAGACGGTGGGAACGATTCTGGAGGCAATGCCCGGAGGCAGTGCAACTCAAGGAAAGTCCCGAATTGTTAACGATACAGATAGTATAAAGTAAATAACATGGATGAAAAATGGTGTTTTACGTCCTCTCGGTCTGGAACAGACACATGTGGGACATTTGTAAATACAAAGATGGTAGGAACGATAATGGAGGCAATGCCCGGAGGCAGTGCAACTCCAGTAAAGTCCCGATTTTTTTAGCAATACAGATAGGTGTAGCGGTAACCACGCCTCGTTTAAACCTCATCGGCTAAGGTACCGCCACATACTGTATATAAGATTTGTAAATGAAATGGCCTGAATGAATGAAAA
>CM065693.1:35473844-35481344 GCA_017654935.2 Phymorhynchus buccinoides
TACTAATGAGCTTCTGAATAAGTATATAAATAGTATTGAATGCAGAACTGAAATCAATAAAAAGAATGCGGGCATAGGTATTAGCTTTCTTTAAATGTTGAATAACAACATGAAGACCAAGAGACACAGCATCCTCCACAGATCGATTTGCCCGATATGCAAACTGTAAGGGGTCCATTAGAGAGACAGTCACAGATTTCATATAGCAGAGAATAAGGCGTTCAAACATTTTCATAACAACGGATGTTAAAGCAACGGGTCATTAAGTGTGACTGTTTTAGGCTTCTTTGGTAAAAAGGTAAAATGACAAGGAGAGAAAACATAAGAGAAATTAAAGCGAAATCACACACACACACACACACACACACACACACACACACACACACACACACACACACACACACACACACACACACACACACACACACACACACACACCCTTGGAGATACCGGGGGTGGGGGGTCTTTAGCATAAATAGTTCCCCCACCTTCTGGAAGTTTTGTGCTTGTAGCTTCCTCTAATCTGTCACTCTCTATTGTCATCTACTATCTGTCTGCCTTTCCTGTCCATTCTCCTGCCCTTTTTCAAGAAACCCTTTAAACAGGCAACTGTCTGAGCGATCGAAGAAGAAGAAGAAGAAGAAGAAGAAGAAGGTGAAATCATGCAATATAAAATTGGCATTGGAATTTTTTGTTTTTATAAACCAAACTCAAATCTCAAAGGACACAATTAGAAACAGAAATAGACGAAGTACGAATGCAAATGAAATGCCAAAGAGAAACGAGTTAATGGAAGTGAGAAAGAAAACAGAAAGGGATAATAACGACGAACAGGGAAATGACCCAAGATAACACTGGTAATGAAAAAACAATAGAAGCAAAAAGGAGGACATCAAATCTGACAGTAGGCCTAAACGAAAGAAGATCATTGATTTGTTTTATATTAAATTCAAAAGAAGCAGAATGGGGAACAGAAGCAATTAATAAACGAAAAACAAATGGAAATGATGGAAACGAAATCAGAAGAGAAATAAGAGAGGGAATAGACACCATAAAAAGAGCGTAGAGTACAGCCCTATCTGTCACGAAGTATCAAATTTTAAAAAAATCGAACGTCAAAGCGTCATCTTTATCAGTATTATCCTCATCTTACTTCATCAATCGTCATATTAAATAGAAGTCTCTATGGCACTGCATCCTCTGCTGGTGACTAGAGGTGGGGAGAAAAACCGGTTTGAACCGAAAAACCGGTGCTAAACGTTCGCGGTTCGAAAAACCGGTTCGAGTTGCTGTGAACCGGTTTTTTAACTGCAAACTGAAAGTAAGTTTTTCTTAGAATAACGCAATCTTTTCGAAGAACAACACTGATTCTCAGCGCAGATTGTGTGTTTGTAAACCAAGAGTAGCTGTTTCTAGTTTGTGGAGGTGTATGGCTTTGACTTTGACTGAGTGTTGAGTTGAGTGTGCGTGTGTCATAAGTTTCTTATTGTGTGTGTGTGTGTGTATGTCTGCGCGTGCGTGCGTGTGTGTGAATATTCTGACAAAATAAATATGTTTGCATAGCTAGGCGAAACTAGTGATGCGAGTACTGGTTTTAAAAAAACCGGTTTCGTAAAACCGGTTAGAAGAGGGAAAACCGGTTTAAAACCGGTTCGGATTTTTGAACCGGTTCTCAACTCTACTGGTGACCTCTGTTTCGATTAGGCCTATCTCTCTGGTCTATACAACTGGAGCGTTCAGGTAAAAAAAAAACACCCACCTGAAACAGACTGCAACAAGAGCAAAACAACAAGGTCAGGTTAAAGTCAAGGAGATCGGTATGTGGTTAGGGTTAGGGTATAGGAACTGTCTTTTGGAGGGACGCGTTGGCTCTGCAACTAGGATTATTAACGCCCTTGACAGTGAGAGTGAATCCCTTGTTGGTCAGTACTCAAAAGGGCATTCACTCTTGCGAAAGGCAGCCATTCAGTGGCCTCAAACAGGGTAATTGGCGATAGTTTTACCCGTGCTTGGTCAGTACTCAAGCATCTTCCAAGGGCATTCGCTCTAGCAAAACATGGTTGTTGCAGTGGCCATATCACTCACAATGGTTCAGCGACCAAACTATCATAGCTTCTATTAATCTAGGGCATGGACATTACCGTTACTAAGCATAGTACCCATGTCTAGGGCGAATCATACACATTACTCTAGGAATACTTCCCTTTTGGTACGATGTTACGAACATTTGAAGGCAAATATTATATATATTTTGCAAGATAATCTTCTATTTTAGAGGATGACGCACGTTGTTTGACGATGTGTCCGTTGTTAAACTAACTCAAAAGCAGGTCACTCTATCATCTATGAGAAGCCGAAAGAATCTCAAACGGATTGCTCCATCACCTTTTGCCCCATTTAGATTCAGAAGCACGTCCAATAAAACTTCTTTCTCAAACAAAATTATAAATAGAAAGCCAATGGAAAACATACGAACAGACACCCCTTCTCTCTTTCTATCTCCCTCTCTTTCCACGCACGCGAGACACGCACGCGCATTTTCCTTGGAATTTTATTGGATTACGAGAATGCGCTATCCGCCGTCTCCCTTCACGATCTTACAGAGTCCGTTATTTTTGTGTTATTTTAACGAGGGAAACAGCGCGGCGGAACAGCGTGTGTCATCCTCTAAATTAAAAGGACATTTCACAAAACATTCGCCTTCAAATTTTCACAACATCGAACCCAAAGTGAAGTATGACTGCGTATTCGCTCTACACTAAAGCCGGCGACAGACTATGTGACTGCCTCATGTGACTCGATCAGGTCGTGACGTTTCACCTCATTTGCATACCATCTAACTCGATCAGTCTGACTCAGTCGGGCCCAGTCAGGTGACAGGGCCGAATAGGGCGGGTTCTAAGCTTCACTGACCGAGTCTGATCGAGTCAGATGGCTTGTGACCTCTTCTGTGCGGGAAGCAAAATTTGATCTACGTCACGACCTGATCGAGTCATATGAGGCAGTCACATAGTCTGTCGCCGGCTTAAGGCGGCTAAGCGTGCGGTACCTTGCCTATGAAACTCCACCCAAGTGACTCGGTCAGCAGTGATTGCTGACTCTGGACGACATAACAGTGATTAGTCCCTTAAAGGTGGACCCTGACGGATGAGATTTTGCAACAAACACGTCGAAATCACCAGAAAGACAAGCCTTTTCAAGGATCGGAACACTCACTTTGCTCTGGTTTCCTAGAAATTAAACCATCAGAACGGCGATTCATCCTTGGTGGAGATGCCGGAGAGAGTAGCCATTTTGGATGGGGTGGGTGGAGGTCACTCATTGTGGTTGAAGCGTTTTCTTTTTTGTAGAGCAGTGAAAAAAAAATTGGAACTACAGTGGAATCCGCTTAATCGGCCACTTTTGTGACCAGGAAAAATATGGCCGATAAAGCGAATCGGTGAATAAAACGAACGTCAAGATACTGTATGACGCAATTATGCAAGTCAAAAGCAATGATGTCAAAATTAAATGTTGCAGTTCAAATTCAAATTATTTCCCTTTTTGTGATGTGTGTGTGTGTGTGTGTGTGTGTGTGTGTGTGTGTGTGTGTGTGTGTTTATTAATCCTACAACTTGACAGAAGCACGAGTAAAAGACAATGATTTTGTTTTCTTGAGTGATTTTAACGCCATGCAGGGTCTTTCAATTGACAACAGCTCACCTTCCAACTTCACACTCAACCATGTAAACGTCAAAAGCGTGTTGTCAGTTTGTCTGCCTCTGTTGTTCTCCCTCTCAAAAAGGGGTAAAGAGGAAAAATTTGAGAGAAAAAGTGGCCAATAAAGCGAAATTGAAGATTTCAGCTTTGGCCGTAAAAACGAACAAAATAACACATGCTTAAGAACAAAAAAATCCGTTCCAGAGGAAATTGGCTGATTAAGCGGCTTTGGCCGATTATCCGATGGCCAATTAAACGGATTCCACTGTATTTCCTTTGTTGTGAGCGAAACTCCTTTTGATAAACTGTATAAAATTTAAAAATAAATAAATAAAAAGGCTTGTATTGCGAAACTTTCGTGCAAACGATTTGGTCTAAACGCAGGCGGCCATTAGAACAGAGACGGCACACGCCTTGACTTCCAGCACCTCCGCCAAGGAGGAATCGCCGATTTGACGGTTTGATTTCTAGGAAACCAGAGCAAAGTGAGTGTTGCAATCTCTGTAAAGGGTGTTTTCCTGGTGATCTCGACGTGTTTGTTACAAAAACTCATCCGTCAGGGTGCCCCTTTAAGAGTTCTAGTTTCGGTGCCTCGAGATTTGACAGATGCGCTGTGAGCAAAATGAAAATGAAACAATCGTTAAAAAAAAAGTCTCTAAAAGAACGTAGTTTAAAAGTTAGAGAGAAAAAAAACGAGTGGTAAAAAAGAAGGGGGAAGTAACATAGGCTCTAGCTAACGAGAAGGGACGTAACATATATAACACTAAATGGAATAAGAACAAACACACGATAGAGAGAAACAAGAGAAAAAGAAATGAAAAGAAAGCCAACGCCAACGTTAAACCTACATATTGACGGAAAGGTTAATCTGAATGGCTCATTACGGGCGTGAGCGCGAGCAGGTGTTGTTTTTTGTGTTGGTTTGTTGGCTATTTTGTTTGTCCAGACTCAGCAGCAAAATAATTATAACTCATTTGATTGTCATTACGGGCGTGAGCGCGAGCAGGTGTTGTTTTTTGTGTTTGTTTGTTGGCTATTTTGTTTGTCCAGACTCAGCAGCAAAATAATTATAACTCATTTGATTGTCATTACGGGCGTGAGCGCGAGCAGGTGTTGTTTTTTGTGTTTGTTTGTTGGCTATTTTGTTTGTCCAGACTCAGCAGCAAAATAATTATAACTCATTTGATTGTCATTACGGGCGTGAGCGCGAGCAGGTGTTGTTTTTTGTGTTTGTTTGTTGGCTATTTTGTTTGTCCAGACTCAGCAGCAAAATAATTATAACTCATTTGATTGTCATTACGGGCGTGAGCGCGAGCAGGTGTTGTTTTTTGTGTTTGTTTGTTGGCTATTTTGTTTGTCCAGACTCAGCAGCAAAATAATTATAACTCATTTGATTGTCATTACGGGCGTGAGCGCGAGCAGGTGTTGTTTTTTGTGTTTGTTTGTTGGCTATTTTGTTTGTCCAGACTCAGCAGCAAAATAATTATAACTCATTTGATTGTCATTACGGGCGTGAGCGCGAGCAGGTGTTGTTTTTTGTGTTTGTTTGTTGGCTATTTTGTTTGTCCAGACTCAGCAGCAAAATAATTATAACTCATTTGATTGTCATTACGGGCGTGAGCGCGAGCAGGTGTTGTTTTTTGTGTTTGTTTGTTGGCTATTTTGTTTGTCCAGACTCAGCAGCAAAATAATTATAACTCATTTGATTGTCATTACGGGCGTGAGCGCGAGCAGGTGTTGTTTTTTGTGTTTGTTTGTTGGCTATTTTGTTTGTCCAGACTCAGCAGCAAAATAATTATAACTCATTTGATTGTCATTACGGGCGTGAGCGCGAGCAGGTGTTGTTTTTTGTGTTTGTTTGTTGGCTATTTTGTTTGTCCAGACTCAGCAGCAAAATAATTATAACTCATTTGATTGTCATTACGGGCGTGAGCGCGAGCAGGTGTTGTTTTTTGTGTTTGTTTGTTGGCTATTTTGTTTGTCCAGACTCAGCAGCAAAATAATTATAACTCATTTGATTGTCATTACGGGCGTGAGCGCGAGCAGGTGTTGTTTTTTGTGTTTGTTTGTTGGCTATTTTGTTTGTCCAGACTCAGCAGCAAAATAATTATAACTCATTTGATTGTCATTACGGGCGTGAGCGCGAGCAGGTGTTGTTTTTTGTGTTTGTTTGTTGGCTATTTTGTTTGTCCAGACTCAGCAGCAAAATAATTATAACTCATTTGATTGTCATTACGGGCGTGAGCGCGAGCAGGTGTTGTTTTTTGTGTTTGTTTGTTGGCTATTTTGTTTGTCCAGACTCAGCAGCAAAATAATTATAACTCATTTGATTTGCTTTTCACTGTGATTATTTCTGCTAGACCCAAATATTTTGATTTTCAAGTTCAAATAAATTCCGGCGTAAAAGAAGAGGACAAAACACAAGAATCTTCAACCATGAGTAAAACACAAAACCCAAGGAAACATTAAAAGAGGATCTGAATAGTCGTAACTCAATACGTGAGATTGTGATTTTTTGTAGCCGTATCCACTGAGTTACAATACCTTTTGTTTTTGTTTGTGGCTCAAGCCACAAACCTATAACTCACTTTGTCGGTCGGTCTGTCTGTCTGTCTGTCTGCCGGTCCAAAATTGTCGCACTTCAAATCGAGGCTACACTTCAAATTGAGGCCGCTCTTTAAAATTATGTATTTTAAAAGCGTACAAAGTAATGCACATACGTAATACAGACACTACAACAGACACGACGAGTATGCGGTGCTTCTTTTGATGAGAATAAGTAGGATACATAGTTTTAAATGTTTTCCAAAAGATATAAAAAGTTACGAAATGGTGCAGAGATAACATTCTGGTTTACAGATTAAAATGATTGAAAAGCCAGGGGAGGTGACTCATGATTGGAGTGGTAAAAATAGACCGCGTGCCACAAACTATTGCGATTTCGCGCTTGTTTACTTCAATGCTTCGTATATGATAGATCTAATGTAAATGACCTCAAATTGCTAACACATTTTTTGTGAGTCGAAGGAAATGAAGTCTGAAGAAGTTGTCCCATATAATTATGACAGTTGCGGATGTTTGATTTTACTTTGTTCATTTAAGACAAACAGGTACTCGGGGTTCTGATGGTTTGGATGGAATCATTCTTAAACTCAGTGCTCCTCTCATTAATACAGACATTGTTACTATGAGTAAATGGGCGTAGAGTAGCACAGAGGTAACGCGCTCGCCTCGTATGCAATAGACCCGAGTTCGAACCTGGGCACAGGGGACCTCTCCTCTCACTCTGCACTAGGCCTCACGGTCTGAACGTGGAGTCTTTCGGATGAGACGATAAACCGAGGTCCCGTGTGCCCATGCACTTAGCCCCTTGACTGTAACCAACGTACTGACCTGATGACATCACTGATTACGTCATCAGATGAAGAGGAATAACCTTGACATGCTGGCTTTTGCTCTAACACAGTCGAGAGAGTTATATCTCCAGACCATTTTGCCAGATTGGCTCTATCAGTTGTCTTTTTCATGGCATGATTTGCCCAATGATGTTTTCTTCAATTTTCTCTGTACACTAGTTTATATGGTATGGACTACTTTCTAGCAACATCTAAAGACTTGACAACAACAACAACAACATTGACCTGAACTGATGTAGGTGAAGAATGGTCTACAGGGCCAAACGGGTAACTATAATGCGAATGCACGATAAGTTTACGATACACGGAAAAGGTTTTCTTCTTCGTGTATTAAAACTCAAAAAGTCATTAGCACCATTGCGTACCTAGGTGAGCACAGCTCTGA
>CM065693.1:35488844-35491344 GCA_017654935.2 Phymorhynchus buccinoides
GTTGCAACAACCTAAACTACCGAACAGATCCTAAAACACAATGCAGAATGGCTACCAATGCCATTTCAGTTAATATGAGCGCACACTTTAGGGCTATCAAATTGTTAACTGTTTTGCTATTGCTGCTGCTGCTGCTGCTGCTGCTATTGATTTTGAGCAGCTGTTGTTTTTATTGTTGTTATTTAGAAAGTACAACGTAGACAAGTATTTATATAAATTGTGAAGCCAAAGTAATCTGTAGCAAAAATGCCAATCCTTCTGTTCAAGTATTAGATGACAGAAACGATATTAAAGACCCACCAGATCACGTGTCAAAATCACGGGTTTCACGTGTTTTCCCTCTCATAGCTGGTAAGAAATCTTGTTTTGACCAGGTTCGGCTCCCATACAAATGCCCCCAAATTGAAACCGAAACATCATTTTAAAGAGCAGCCTCAATTTGAAGTTGGGGGCATTTGTATGTGGGTCACAGCCACCCAGAAAAAAGCCCAAAGGACTTAATCGTGGTGGGTCAGTGTGTCTTTTAAACGAGTATCAATAATGCATCATGACATTAAAGAAAATAATATTTGCTGGCAATGTGTTTATTATGCGCCTTGTTATATTGTGCAATGAATATAAACCTTTTTTTTCTTCCATCACGCCAACATTCGAACAGATTAAAAGCAAGATCACAGGTAAAAATATTAACCCTTTCACCGCCAACCATATTTCAGCCCAAAAAATGTCCATTAAATTTACCTGGGTAAAATCCATCTGCAGTATTGGGGGATTCTTCCTTGACGTATATAAAATAAGGTCTATCTTTACTTCCCAAAGCTGAGACAATAGGGTCTTTGGATAATAGACCCCAATTTGATGCCTTTTTAGTGACGTAGGTGTTAAATCACTGTGGTGCTAAAATCGCGACTTTGGCGGCGAAAGGGTTAAACATTAAAAAACAAACATTTAAAAAACAACCCCCACCGACATGAAGCTAGTTTGAAATGTAACAGAAACATCTAGGAAAATCAAGACAAGAATACTTTATTAAGTATGCCAAAGCATGGATGCTATGCTTTATTATTGTAGTGTCCATGGCCAAAGCAATGAAAAGATACACTAAACGGATAGGATTTTGCGTCAAGCATCTGTATTGTTCAAACATTTTCGGGACTTTCCTGGTGTGGCACTGCCTCCGAGCATTGCCTCCAGGATCGTTCCCACCATCTTTATGATTATCTATTAATGTTCCACAATTGTGTGTCTTTTCTAGACCGGGGGACGCTAAACAGATTTTCATTCGCTTTTGTGCGACATCTGGGCTGTTCATATTATTTTCAGTTGTCATGCATTTTCACCAAGGAGCAGTCTTGGTATCTATACTGAAGAAGATCTGTAATAATAATAAGAATAAAAATGAGAAGAAGAAGAAGAAGAAGAAGAAGAAGAATATGATGGTGATGATGATGATGATATAATAATAATAATAATAATAATAATAATAATAATAATAATAATAATAATAATAATAATAATAATAATAATTTTAATAATAATAATAATAATAATAATAATAATAATAATTAATAATAACAACAACAACAACAACAACAATAATAACAATAATAATAATAATAATAATAATAATAATAATAATAATAATAATGTCAACTCCAATAATTCCGAGTAAGAACTAAAAGTTAAACCGGTTATAGCAATAGTTATACTACTTGCCAACGGCCATACCACGTTGAAAACACCGGTTCTCGTTATGCTACTTGTGGCGGTACCATAGCCGATGAGGTTTAACCGAGGCGTGGTTACCGCTACACCTATCTGTATTGCTAAAAAAAAATCGGGACTTTACTGGAGTTGCACTGCCTCCGGGCATTGCCTCCGGTATTGTTTCCACCATCTTTGTATTTACAAATGTCCTGGTATATGTGTCTGTTCCAGACCGAGCACCATTTTTCTTCTTCCGAGTAAGAACTAACTAAAACCACATAGCTTACTATAATAATAGCACTTATCATTTGTGTCCGGCACCAAGCCCCCCCCCCCCTCTCCCCCCCACATCGAGAGAGGGAGTCTGTCTGATGGGGGGAAAAAACGAGATGAAAAAAAAAAGAAATGAGAGAGAGAGAGAGAGAGAGAGAGAGAGAGAGAGAGAGAGAGAGAGAGAGAGAGAGAGAGAGAGAGAGAGAGAGAGAGAGAGAGAGAGAGAGAGAGAGAGAACGAACGAACGAACGAACGAACGAACGAATTTTTGTTATTGAGGGAAAAAGAGTAAGCACACAATGGGCATCTTTACATCTTGCCCTCAAACAAACATGCAAGAAAATCAATATATTCAACACAAAAATAATGAAGAAGCATGAGAGAGAGACAGAGAGAGAGAGAGAGAGAGAGAGAGAGAGAGAGAGAGAGAGAGAGAGAGAGAGAGAGAGAGAGAGAGAGAGAGAGAGAGAGAGAGACAGACAGACAGACAGACAGAGACAGACAGACAGAGAGAAAGACA
>CM065693.1:35498844-35501344 GCA_017654935.2 Phymorhynchus buccinoides
GCATATAGTGATGATGGGGACACATTAGAGAGACAGGAATACATGACATAGACTCGGGGACACATGGAGACGGGAAACGCATATAGTGATGGGGACACTTTATAGAGAGACAGGAATACATGACCTAGACTCGGGGACACATGGAGACGGGAACGCATATAGTGATGATGGGGACACATTATAGAGACAGGAATACATGACATAGACTCGGGGACACATGGAGACGGGAACGCATATAGTGATGGGGACACTTTATAGAGACAGGAATACATGACATAGACTCGGGGACACATGGAGACGGGAACGCATATAGTGATGATGGGGACACATTAGAGAGACAGGAATACATGACATAGACTCGGGGACACATGGAGACGGGAACGCATATAGTGATGGGGACACATTATAGAGACAGGAATACATGACATAGACTCGGGGACACATGGAGACGGGAACGCATATAGTGATGGGGACACTTTAGAGAGACAGGAATACATGACATAGACTCGGGGACACATGGAGACGGGAACGCATATAGTGATGGGGACACTTTATAGAGACAGGAATACATGACATAGACTCGGGGACACATAGAGACGGGAACGCATATAGTGATGGGGACACTTTATAGAGACAGGAATACATGACATAGACTCGGGGACACATGGAGACGGGAACGCATGTAGTGATGGGGACACTTTATAGAGACAGGAATACATGACATAGACTCGGGGACACATGGAGACGGGAACGCATATAGTGATGGGGACACTTTATAGAGACAGGAATACATGACATAGACTCGGGGACACATGGAGACGGGAACGCATATAGTGATGGGGACACTTTATAGAGACAGGAATACATGACATAGACTCGGGGACACATGGAGACGGGAACGCATATAGTGATGGGGACACTTTATAGAGACAGGAATACATGACATAGACTCGGGGACACATGGAGACGGGAACGCATGTAGTGATGGGGACACTTTATAGAGACAGGAATACATGACATAGACTCGGGGACACATAGAGACGGGAACGCATATAGTGATGGGGACACTTTATAGAGACAGGAATACATGACATAGACTCGGGGACACATGGAGACGGGAACGCATGTAGTGATGGGGACACTTTATAGAGACAGGAATACATGACATAGACTCGGGGACACATGGAGACGGGAACGCATGTAGTGATGGGGACACTTTATAGAGACAGGAATACATGACATAGACTCGGGGACACATGGAGACGGGGACACAGCAATGGGGACACATCAGTATAGAGACGGTGGACACATATCAGGCATCAGAATGGTCTGAAGTCCAATCCTCTGAAAACCGAGGTAAAAGGGACATCAAGGCACTAGACTAGACAGGGACAACACTGAAATCAGTTCCCAACACCACCAAAAAGGCTTAATATAGTGATAAATCACTTTAAAACGCTATTTATCACAAAGGATAACACTGAATAAAAAGGCAAAACCTCTGACAAGAGAAGCCAATCCTCTGTCAGAAATTCTTAATCCTCTGAAATCCTCTGATCCTCTGACAATTCTGATGCCTGACACATAGAGATGAGTCACATAGAGATGGGGACATGACATAAGGACGGGGAGACATAAGAGAAGGGCATATGTGATATAGAGATGAGTCACATAGAGATGGGAACATGACATAAGGACGGGGAGACATAAGAGAAGGGCATATGTGATATAGAGATGAGTCACATAGAGATGAGTCACATAGAGATGAGTCACATAGTGATGGGGACATGACATAAGGACGTGGAGACATAAGAGAAGGGCATATGTGATATAGAGATGAGTCACATAGAGATGGGGACATGACATAAGGACGGGGAGACATAAGAGAAGGGCATATGTGATATAGAGATGAGTCACATAGAGATGAGTCACATAGAGATGAGTCACATAGTGATGGGGACATGACATAAGGACGTGGAGACATAAGAGAAGGGCATATGTGACATAGAGATGAGTCACATAGAGATGAGTCACATAGAGATGAGTCACATAGTGATGGGGACATGACATAAGGACGTGGAGACATAAGAGAAGGGCATATGTGATATAGAGATGAGTCACATAGAGATGGGTCACATAGAGATGAGTCACATAGAGATGGGTCACATAGAGATGGGAACATGACATAAGGACGGGGAGACATAAGAGAAGGGCATATGTGATATAGAGATGAGTCACATAGAGATGGGTCACATAGAGATGGGAACATGACATAAGGACGGGGAGACATAAGAGAAGGGCATATGTGATATAGAGATGAGTCACATAGAGATGAGTCACATAGAGATGAGTCACATAGAGATGGGGACATGACATAAGGACGGGGAGACATAAGAGAAGGGCATATGTGATATAGAGATGAGTCACATAGAGATGGGTCACATAGACATAAGGACGGGGAGACATAAGAGAAGGGCATATGTGATATAGAGATGAGTCA
>CM065693.1:35506344-35526344 GCA_017654935.2 Phymorhynchus buccinoides
CCGCACTACAAAAAAAAAAAAGCTTCAATCACCCGAGTGGCCTTCACCCACCCCGTCCAAAATGGCTTCTCTCTCTCTCTCTCGCAACTCCGCCAAGGAGGAATCGCCGTTTTGACGGTTTGATTTCTAGGAAACCAGAGCAAAGCGAGTGTTCTGACCCTTAAAAAGGCTGTCTTTCTGGTGATCTCGACGTGCCCCTTTAACTGCAAATAAGTAAAAGAAAGCAAGAAATAAGTGGATGAAACGCTTGCGCTTATTTTTCTTACTTTCTTTCACTTATTTGCTGATAAGCGCACGAGTTTTCCGTGTGTAATGTGCACAAAGCCTAAATAACTGTTTGTTGTTGTTGTTGTAAAATATATTCTGCTCACATTAACAGAACATTAATCCTTACATGCATGACCCTAATTTTCTCATGTAGAAATCTTCAGATTGCAATACGAAAGAAAAATTGCTCCTCAAAATACTTCTTTTCTTCTTCTTCAATCACTCAGTTTCCTGTCAATTATGAGCGCAGATGTGTCATGCTGCCGTTATGCGCCTAAGTAAGAAATAATTAGGCCCAGCATGTCTGACTTCGGCTAGAGGAAATCTTTTTCAAAGTGTTTTTATAAAAAAAAGGCAGGAGAATGGACCGGAAAGGCAGAAATATAGTAGATGACAGCAAGCAAAGGGAAAAGGCAGAGTCAAAGAGTGACAGATTAGAGGAAGTTACAAGCACAGAACTTCCAGAATGTGGGGGAACTATTTATACAAAAGACCTCTGGTATCCCCACGGGTGGGGTGGGGTGGGGGTGGGGGGGGGGGAGGATTATTTTCTAAGCTAGGAATACTTTATCAGCTTGGAAAAAGTGCCACACAAGGGACACAACTCCATATATTTTTGACAACCCTTTCCCTTTCGGCAGTGATGCTCTCCCTTATACCATCCCAGCATACCTGCTGGCATTTCCACTGAAGCAGATTTACTTGTACACACAAAATTTCTTCTTTTAACAAATTATGCGCCCGTGTTAACAAAATGTATTAAACTAACAACTGTGTAGTGTGTGTATTTAATACAGTTTAAAAAAAAAAAAATGCAAAATGCGCTAAACCAATGTGCCAAAAAACTAACACAACCAACACAACGATGAGGTTTAACCGAGGCGTGGTTACTGCTACACCTATCTGTATTGCTAAAAAAATCGGGACTTTACTGGTGTTGCACTGCCTCCGGGCATTGCCTCCGGGATCGTTCCCACCATCTTTATATCTACTAATGTCCCATATATGTCTGTTTCAGACCAGAGGACGTTAAACGGATTTTCATTCCGAAACAAGTTGACCTGATGGAACTCCATCTATGTTCAAGAAAATGTACAAACAAACAACAACATAAAAAGAAAGGATTGTTTTTTTACTAATTGTTCTTCTCTCATTAGTTTCAAAACTAACTACAGTGGATTCCTCATAACTCAAAAACGGTTAACTCAAAAACACTGGATAACTCACAATAGTTTTCTGGTCCCAGTTTAGTAATCTTTATAAATGATAAAAGGTCTTTTTAACCTTTACCGGATCATGCTTTTGACTACACAGACACGATGGCGGGGGTCTTCCACGACCCCCTACTCAGCAAAGAGCGAATTCCTAGGTGTTTATCCCTGTCCGGATGGCGGGGGTCTCCCACGACCCCTACTTGTCAATGAGTCACCATGTGTTTATCCCTGTCCGGATGGCGGGGGTCTCCCATGACCCCTACTCAATGCACTGCAGTGCTCTTTAAAGTAGTGGTCATGGGAGACCCCCGTCATCCGGACAGGTATATCAAAATTACGCATCATATTACGTCATTTATATTTTATACACATTAATGAAATTTAACACACCTAAAGCTATTTACGTTTTTGACAAAGTCATGAAATTTCATGAAGATTGCTTAAATAGTTTTAGAGATATAACATGTTTTGTGTGTCAAGGGGTCGTGGGCGACCCCAGAAGTCCGGTAAAGGTTAACTCAAAATATTGGCTATCTCAAAATAAAATGTATTCACTCACAAAACCTGCTGACCCTGTCCACAACAAGTGTCCCCAAGGCCTACTTGGCGATGGGATGTTAAAGTAATCTCACCCTCAATATAAAATTATTCACTTGTACACTAGCAGTATGTATGCAGCAGTATGTCACGTGTATCATGACATACACTAATAACGATAACATAAAATTAACAATCAGCAATATTTGTGAATTTGTAAGTATTAAAATGACCTCCCTTATACAACCATTTAAGACCTTCTTTTTGTGTGTGTAAATGGAATTGATTGTTTGACTGATTCATAGAATCATACATTTATTATGCATGTACAAATGATATTAATTAATATGCTTAATATTGAAAAATGCATGTGGTGGGTTTTTTACCCTCCACTGTCCCCGCCTTCTTTCGTTTTCCTTTTTTCTCGGGGGGGCGGCTCAGTTTTTTTTCATTTTTTTTTTCTTTCATTTTTTTCTTCGTTGTTTTTTCTTCATATTTTCTCTCTCTGTCTCTCTCTCTCTCTCTGACATTTCCATGTGTGTGTGTGTAATACTAAGATGGACATTTGTGGTTAAGACCTCATTTTGGATGATTTTTGAAGGTCTTATAAGGGAGGTTCCACTGTAATAATAAACTACAGATGAAAAGAAGAAAAACAAAATACATGATCACTCTGACTGACTTGAGTGTGTATATGCTCTCTTTCTCTCAACTGTTGCACATGCACACTCACAAAAAAACATGCATGCACGCACGCACACGCAGCATGTATGCCAATAAATACATGCACCAAAACAGTGAGAAGAAAAAACAAGAGACTGCATGTGCATACACACACACACACATACACATGTGCACACACACACATGTGTACACACACACACACACACACGTGTAAATGTAAGCGGTGTTCGGTTTTTTTTGGGGGGGGTTTCTGCGCTGTGATTTTGTTCGCATATTTTTCTTCTTTCTCATGTCCGAGTAAACTATGACTCTCGCTCTCTCTCTCTCTCTAGATGTTTTATCTCTCGATTCTGGTGTCTCTGTTGTCTCTCTGTCTCTTTGTCTCAGTCATTATTATTTCCCCCCCCAACTCCCTCTTCCTCTTTCCTTTTATTTTACCACTATGATTACATTTATGTATACATAATCATTGTATTGTGCTTGTATGAAGTGTATGTATTTTCCCCATGATTGTTATTGATTGTGGCTGATTTTTCTCCAGTTTGTTTTTTATTTATTTGCCTTAATAATTGTTTTTCTTATTAATTCATGACGACAAGATGTAAAAAAGCTTTATCAAGCTTATTCTTTTATCGTCAATAATGATCATTTTGACTTGACACACACACACACACACACACACACACACACACACACACTATTGCACTTTCTTGTAGTTGGGGAATCGTGGCTGTTCAATCACCCCTTTCCCAAACTTAAACTCCAGAAACTGCCTGACATTGTTTGGCGCGCTGGCCTGTATTCCCGCGAAAGGGATTTTCGTCAGAGGAATGAGATAGTGCTCCGGAAACTCTGTGTCCTGCCTGTGAGTTTTAAGCCACGTGTCTTTGGTCATTGTTCCGTCCTTGGAATAAAACGGATGCACGTCGACGTGGAGGTGGTTATGCTCACTGTACTGCACTCTGAGAAAGTCTCCTTCTGTGGCCTTTTCCCACGCAAAGCCTTGCTCGTCCACAAAACTCTCTTCCAGGGCATCTCTGAGGTGAGGGGACCGGCTAACGTCCTCTCTGTAAATCCCAATGTCAACGTCGTAGTCCCACGGAATGATGTCTCCGTTTCTCGCCGCACCAAGCAAACTGCCGCCTTCCAGCCAGTACCTCACCCCTTCGTGCTGGAGTATGCTGAACACGTGTTTTACGGTTTCACGCAGAGCTTTGAGACAGCAAGGCGGGGTCCATTTGCCTTCATACAGATACTCCGGCATATCGTCGATGATGGTTCCGAAACATCTAGGGGTGTTTTTGCTGCAGCCATAATAATCTGTTTTTCCATTGAGGCGCACAACTGCTTTGATCCCCCACTGTCTGTAAAACGTCCATAACCTGTCCTCGTCCAAACGCTTGTGCTTCCACTTGTTATGGGGGTCAGAAAACAGTGATCTCACCCAGCTCAGCTGATACCTTTGCAGGTAGCCAATTCTCCACTCGTGTAATTTGGCTTGGATGTAAAACGTCATGGGGAACGGCCTCGAAAAAGGGTCTGCGAGTGAACGAAAAGTGTCGGTGAGCATCAGAATGGCCTGATCCCCAACGAACAAATGACACGGACCTGCGGTTTTGTTGACCTCCATGAAAGACACCTGCCATGTCTTCAGATCCACGTTCAGGGACATGCAGTGCAATGGGTTTGCCCCAACGCCAAACACAATGGCCTTAGTTCTTCCGTTCCCTCCCAGCATGGACATGCCTTTCTGAACGTGTTTCCAGTGCTTCACTTTGGCAGCGTCCGGCAGAACCAGTACGTACTTGGTGTCGATGTAGTGGTCCGGGCGGCCGCTGGAATAGTTGTGCAGCAAATGGGGCTTGAGACTCACCACCCGCACGTCCCACTCTTCATCCAGCTGCAGGGGCGGGTAGGGTAGCGAGTCGCCGACAATCAGCACTTTGACGCCTTTCAGTTCGGAGTTCAGTTCTCTGACGGTGTCAACGATGGCGTTGTCGAACATTTCAAAGTCTCTCAGAATGATGGTGACTCGGCTGGCCACAGACTCGGCAGTGTTGGGTGCCGAGTCAGTCGCTCGCTGTGCGGTGCGGTGGGTGGGGTTACTAATGGCGCTGAGGTAGCCGTGTTGCTGGACGGCCAGGTAAACCATCACCAACAAGTTGAGCGTCAGGACCCCAAGTATTAGTCGCTGCCTCCGCCATGCCATAATCATCTGCACTGAAGTAAAAAAAAGAAGTCACAATGTTAACTACAAAACCATGCCATCATTGATTGTATAGATGGTTGTTTGATGCGCACAAAACCTTTGGTTTAGCTTTAAGAGTCAAAGTTTGACAGACAAACAAAGAGAAAGAGGCAATCAGTGAATCACAGAGAGAGAGAGAGAGAGAGAGTGTGTGTGGGTGTGTGTGTGTGTGTGAGAGAGAGAGAGAGAGAGAGAGAGAGAGAGAGAGAGAGAGAGAGAGAGAGAGAGAGAGAGAGAGAGAGAGAGAGAGAGAGAAAATGTGTGTGTGCGTCTCTGAGAGAAAGAGAGAAAGAAAGAGATAAAGTGTGTGTGTGTGTGTGTGTGTGTGTGTGTGTGTGTGCATGCGTGCGCGTGAGAGAGAGTGTGTGTATGTACTATATATAGAAGTATGCACATTTGTCATGAATGTGTGTGTGTGTGGAGAGAGAGAGAGAGAGAGAGAGAGAGAGAGAGAGAGAGAGAGAGAGAGAGAGAGAGAGAGAGAGAGAGAGAGAGAGAGAGAGAGAGAATGTGTGTCTGTGTACATGATGTGCATGGATGCGGGTGTGTATGCGTGTGCGCACACAATCTTTTTTTAAAAAGTAGTTATAATGCAATATAGCATTGAACTTGAATTATTTGCAATAAAATACTAGGCTATATAAAGAAACTGGGATGGAGAGGGGTTAGGAGAGACAGGCATGGGGCTTCATTTGTTCATTAATATTTTGTTTCTGTCTGATTTGAGTAGTCTAATTAAGGGTAGATTTTATTATTTTCTAAATAATAGACTAAAACCTTGCACAGATTGTGATCAAATTGTTGCTATTGTTGTTTTATTAACATGCAGTGATGTACCGATGATCGAAAAGTGATCTAGGACAAACTGTCCTAAGATAAGAGAAATCAAACGGACAATGTCCTGGCTCTTGCAGAAATTAATAAGACAAAGCGTAAATTAGTTAGATTAGAAAGATAGGTTGCAGCTGGACTTGGCATCATGCTGGTCGCATGCTGAACGTGCACTGGCTGGCCAGGTCATAAAAACTATAGATTAGGGCGTTCTCTCCCCTAGTTTCGTCGATGATTATGCCATGATGTGGCCCTATAGAAGCAGAAGCAGAAGCAAGGCGTGCCAGTGTTAAAAAGAATGCCAGTCAACTCGGCCTTTTACCAGGTCAGCCTCATGCCAACTCGGCCCCGGGTACAGGTCAACTCAGCCTCAAACCCTTGTCATTTCGTCCTCGGTTTCACTCGGGTTTATTAACATTAAAATACAGTAATCTTTCTACAGTGGAACCTACCACTTCAGACCTTTCTCATTAAGACTCCCTACAACTTAAGATCTACTTCTAGACATTGACACACACACACACACACAGTTTCCCGCTCTCTCTCTCTCATTTCATGCTGTTGTATCATAAAATCATAAAAAAGAATACAAATAATCAGAAAGGACACATTAAGAGGCCGCGAGGCCTAGTTGTCCTCATTCTCTGACCTGACCTGCATGAATGGAGTCATGTGCACCCTTGAACAATAATACACAGACACACAGATACCCCCCCCCCCCACCACACACACATAAACCTACACACACACACACACCACAGTCTCTCTCTCTCTCTCTCTCTCTCTGCTTTTGCTTGTGTCTAATATATGAGGTATAAAAAAAAATGATAAAACCCAATTACATAGAGTTGGGTTGGTTGGAAACTATAGGCCGACTTGGATGGACACGAGGCCGACTTGACTCATTGGGCGAGGCCGAAACGACCAAAAAAAGCAGGGCCGAAATGGCACGAGGACGATCTGACCAGACACCGTTAAAAATGTAATCAGACATTTGTCCTGACAGGGGAGAACACAATAGGTCAGGTCAGGTATTTGAGGACAACAATGCCTTGCCACCTCTTCAGCGACCTTTCAGTTTTGTTGGAATATTATATTATATACAATTATACATGGCTGAGACAGTTAAAATAATGAATACATTTTCAATTCTAATAGGTCAATGGCCTGGGCCCACAGGGACATAACTGAACATGCGAGGGAAAACACACAGCTACTGTTGTTATTGATCGTGACCACGCCTTAGTTTGCTGGCAGCAGCTTTGGGGGCTATGGTGTGAAGATGTATTTCAATCCTATTTGAAATCCTATTTCAATCCACTTACTAGTAAAAATGAACTTCCAAGTTCAACAGACAGAATAATTCGAGTATATTTTGATCATAAAAAATGCATGGACTTTATTGTAAAGTTGTTGCAGTCTCTTTTGAATTTGCATTAAATGTGATATACTTACATGTTATAGCTAAGCAAACAAAATAGCAGCAACAACAAAGGCGTTGTCTTTCGTCCACTATGCCCGCAAGTGTCCGTCTGCTATCAAGGGGAGTTCACTTTGAATAAGTGATGTGATTATGTGCAAAGTAGCTGTTCACACAAATGCGTACAATATCATTATTTAGGCCGTGTACACAGTAGACGTGGAAATCCGGATCGCAATTCGTAAATAAGTGAAAGAAAGAAGGGGACAAAATAAGCGCACGTGTCCGTATTTCCCCTAATCCGGTGGGTTTTTTTCAACATCTCAAAACTGCAATATGAGCATGACTAAAAGGCAGATTTGCCCAAAACAAAATATAAAAACCTCTCAGCTGTGCAAAAGTTCAAACAAAAATGAAAGGACAGTGAAGAGGCCGCGAGGCCTAATATCCTAATTACCTGACCTGACCTGACCTTCTTTCTCTTACTTACTTATTTCCAGCTTGTGGGGCCTGTTTCTTCCCAGCAGAACTGGGGGGTGGGGGATTAAATGGTCTTAACCCAGTGCGAGCACTTGACCCTTTCTCTTTTTATTTGTCCTCTAACTTTTTCAGTTTCTTCTCAGGCTTTGAGCCTTTTATTCCGGCATAAGTGGCAGAACCTCTTGGTTCTGTGGCAAAATAATCAAAGACTTGATTGTGGCCACTCACTGCGAAGAAGAAGAAGGTTTTCTGTGTGTAACTTCTGCGTCTAATGTGTCCCCGCCCTAAGAAACCTTGTATAAAGTCCATGTCTTTTTACCCCACACACACCCTCCATGCGCCCACTTTTTAGCAATTTTCATGCTTAGGGCCAGGGGTAATTAAGTATATAAATCTTCTTAATTAGTTAATAAGTACCTTGTAAATGCTCATCCTCAATTCTGGAGAAAAATTCATGCATAGAGGTAGTGTATGCATATACCTTGTGTGTTTGCGTGTGTGTGTGCGTCAAGTCAAAATGATCTTTATTGATGATAAAAGAAAGCTTGACAAAGCTTTTTTACATCGTGTGTGTGTGAGTGTGGCTTCAAGTTAAACTGTTCAAAGGACTAGCAATGATGATGCTTTGTGCTTTAAATAGTTAATTATAGTCATCAATTATTCTGATTGCGTCTTGTTTTAAAAAATATCTCTTTCTTGCTGTGTTACATATGTTAGGACCAACATATAGTGCTAACATAACACATAGAATGAGAATACACACACAGACACAGGCACACACACACACACACATACACACACACAGGTACAGACTTAAATGCGTAGACCGACAGACCAACAGGCCTTTTATACAGAAAAAGAAGAACAATGTGTGAGAGAGAGACAGAGAGAGAGAGAGAGAGAGAGAGAGAGAGAGAGAGAGAGAGAGATTTTAACCAATGCATGAAAAAGCATCAGAGAATGTAACACACATACACATGCATGCACACTCACACCCACAAAACACCCACACACTTGATGAGGAAAACGTACACTAACAGCCATTATAAAAGTAAACACATTTGTAGAAACAAACAGTCGTTTTGTTGTTTGCACGTGTAAAATTTATTGCCTGAGTAATATTAAATGCATAAAATGTGACAATTTTGAGGAGATAAAAAATCATTAAAAGCAGAAAGCGAAAAATACTGCATCAAAAAACTTTTTTTTTTAAATCTAAAAACATACATAGATGTATAAAGAAAGCAAATCTGTCTGAAATACTAACAAAAAATAGAAAGTAAGCAATTACATCCATAAGAGCACTTGACAAATTGACATAAACAAACACAAATTCTTTTTTCTAGGATTTACACCTTTGTAAGATCTGCGGTAATTATTGCTGAAACAACACAGCAGCGCAGACACATTCTCAAACCAAATTACCATAGTTCACCACGATATAAAAGTGTATACTGTTTAAAAGTCACAGAAAAATATAGAAAAGAATATATAGATTGAGCCCTATTATAGAGCAAAGAAGAATTGGATAGAAATAACTGTGTAAAATAAAGTTGACTTGTTATTGCAGAACTTCAGCAAAACAACCCTGTTAATTTAAAATCCATTAAAGTAGAGAAAGACTGTACATAATGTGACATATTGCATAACGTGACTGTGTGGTTTCTCGATATATCAGATTAGTGTACAATCAATTTACTTTGCTATGAATCAGATTTCTCTCATAACTTTGACTTACTTTTTTTCATACATTCTCATGTACACTGTATGCTCGTCATCTCTGCTTGAGACTATGAGTATGGATAAAATACAATTTTCATGAACAGTTATAAAATCAAACCAAAAAACTTTTTTTTTAAATCAACAAGGAATCACAACTCCACACCTGCACGCAACTCCCCCTTTTCCACATGAATATACACAAAACAGATTTTTTATTGGTTAAAAACAGGCAACAAAATGTATGCTTAAAGGCACATAAAATAACAAACATGAAATATGGTTCACTTCTTTCATTCTCAAAATACGACAAAACAATAAAAAATCAAAAAATCAACCTGAATCTCACTTTTGACTTCTTGTGGCCCTGCAATAGATAACGCCAATAAAAAGCATTGAAACATCCCAACTGACTTTCTATTCTCTTAAAGGTGCAGTTCGGCGGGTGAGCGATTGTTTTCGTTTTGCACCTCAGCGGTGGAACGGGTTTGGGGGGAAAGAAAATGGCGCCCATTCTAATGATAGGAAGCCATTTTCTTTCCCCCAAACCCGTTCCACTGCAGAGGTGCAAAACGAAAACAATCGCTCACCCGCCGGACTGCACCTTTAAACTAAAATGGAACAGTCATATCCTGTGTTCATTTTTTAAAAGATCATTAAAAAACATATAAAGCCCCACAAATAAAAAGATCTCAAGCCCTAACACCACCAACTATACGTGTTAAAAACCTTGTCCACATTTGGTTGCAGTCGATTTCGACAATCAAAATGACTAGTTGATGATTGTAAATGGGACTTGGATTTCACAATTATATTGAATGATTCATCCTGGATTGTCTCCCGTTGAGTGGTTCACTTGGCTTCTGGCACGATTAGGCCTACTTTTGCCCTTAAAGCCTCCCACTATTGAGTGGTTCACTTGGCTTCTGGCTGCTCTCGTACCATGGATAAGATCTTGTTCAGCTTCCCATTTTCAAATTCCATTCTTGTCGCAGGGTCCATAGGCGGTTGGCCCTTCTTCTCCTGGAAACAAATTACGACAATGCTCGAATAAACCATGTAGAACAGCGTGTGTGTATGTGAGAGCGATAGTTATCATCAACAAGTAAACTGAATGTCACATACATCAAAACTAGAAGAAGCTGATAACGTCTAGGAAATAACGAAGAAATACATTTCATTGATGAGTTTTGCTTTCAAGTTAAACGGAATCAGCTGTGAATCATAGCCCCAGTATTTATTTGGCTTCTTTCCTCGTTTTCTTTTAATTAAATGTGGGTTTTTTTGTGTGGGTTTTTTTTATGTTGTGGATTTGAGTTGATATTCCCACAAAGTTGTTTATCATATGAGAAGCACCTTTTTTGTGTGTAGAGCTTTTTCCATGTAACTTGTGACCTACCATAGAAATGTATGTGACATGAATAAAAATTAAGTGCATTTGGTGCTATAAATGACAAAATGACAAGAAATGTTTTTATTAGGTGTTACAATTGCTTTGATATGTTCTACCGCATGAAAACGGAATGCATTCAATTTGCTTTTTGCTACCCTTACGTTAGCTATTCCACGACTAAGTATGCTTTCTTTGGTTTGATTTTATTTGGCTATTGATATTAGAAATGTTATATTACAAACATAAACATGAAAGAAGGAAAGAAGGAAAACAAATTACCTTAGGCACCTTCCTAAGGTTTGGAGACAGTTTCAGGCTGGTAACATTGCCCCTGTACACAAACAAACACACACACACACACACACACACACACACACACACACACACACACACTGCATTACAATCTTTACTTCCGTCCTTATCAAAAGGCAGTTGTATATGTGCATGTGGTTACCCTCTCAATAAAATAATGTTGTTTTGTTGTTGCTCTGTCACTAATAATGCACAACAGCAAATAACAAAACTAGCATACACCACTGCATGAAGATCCTACACTAGTACCGATAATATATCTATTCTTCATAATCATACTACAAGAATATTTTGATAGATGTTTGAGAAACGTTTCTCTTAACCTAATCCATACATCATAACATGAAAACAACAACAACAAAAACGCTCTTACTATTGGTGTTGATACTGCTGCTGCTACTACTACTACTACAACTGCTACTACGATGACTACTATCTACTAAAAACATGTTGCCTCTTTACTTGAAAAACCTGGGGAAATATAACTATTGTCAGTAAACAACAGTAATAGCTATGCAGGGCTCCCAATCGTCCCGCAAAACAAGGGGTCACAGGGACTCCTTCACTTACAGCATAGAGGGTCCTAGAGGCGGGATAGATGGTCCCAGTGGCATTGCGAATTCTTTTAGAGGGTCCTTTAGAATTTTAGTGCTTCATAGACCCCCAAATGAGGGTCCCTGGGAGCCCTGGCTATGCAACACTTTAAAAACAATCAATTTAAAGCGAAGTGATGTTATTTTTTATGAGTAAAATTGATATGTCTACGTCTGTTTACCTGTCGTCTCCCACGATGAGAATGGGGTAGTTGGGGTTAAACTCGATGTGCGTGAGCTTGGTTTTCTTCTTCTGCGCCACCATCTGCTCGCACAGGGGCTCATACTTGTTGATGCTCAGATCGTAGACACACACCTGCAAAGTTTAAAACAAAAACAGTAAGGGCAGGAACACATATACACGGAAGTTCCGTGCAGAAACCCTACCGATGCGCAATCCGCACCTAAACAAATCTGGAAGTAAGAAATAAGAAGTTGAACAACAACACATTACACCGCGGAAACTATGCGCAATCCTAAAAAGAAACTTATTTCTTATATAAGTGTATGAGGTTTCTGTACGGAGCTTGCGGATTGCGGATCAAAACACTAAAAGAACAACAAAAAGAAAACAAAAACCAACGTTTCTGGGCATAACTTCTTTGTCTGGGTGAAACGTCCAGAAACGTTGTTTTCTTTTAGTTTTTAGTTGTTTTTTATTTCCCCAACCCACCACATTATTTTAAAATGTTCCTGTAACAAGTTATGTTAGGAGTTGACATTAGTGTGCAATGTGTTATTCAACCTCAAAATCGCTAGTCATATCCAGCTCTGGAATTGCAAGATTACTATAATTGATGCATTAGTCAATATTAATTTTGTTTTCTTTGCCCCCTCTAATGTTTTTTTTCTTCTTTCTCTCTCACGCACACACTCACACACACACACACACACACACACACACACACACACACACACACACATTATACACGCAGGCATAGATTAATACACAATCACACAAACTCATTTCATTTATTTATTTTTTAAGTCTAATATCACATTGTGTGAACAGACTTTAAATAAATTCAATCAAAAACAAATCTCATGCTAATTGACTCAGTGATTAATCAGTTCGTTAACACATATTGTGCTATGGACTAATATTTGTGACAGAGTATAGGAAAACCAGGCTAAAGTCGGAAAATCTCACATTTGATGTTTTTATATAATCTGAAAGTTTAAATTCTACAGACTGAAAAGCAAAAAACAGAATTGATCTATCTGGCATAGTCTTTTTTCTATAATTTTTTTAAAGTTGACAAAATACACAGAATCAAGTATAACTAAGCTACCTATTTTTGTGCATTGCTAAAAATGTCTCTCAGCGACTTTAGCCGGGATTTCCCATACTCTGTCACATTTGCTGTTTTTTTGTTTTATTCTCTAGCATATCTGTGAAACAAAGGTGCACTGACCTTTCCGTCGGCAGTGACAGCAGCAAAGACCGTGGAAGAATACGGGGCCCAGGCCACATCACCCACCGAGTTGTTCAGGTCAAAGGAAAACAGCGGCTTCCTGTGAATAAATAAATAAAATGCTTATTGGCTACTTCAAAAGACGAGACTCTAGTCTTTGGTTACTTCCATGACTGATTAGAGTGGGGTTGGTATTCTAGGGGAATGCATCTCTTAACTGTAAACAAATTCAAGCCGGGTTCACATTAGACTGGTAAGTTCCTTATGGAAAACCCTAAATAAGTGGAAGAAAGAAGGATAAAAGTTTACGCATATAGGGGAAATTCGGACACGTGCGCAAATCTTTTCACTTCTTTGTTTCACTTATTTATGGATTGCGCACGGGTTTCCGCATGGAATATCCGCTTATGTGTGTACACGGCCTTAAGTGGGAGGGAGTTGTATAAGGGAGGAAATTTTAATACTTATAAAGTGTGTGTGTGTGTGTGTGTGTGTGTGTGCGTGTGCGTGCGTGCGTTTGTATGTGTGTGTGTGTGAGACCAAGAATTGTATGTGCGCACAGTAGTTAAAATAGTTGCATATTTCATTTTTTGTCTTCTCTGTATACTATGTCTGTCTTTATTGTGTTGCTTTGTTGATTGTTTTATTGCTGCAAAAAGAATTTCCTGTAAAATGGACAATAAAAATATTGATTGATTGATCGATTGATTGAAAGGCAATGTCTCAGAGAAGTAGGTCTTAAGTTTGAGGGAGCCATATAAGGAGGTGTGTGTGTGTGTGGGGGGGGGGGGTGTATCTTTTAAGGGAGATTCCACTGTACAACATTCTCTCAATCCTGAAATGACACATTGTTCTCTGAATCTGTCTAATCCTGAAGTGGTGACCACCACACTAAAAATATAAAAAAATTCCAATGTGTGGTTGTGTATACAGGATGGGTGGGGAGAGTGTTAGAATTGCATATCTATCATCTTGTTTTAATCTGCCATCGGTTTTGGCAGAAATGTTTGATTTTATAACACAGTGGTTCCGGACAAGATCCTGAAGATGTTTTGCATCAGCTTCTCCAATCCTGATTTCAGGAGCATGCCTGAACTACTTTCACATATGCACAGGGTTGTTCAGGTCAAACAAAAACAATTGCTTTCTATCAAATCAAATCAATGTATTGTCTTCAAACAGAAGAAATGTGTTGCCCAGCTTGCGCATAAAATACAGAATAAATAATACAAACATTTCATTAACTGGACAGTCACAACAACCATTGAAGAAGACAATTCTACACAAACAAATAGGCACAAGTAGATAACATGGAAACAATGAAAGTTAAACAGGAGCACACACACCCACACCCACACCCACCCACCCACACACACAAAGTAAGTTAAAACTAATAAAGATAGCCCTTTAGTTAAATGCACTATTCATAAATGTATGTCTTAATTTGCTTTTATGAGCGTGTTTCTCTATTTTTGAATGTTTGTGAACCTTGTGTGTACCTATATGTATACTTTACTTTTGCGGTCATTGTGAATGTGTAACTTGTTTATGTAAATTGAAAATTGATTTTTTTTTTTTAATGTAATCTGATTGTAAATTGTTATTTTATTATGTATATGTATTTTATTTATATTTAGTTTAATATGTACATATTTCTTTGTGTGCGCATGTGTGTGTGTGTGTGTGTGTGTGTGTAAGAATGTGAAGGATCGTGTGGATGTATGTAAGCGGTTGTTTTTAATATGAATAATTTTAGGGCAATTGTAAAGCGCTTAGAGCTTAAAGGTGAAGCGCTATGTAAATTTTCTTAAATAATAAAATAATAATAAATTAAAAGCAAGCAGTAAAATTAACTTGCATAAATACAGAAAGGATACTACTTTAGATGCCTTGGTATCACAAGTCAATTAATCATAAAAGGGGAATACGTACAAAACCAAATGCACATCATACAGTTAAGCCATCATAGATTCTGCACATGGATAAAACATTTGCCTATCTCATTATTTCATGACCGAGACAGTGGGGCTGTATCCTAGGGGAAGGGATCTATTGACTGTAAACAACTTCCAGACCAGCAGCCACATCACCCGCAGAGCTGTTCAGGTAAAAGGAGAACAAAGGTTTCCGGTGAAAATAGGAATTGTTCCGAAATAATTAAGGGGAGTAATTTCATGGTGTGTGCGAGTGATCTTGCCTAATTCAATCGGTCAAACAGGGGAAGTTACTCTACCATCAGCTCTCGCGTCGTGTGTTTGAGCAGACATACAGCACTTAGAACATCGTGCGTCATTTTAAAATTTATGTCATTTGTATTTTTACGTCACATTTGCAATCTTTTATCAGTTTGTGGCAACTGGCCACCCCTATTTTTATTTATTAAAAAAATGTTTGCAAGTCGCTGACTCGCATCCTGCAGTTTCAAGCTTCGAAGCCATTGTTGCATTGTTGCTATGGTATTTGACCGAGTAATGGAGGCAAACAACTCTAATTTTCACGAAGTGCTCTCCCCTAGTTTTTTTCTCCGAAAATCGTCTATTAAACAATTGCCTAGTGTTTACTCTCATTACTCTCATGGCTGATTAGAGTGGGGTTTTGCATTAGGCGAGGCATCTCCACCATGAAACTAATTCCAGCCCAGATTTTTAAATTAGTAGTTGCCTCCTCCGCTATCCAGCAGTCACAGTTAGTCAAGATCGATTAGCACACATATAAAATTAGTTTTATTTATGGAACTATCAGACTTTCCATTTGGGTTGTCTTCTTCTTATTATTCTTCTTCGATTGCTCAGACAGTTTCCTGTCAATTATAGGTGCAGATGCGTCATGCTGCCGTTATGCGCCTAACTAAGAAGTTGTTATGCCCAGCAAGTCCGACTTCGGCTGGAGGAGGAAATGTTTTTGAAAGTGTTTCTTGAAAAAGAAAAAAGCAGTAGAATGGACCGGTAAGGCAGAAAGATAGTAGATGACAGTAAGCAAAGGGAAAGGCAGAGTCAAAGAGAGTGACAGATTAGAGGAAGTTACAAGCACAGAACTTCCAGAAGGTGGCGGAACTATTTATAAAAAAGACCCCCCCCCCCCCTGGTATCCCCACAGGGGGCAGTTGGGTTGAAATTCTTACTTGGATGTAAGCTCAGCGCCGCTGTCTGTGGGCTTGCCCCCGTTCTCCCAGATCTTGACGTTCCAGTCGGCACTGCAGGTGGCGAAGATCTTGGGGTGGTAGTGGTTCCATGCCACCTGGAACGGCAAACGGACATACTCATCAAAAACATGCTTCTGCACACACAACACACACACACACACACACACACACACACATGTTGTGCGAGTCATGGTGTCAACAATCACGCACACGCACAGCACATGCACACACACACACACACACACACACACACACACACACACACACACGCACACGCACACACACACACACGCACTTTTACACGCACACGGAAGCTGACCTTGCACACACGCCACGTTGTGCAGTCGATGGTGTCAACATGTGACACACACACAGCACACACGAACTACACACACGCACACGCACACGCACACACACACAAACACACACACACACACACTCACACCACCCACAACAAAGACTTGCAGACCTAGTAGACAGCCATGGCGTGTGAATTTATGGTGTCCATAATGTGAGAGCCTTGGAGCAGATGTGAGCTAAAAACAATCAATGAGCCTAACCCCCCAAAAATACCACCCCGTTTAGAGACAAAGACAATTACGATTGGGGAAAGCTGACCTTGTGCGAGCTGATGGTGTCGATGAAGTGGAAGCAGACGTGAACTTAACAATCGAACAACAACAACAACAACCCAAAAACATAGTCTTCCCCCTGTTAGGGCAGACGAAAATTACAATGATTTTTGGAAGCTGACCTTGTAGACCGCCATGTTGTGCGAGTCGAGGGTGTCAATAATGTGAGAACCCGGGAGCAGATGCGAACTAAACATACAAACAATGAGCTAACCATATAAACAACAAAAACAGACAAAAACATAGTCTTCTCCCCTTTACAACGATTTTTTGGAAGCTGACCTTGGAGCAGATGCGAACTAAACATACAAACAACAAAAATGTGACAAAAACGATTTTTTGGAAGCTGACCTTGTAGACGGCCATGTTGTGCGAGTCGATGGTGTCAATAATGTGATAACCTTGCAGCAGATGCGAACTAAACATACAAACAATGATCTAACCATACAAACAATAACAACAACAAAAACGGACAAAAACATAGTCTTCTCCTTTTACAATGATTTTTGGAAGCTGACCTTGTAGACCGCCATGTTGTGCGAGTCGATGGTGTCGATGAAGTGGGAGGTGTAGGCCTTGGAGCAGATGTGCACCTTACCCTCCTCCGTGCCCACCAGGAACAGGTAGTCCTTCTGCTTGTGGAAATCGAAGGCCGTGCCGCAGCCTGAAAGCAAAGGTATGAAACAAACAATGAGCAATTTAAGTGCCATACTGTATAGACTATAGGCGCATTATAGCATCAGGTATACCTGAAAAGTTTACACAAAGTTTTCTCGGTCTGAAAAAAAAAGTATCCTCTGGTAGAAAAAAAAAAGTATTCTCTAACAGACCATAAAATATAGCAATACTACTGTTCTACGGTGCCCTTTTCCCATGAGCTTACAGCAAAAGATTAAATAGGATAACTTTCCTAAGCCTTGCATGCATTTGCACACACCCACACATACACACTCGAGCTAGCAAAAAAACATGCACCTATGCACACAGACACATGCGCGCACAGACACACACACACAGAGAAAAAACTCTCCCCCCCCCCCCCCTCTCCCCCCCCCCCCCCCTCTATCTCTCCCTCATCTCCCCCTCTCTTCTCTCTCCCCCTCTCTCTCTCTCCCCCCTCTCTCTCTCCCTCTCTAACTCTGAGAACTGACCAACAGTGGGCACTTTGATTCCATCAGGCCCATCGGCAGGTCCTCCACTCATGGTCAGCTGGATCACATCTTGGAAGATCATTTCGTTCTGCCCACAAATTAAATCAAATGCTTAGTTGTGTTTTTTCCCAAAAAAGCTTTCGGGACAATGAAAGGAATCAGTCAAACAATTGTATCGTATTGCATTGTATTTTGAATTCTCAAAATCATTTTGTTCTGCCCATAAATCATATCAAATGTTTAGTTGTGTTTTTGTCCCCAAAAGCTTTCGGGGAAATGAAAGAAATCAGTCGAACAATTGTATCGTATTGCATTGTATTTTGTATTCTTTTATATTGACTGCAAGACAAATTTCCTTGTTTAAATGGGGACAATAAATGATTGATTGATTAAAACATATTTCACAACCCTTTTATTGTGTAAAATACAGTGGAAGCCATCTATTTCAAAAGGGGCACCACAAAATCATTCATAATGATTTTTACATCTCAATACAGACAAACCCCTATTTTACGACCCTCTGTTAAGCGACCACCTCTCATTTGAGACCGGATTTGTTGGCACGGATGCATTTTACTATCTAAACGACCTCTCTTAAACGACTTCCTCTAAAACGCGACTTACAACCGCCATTTTGTTGGTTTTTATGACTGTTGTTGTCGTCTGCATAGACTTCGAGCAAAGGGAAACAACCACGGTCAATGGCCTGAAAGTGGAGTCGCTTCCCTTGTTGTAGAAAAGATGGCGGAAAGCGTAGGAAAAGCACGAAAACCACTGACTTTGAAAAAGAAAACCACTGACTTTGGACGAGAGTGGAGGTGATTAACAGAAGTCGGCGAAGTGAAACTGTAATACATCGATTGCACAATCCTATGGAGTGGAAAGACCCAAATCCAGTTTTAATATGTCATTGTATGTGTGCATGAAGAAGAGAGTATGAACTGTGCTGAACTTTTTCTTTCTACGGCTGCCAGTGAAAACCTCCGTCATACGACCCCTCCAATTTACGACTGATTTTTCTGGACATTTTGGAAGTCTTAAAATAGAGGTTTGTCTGTATAACCCTTCCCATGGCAAAACTTCTTTTCTCATTTAAAAATATCACTTATCTCAAAATAAAATGTCAATCCTTTCAATTTTGACAAACCAGATTTCGATAAAACGAGCGACAAATATCACATGCATATGCAACTGATTTAATGCTTTCCTTTTTTCTTTACTGCGGAACTTTGCCATAAAGAGAGACTGCTCAAAATCAACTTCAAAACAAACAAAATGGACAATAGGGCATTTGCCGCATGCTGGCGACCTTGAAGTTCACTGAGTTGAATTTAGAGAGTTGAATTAGAAAGGTCAGCGTAACTCGGGCAGAACGAGTGCGGGCAAATTAGTAGTCTAGTATAGAGAACGAACACTCGTGGCAAATGCCCTATTGCTTTAAATGCATGCATAACTTTATTCTGTGTTCAATTGGCAAGCATAAACGGCCAAACAAATATTACAAAGGCAACTATTCACAGAAAGAAAAAGTATTCAATGTTTTACATTATAAAATCAATGGTGATAGCCTTTGTTATATGGCTACAAACCACCTCTAACGCAGATTTAACTATTCACATTGCAACGATTTTGAATTATTTAAAAAACTCACAAATCACTCCAGCCATACACACAAACAAAACATACATAAACAAAAGGAGAAATGAAAGAAGATTACAAGTTTTTACTTCAGGTTTACACATAAGGAACTGGTAGATCAGACTTTTTTATATATAGATTTTATATAGAAAAAACTCTACACCGATTGGTTTCCCCACAACAAACCACTACAAAAGCAACGTCAGAGGCAAAATTGTGGTCTAAGGGAGCAAAGCAAGTTTAGAAGTGAACAAGGTATGGTGTGCACACAGATTTACTTCCCTTGAAGCAAATGCATCAAATTGACAGCTATCTATCAATTCT
>CM065693.1:35528844-35555895 GCA_017654935.2 Phymorhynchus buccinoides
CTGACTTTGCTTTTGTAGGGGTTTGTTGTGGGGTACGGTAACCAATGGTGTAGAGAGTTTTTCTATATAAAGTCTACATATAAAAAAAAGTCTGATCTACCACTTCCCTATGTCTAAACCTGAAGTAAAAAACTGTATTCTTCTTTTATTTCTCCTTCTGTTTATGCATGTTTTGTTTGTGTGTATGGCTGGAGTGATTTGTGAGGTTTTTTTACTAATTCAAAATTGTTGCGATGCGAATGAGTCAAGAATGCACAGGTACATAGCTGCTCTATCGACTCTGTGACCATTTAGACACTGCGCTGCAGTTACCAGGTACTTGCAGGATTCGACAACGGAACTGGTCTAAGTAGAGTACGAAACGAGTCTATGTGTTGGCTGGGTGAGTGCGTACCCCCCCTTAAAATTGTAGAGATTGAGAGAAATCGCGTCATGATAGCATTATTTAATACGTTTATTTCTTCCATAGTCCATTTTTTAAACGAAAGAAACCAACTTTCATGGAATTGTAAAAATCTAAATCTACTCACTTTCCTTCCTCACTTGGTGTGGGGTGAAAGTTGCTATGGGTTACATATAAGTGTATATAGATAAAAATGCAACACCCGTATGTACGGTACGCAATGACCAATTTGTCACAGTCTTCAGAAATCCGTTTGCTTCTAGAAAACGGTTTCAGTTACAAAGCAGAGCGTTGATACAGTGGAAGCAGAAACATTTTAACAGACGCTGGTGATCTAAATCTTTTCCAATATCGAACTGGAGATCCACAAATTGACGTTGTATTACAATAATGCCTTAACCTTTACCGGATGTTGCTTGTGATTATACTTCTCCAGATGATGGGGGTCTCCCAGTACCCACAGATTTTTACATGCATTTTAACAGTGTTTATTCCTGTCCAGATGATGCGGGTCCTCCAGGACCCATACTCGTCAAAGAGTCACCATGTGTTTATACTTCTCCAGATGGCGCGGGTCTCCCACGACCCATACTCAATGCACTGCAGTGACATATTTCTGCTCTTTAAAGTATGGGTCGTAGGAGGCCCGCGCCATCTGGACAAGTATGTTAAAATGACGCGTCATATTACGTCATTTATATTTTATACACATTAATGAAATTTAACACACTTAAAGCCATTTACGTTTTTGACAAAGTCATGAAATTGCATGAAGATTGCTTAAATAGTTTTAGAGATATAACATTTTTTGTGTGCCAATGGGTCGTGGGCGACCTGAGAAGTCTGGTAAAGGTTAAGAGGTACGCAACCCTCCCTTTCTACTCTATATTGCTGGGAACAGGAAAGAAGAAGAAGAAGGAGGAAAGGAAGTTTCTGGCTATACTCACAGGAGCCATAGGAGGCTGCAAAGAGGTCGTTGTAGCGGGGATTCCAGCAGAGGGAGGTGACGGCCAGCTTCTTGGCTTTCTCGTAGGAGAACTTCCACAGGGGCAGCAGTGTGCCCTCCAGGTCGCGGTACTCGTCCGAGGTGTCTTCCCAGTACTTGAAATCTGGACACATTAATAATTATATTAAAAGTACAGAGCGCTTTTTATTAATTACAAAGTGCTTGACAATTTGCAGCGATCTATCATCTCATCCGAAAGACTCCACGTTCAGACCATAAGGCCTAGTGCAGAGGGAGAGGAAAAATCCCCTGTACCCAGGTTCGAACTCGGGTTTATTGCGCATGAGGCGAACGCGTTACCTCTGTGCCACTCTACACCTACACCTATTTGCTGCACAAAAAATAAAAACCAGGCAACACAGATATCTACATAATAGGTGACACTCAAGGGGTTAATACGGTCATTAACTTTAGTATACAGAAAAGAGAACTTATTTGTTGCATTAGTCTGTACGCTTATGTCTTACTGTTGACACTCACCCTGAGCGATGTCGTCGAAGGTGTTCTGGTTCACCATTCTCTCCACAATTTTGGTCGCTGTGGCCACTCTTGAGATGTCATCAGCCTGCAACACCCCAGTCGCTGCCTTTAGATTACATACACACCCTTGCTGACTCTTCCAAAATAACAATTGTAACAATTGTATGAGAATAATATCACCATTAAAGCATTTAAAGGCTTTAAACCTTTCACCGCCGATGTTGCATTTCTGCACCACACTAATTCAACACCCATGTCACTAAACGGCATGAAATTAGGATCTGTTATCCAATGACCTTATGTCGTTAATTTGGGGAGATAAACAAAGGCTTTATTTGATACATGCCATAGGGGTATTGACAGTAGTGCAGGTGTCAACTTTTGTTTACCCAGAACAATTTGACAGACATGTTGGGCTGAAAAATGGCTGGCGGCGAAAGGGTTAAGTTATATGGACATTCTTTCATACTGTGTTTTTAATGTAACCTCATTTTCTTGTGCTTTTTATTATTCTGTACAAGTCTATGGCTTTAGTGAAACCTTGATCTTTGGATTCTTCTACTACAGCATATGGATGAACCAGAAAATAAAATTTCAAATAGATATGAAATAAACTTTGGATTTGATTTCTTACTTTCATCTTGTTAGTAGCAGAACATACAGCCTAAAACGCATTTCTTGGACCTCTTATTTACTAGACTCCGCTAGATTATTGCCGGAATAGAATGAAGTGTTGACTGTATTAGTGTAATTGTGTAAAGGATGATCATAATCATACACTTACAGAAGTCTCGGTGATGGTGAGCTTCTTACGCGTCTTCTCCTCTTCCTTCCTTCCTGGGATGACCTTCTTCTCTTTGTTCTTCTCCTGAAAACACAAGGGAAAACTTCACTTTTGATGACACTTTTCGTAAATCTAAGACACATTTCTAAGAACCCAACTAATTAAATGAAAGCTCTACTTGACAGCAACAACACTTGCTCTCTCGCTGGTCAGTGTCAGTCCTACCAAAAATTGTTAGAGACACAATTAACTATCAAATAGACTGAGTGTGTAAAATACCACTGCACGTTCTTTGCCCATGCAGACGAGATTCAAACACCTCCGTAGTGAAATTTCTCATGGTTCGCTACCGGGTAATTTATCATATTTTGCAGACTTCAAGGCGAATCATACTATAAGTTTCTGCCCCAAATATTCCACAAACTTCAGAATTTGTTATAATAGTTTCTTACTACATTACAATGGACCATCCCTTATAAGACCTTCAAAAATCATCCAAAATGAGGTCTTATAAGGGAGGGGTCTTATAAGGGAGGTAATTTTAATACTTACAAAGAAGGGCAATGTTTCAGAGAAGTAGGTCTTATATGGGAGGGAGTCTTATAATGGGAGGTCTTGTAAGGGAGGTTCCACTGTATTAGTTTTATTGTAGGGATTTATAACCTAAAGTTCTGTGTCTGAAAAAAAGCATTGCCTTATAGATTGTAAAATAATATTTATATCCTGGCTATGATTTTAACACCCCTGTACATTAACCCTTTCACTGCCAACATCGCATTTTAGCACCACAACGATTTAACACCCATGTTACTAAAAGGCATCAAATCAGGGTCACAAAGACCCTGTTCTCTTAATTTTCGGAGCTAAGGATAGGTCTTACTTTAAATATGTTACAGAGGATTCCCCAATATTACAGACATATTTTTTTCTCTACCCAGATAAGTTTAATGGACATTTATTGCTGAAACATGGCTGGCAGTGAAAGGGTTAACAGAACAGGTAATGTATTTTTTCCATCTATACAATTTCAATACTGACTAAATTTTGCTGACAAGAAATTTTATGGTTTGCATTATTGCGGTAAGTTTAGATGGGGGAAAAAAGATGCAGAATTCTTGAAGAAGTACATGCATTTTGATTATTATTTAGTTTGAAAATCAAAACCATCTTTGATTTTGACGTCACATGTAACCTGACTAAATGGGTTCACGTCAGATCAAGCATTATGTTCAATGTATTTAGCTATAATTAACCTAAAGTTGTACATTTTGTAATTAAAAAAAAGCAGCAACAACAACAATCACACACATACGCACAAAAAGCATAACACATGGGTAACATTGTACATTTATACAAACACATAATAATAAGCATTTGAGTTCTCATCACAAACAGAATGTTCACATTCTGCAACAATAAAGGTAGGGATGCTTGAAAATAATTAGATGACCACTAGGACCAATCGTAGACACATGAAACACCAGACATTCAGGTAGTATTTTGATCCCTTTATTGAGGCTCAACATACAGACGTCTCATATGATACATACATTATTAATGTAAAATGAAAGACTGACAGACAGCAAGCAAATAGTAACAGTTCAAAGAGAAGACTGAGTTGAAATTGAGATATAAAAGGAAGACTGAGTAGATATCATTTCTAGAAAAAAAAAAAAAAAAAAAAAAAAAAAAATGTCTATGTTGAGCCTCAATAAAAGGACCAAATACTACCTCAATGTTTTGTGTTTCAAAGATAGGGATGCTTACCTGCTTTTCAAAGTCTTCCTGGTAGGCATCAAAGATCTCCCACTGTGTGGCGTTGGAAGAGAAGGAGGCTCTCGGAGGAGGTTCTGTGGCGGTTGTTCTGTCCTGTTTTACACAAGCATACATGTATACGTTTAAGCATGCATGCACGCACGCACATGCATTTACATACACATGGCCATACACACACACACACACACACACACACATTATAAATTTTATTATAACAGTCATCTGTACAAGTGAACACCAATGCACCCCTCCCTCTCTCTCTCTGGAGTGTGTGTGTGTGTGAGCGAGAGGGAAGAGAGAGAGAGAGAGAGAGAGAGAGGGGGGGGGGAGAGACCATGTTTATGAGTTGTATCATTATAGTGTCATTGTAAGCCTCAGCCAAATGAGTGTGTGCTAAAAGAAAGCAATATCTAATGTAATTCAATCAATCAATCTATCAATCAATCTCTACAAGTATCTCCACGCACAAGATTTAAGTATTCCCTACCCTGTTATGCCTTGGCTTAAGGCTGTGTCAGACAACTTGACATAAGCTAGAACACCAAGGCTACATCAAAATGTTGTTGTGCTATGCAGTTATGCGGGGATTGCCTTTAGCCATGACAAGCTCCCAGCATAACATCATTAGTCTCCCAAATCCCCCGAAAACGGAGTGCGGCTGCCCACAAGGCGGGGTAACCCAAAACAGTCACACGTGTTATGTTCTCAGCTGTAACTGATGTGCTGCTTGTACCATAGTGTTCAAGCGCTTCCGCGGTTAATTGGGATGACCCCTGGAGTCTTTCAGCCAGGGTAGGCCAACAACCAACAACAACAACTAGGGCTGTGCCGGTCGGGGTTTGTCCCCGGGGGCCGCTACGGTAACCGGATTGGCCTGACTGGAGCCATGAAACGCTGGGGAGATCTATATTTTTAGTTCATTTCTTTTCAGTTGCTTCTTTCATTTTGTTTTATTTTTCTTCCTGCTGACTCCACACCACGCTGTATAATTGTCCAGTCGGATAGCTCAGCGTTATGAGTCAGAATCAGAATCAGAAACAACGACCTACCCGGTAAGGGTTGTTGTAGGTCTGGGAAGCGCGTTCGCTGAAGTTGAACTGGTTGGTGATCTTCTGGCTGTCACTGGCGCCGCTGGCTGTGGGTAAAGGGGTGGCGGCCTCCGCTTCCCTCTCCGCAGCCTCAGACTTTTCCGCACCTTCGTCCCCCTCTGCTGCTGCCCCCGCTGCCGCCGATTTCTCCTCCCCTCCTTCACTCACCGCCTGCTCCCCAGCAGCTGGCATAAGACGGAAGGAATTTATTACGGTGGCAGTGTGGTTAAGACGCTCGCCTGCCAATTTTCGGAGCGTGAGGGACCAAGTTTGAATGCCAGCCTCACCGTTTGTTTCTTCTTCTTCTTCTTCGTCGATCGCTCAGACAGTTTCCTGTCAATTATGAGCGCAGATGCATCATGCTGCCGTTATGCGCCTAACTAAGAAATAGTTAGGCCCAGCAAGTCTGACTTCGGCGGGAGGAAATCTTTTTGAAAGCGTTTCGTGAAAAAACGCAGGAGAATGGACCGGTAAGGCAGAAAGATGGCAGATGACAGTAAGCAAATGGAAAAGGCAGAGTCAAAGAGAGTGACAGATAAGAGGAAGCTACAAGCACAGAACTTCCAGAAGGTGGGGGAACTATTTATACAAAAGACCCTCCGGCATCCCCACTGGGTGTGTGTGTTTCTTTCTAGTTCAACGGGAAAATTGATCTGGATGTTGAGTCCTTCGGACGGGGACTTCAAGCTAGTCTGAACTGTGCGCTTTATGCACATAAAAATCCTGCGGAAGTATGATGAGTTGACTGTTAATGTTGTTGATGTGGGTTCACGCATACATTACATCCAGAGGGAAACACAGCTGAGTATGCTAGGCACGTTTATTGACAACATAATGATGAGTATAATCAAAGACTTACGCATGGCAACAGTCATAAGTCATAAGTCATAAGTCATAAGTTTCGTTTTGTCCATTGGCATTGTACAACGCACATGGAGTCTTGTCTTCAACCGTGTAAAATTAAAAAAAACTAAATAAAAGTATGAAACATAAACTTACATGAACAAATATGTAACTCTCACACCACACCCAATCATTCACCCACTCTCCGCTATCTTGCTCACTCATCATGCAACCCACCACCACTTCCGCCTTCATTTTTAACCCTTTCTTTTCTTTTTTCTTTCCTTTCCTCCTTTTTACCTTGTTCCTTTTCTCATTTTTTCCCTTTCCCCCCCATTTTCCCCCCCCCCCCCCTTTTTTTAATATTTTTTTTTTAGGCAGGCTTTTTCCCGCTCTCTTTCATCCTATTGTCTGAGCATAGAACATATGAACGACCTCAGCAGTAGCAGTAGTAGCATCAGAGTGAGAGAAAGGATGGAGGCGGGAACTAAGCAGTGCCAGACCTCTAGCACAAGTGGGGTGTGGCGGTGTATTTTTACCTCTATGAGATAAGTAGTCCTAGCCGGAAGTAGTCCTAGCGTAGCCAATCAGAATCGTTTGTTTGTCCGCCATTGTGAATTTTACGAAACTAAGTGCATTGATTTGTACATCGATTTCTCGGCAAATATGTAGATTTACACCCTCCTGCTCTATTTCTTGGTTCTTTCCGTGGTTAGGGATAGGGTTAGGGTTAGGGATAGGGTTAGGGTTAGATGGGTACAGTTCGCATGCGAGAGGTAGATATTTAATGACAGGTACTTATTTATCATAACAATGGCATGCCTCGTGCACAAGTGAACGTGCGCAGTGAAGGTCAAGTTGCTGAACTATGGTTATACACCTACAATGCACTTTTGCAGTAATATCATAAGAACTACAGGCAGTCAAAAGTCGGTAAGAAGCAGGAAGAAATCCAGATGTCTGGTATCACCAAATTGATAGCTAGGTTTCCCAAGTCTGCCTCCTCATTCCCCTCTTCACCCCATCCCCCGTCCCCTCTCCCTCCCCCAAAAAAGGGCGGTGCTGCGCTTGCGGTGATGCACTCTCCAGGTGGGAGCAACTCGATTAGGAATTGTTCGGAAATAATTAAGGGGAGAAATTTCATGGTGTGTGGGAGTGATCTTGCCTAATACAATCGGTCAAACGGGGAAAGTAATTCTACCATCAGCTCTCGTAGCCTTTCGACTCGTGTGCTTGAGCAGACATACAGCACTTAGAACACTGTGTGTCATTCTAAAAAAAAAGGTCATTCATATTTTTACGTCATATTTTGCAAGCTTACATCAGTTTGTGGCCACTGGCCACCCCTAATTTTTCTATAAAACATGTTTGCAAGTCTCTGACTCGCATCCTGTGGTTTCAAGCTTCGACACCATTGTTGCATTGTTGCTATGGTATTTAAACGAGTAATGGAGGTAAACAACTCTAATTCTCATGAAGTGCTCTCCCCTATTTTTTTTCCCGAAAATCGTCTATTTCACAGACTAGAATACACCAAAATACCAAAGAAATAACATAAAATATCAAAAGATGAGATTGTTTGAATTTAATGATTACTGTATTTTACGGACTTTAAGGAGATAGTTGGGGGTTTTCCAGACTGACACCCCTGTGTCTTATAATATGACTAATAACATAGTAATAAAGTATTGTAACAAAACCCAAATTTTATGGGGAAAAAATTGGGGGTCAGTTTTCAAATAGTATGTGCTTTATAGTTGATGAAATACAGTAATTATAAACCCCTTTGACTGTCAGAAAATGTTGGAAATTTTTTGTGTATAGAAACTATCACAGAGAGAGAGAGAGAGACAGACAGACAGACAGAGAGAGAGAGAGAGAGAGAGAGAGAGAGAGAGAGAGAGAGAGAGAGAGAGAGAGAGAGAGAGAGAGAGAGAGAGAGAGAGAGACAAAGAGAGATAGAGAGACAAAGAGACAAACAGAGACGGTGGTGTAGCCAATCAAAATATGAAGAAGAAGAAGAAGAAGAGAGAGAGAGAGAGAGAGAGAGAGAGAGAGAGAGAGAGAGAGAGAGAGAGAGAGAGAGAGAGAGAGAGAGAGAGAGAGAGAGAGAGAGAGAAGGAGTGAGAAAGGGAGAAAATAAGAGACTGGGACAATGAGAGAGTGAGACAGACAGACAGGCAGACAGACAGACAGGCAGACAGACAGACTTACCACTGTCAGAGATGCCCATTTTCTGCCTCTGGCGCCGGGCTTCATCGGAATCCTTGTGCAGCATGTTGCCATCCAGAGAGAAGTGGATGGCTAGCTGGTCCACACTGGACGTCTGCTTGTACTGCCGCTCCTGTCATCATCATCATCATCATCATCATCATCATCATCATCATCATCATCATCATCATCATCATCATCATCATCATCATCATCATCATCATCATCACCATCATCGTCATCATCATCATCATCATCATCACCATCATCATCATAATCATCATCATCATCATCGTCGTCATCATCATCATCATCATCGTTATCATCGTCATCAATATTTGGTATTTGGTACTTTATAGTCACAGACACGTCTCTGTGAAATTTGGGTTGCTTCCACATGGAAAGTGCATCGCAGACAGAGGCGTGCCACCCTTTTTTTTTTGCATGAGATTTTTGTGTAACTGATGAGGAAGGAAAGGGGCGTGGGTGGGTACATTTTGACCAAATGACAACTTTTTTGTTGACACTGGGTTTAATGTGTGCTAAGTACATGGGCACACGGGACCTCGGTTTATTGTCTCATCCGAAAGATGAGACAACAACATATCGTCGCTGTCTGACGCTAACCGTGTATTTACAAAATTTGACAAAAATAGATTTGTTTTACTGAAACTCCTTCCAATGACCTCACGCAGGTCTTCTATAAATATTTTGTGTCTGCGACCAATGAAAATGCTCAAATTTGTCACATGATACCACGGAAATAATCGTGTATGTGGCGGGTTGTTGCTGGTTTTGACGCGATAAGCGTGTAACTGGTCACGCTAATCATGTAACTGCCGGCAGCTGTCGTATCTCCCATTGTGAGAACAATGCACTAAGTTTGTGACTAACCGTGTAACTGAATTATCAAGAAAATGTTGGGTGTTAATGCAACTTTTATTGTGTCACATGTTTACTCATCGTAAAGAAGAAGGGTCAAGCGTATATCAAATGGGGATTGACTTTGTAGCAGGCGACAATATGTTTTTTGATGCTCCTGTAAAATCACTGATTGTGTAAATACACGGTTAGCGTCGGACAGCGACGATATCATCATCATCATCATGATTGTTTTCATCATTACCATCAATGACTTTTATGGTTTGAGGATGAATGCATTTCCTACTTTTTATTTATGAAATCTTTCATTTCTTCCTGTTTCTTCTCAAGGATTTCCTGTGCAGCATGATTCTACACGAGATATTTGGGATTTGGGGATTTCCGCTGGATGATCTGATTAAACAGAAAAGTGATGAAAGATTCATTTCAAATTTTCAATAGCGTACCGATCCATATTTACGGCTAAACAAAACCAGCAACATGTAATTACCTTGAAGCTGTAGCGGACGATGTTCTGAGGAGCATGGGGGTTGTTGGCAGTCAGGATCCGGGTGAACTCTTCTTTCAGTTCCTGAAACAAAATTTCAAAAAGTAACAACCTCAAGTTTAATTAAACTTACAGTTCACTGAGATTCATGTTTAATAATAAAAAAACTAAAAAAACAATTAAACCCCTCCATTTTATGAGGAAAAAAAGGAGGGGGTGTGGGGTGGGGGGTGGGGGGGGGGGATAGCAGAGGAACGCACAGAGGCCCTCTTAGTGTGTAAGTTCAGGGTCGAAACGCTTGATTGAGGGGAGGGGGGTTCTTCTCTGAAGACCCTCTGATGTTCAGCTCTCCGTAGAGTTTCTATACACTGTTTTCAGACATTATCTGTTTATCTTTAGATCGTTATATCTTGATAACAGATCTATTACAGATCTTTTCGTTTCCAAGCACCACACATCTGGAACAATCTCCCTTTCTCTCTCCGCAGCTCTCCATCTCTGTCATCTTTCAAAACTGGCCTGAAGACGCATCTTTTCAGAAAAAATATCTCTGTTAATTTCTGTCTGTCCATCCACCGCCAGTCCACCCTGTAAAGATTTTTTTTAAAAATGACTAAGTTGTGTTTTATGTAGGTATTTTACATGTGAGTTGTGTGAGTGCGCTAATGTTGCTTTTTGATGTAAAGATATTTTAAAAAATTTTTTTTTAATGTGATGGGGGTGGTAAGGGTAAGGGATAGGGATAAGGAGGAGTTGATGAGGAATAAGAATCAGGATAAGGATTGGAGGGTGTTGATCAGCACACACGCAGGCCAGGAACATATAGAGGAAACCAGACAGTTGTTTGATTTTGTTTATTTATCGGGAAAGATAGCTAGGAAAGACTAAGGGAGAGTGGCGGGTATAAGCTCTCGCCTATACTCTACTAATCAACTGACGCGACAAGCGGCAGTCAAATTTGAATTATATTGGTCAGTGGTTTGGAAGAAGGCATGTGACCTGTTGGATTTGAATTTGAATAAGATCTTGTGACTAAAAAGGAGACACGCAATTACATCGTCTGCTGACACGATGACAATGGTTGTCAAAACTAGCGAATTGCAATTGGGCCGTCTGTCGGCAGATTGAACCGTCTGCTTTGAACAGTCTTGTGACCAGTAGACTAGGCTATGAATAATTAGTGACGAGTGGGTCACTCGGTCACATTAAGTACATGTATTTTGAATATCTTTTATGTGCGTGAGGTAAACTTACTTTTTTTTCACTTTTTCGTGTAAAGAGTCCTGCTGTGTCAGGAGAATAGCGCTATAGAAGATGTATTTATTATTATTATTATATATAATGTTAAAAATGAAAGAAATATAAAAACAAATAAAAGACACACTTTTGGTTGAAAAGCTTTGCGGGGCAGTAGGTGGATGCCTCATGCCTCCATACGGGGAGCTGGACGACCCCGCCCCCTCCACAAGTCTCTCCCCATGGGGATACTGGGGGGTCTTTCATACAAATAGTTCCCTCACCTTCTGGAAGTTCTGTGCTTGAAACTTCCTCTAATCTGTCACTCTCTTTGACTCTGCCTTTTCCCTTTGCTCTCTGTCATCTACTATCTTTCTGACTTATTGGTCCATTCTCCTACCCTTTTTTTTTCTCCAAAATAATCTTCCAAATAATTTTCTCCTTTGAGCACATCTGAAATCGGAATGTGTCAGATGAATGCAGCAGTGAGACCAATGAAAACTGAAAAAACGCACAGATATGTACCCCACCCATTATGGCCTTATGGCCTGAGAATGCAGAAGAAGAAGAAGAAAAGAGGAAACACTCTGAAATATTACCTGTTCATTTAGATCTAGCTGATCATCTGGCTTCACCAGGGTCTTGGACTGAAAGCAAACAAATTACAATTAATCAATGCTTGCTCTTTCTTTCAACCAAAGAATATGACATGCATGCACACACACACATGCACACACGCACGCAAACACACACGCGCAAACACACACACACACACACATGCATATATACACACACTTGAAACTTTGCCAACTGATTCATCCTTCAACGCACAATGGTTTGCATGCAGTGTGTGTGTGTGTGTGTGTGTGTGTGTGTGTGTGTGTGTGTGTGTGTGTGTGTGTGTGTGTGCGTGCGTACGTGTGTGTGTGTGTGTGTGTGTGTGTGTGCGTGCATGTGTGTTCGTGCATGTGTGTGCATCTGTGTGTCTCTGTGTTTTTATGTTTGTATCATGTACTCGGTTTTTGTCATATTTCCAGGTTTGTAATACTGTGAATATAGAAACTTTTACTAGTTTTAGCCAATAGATACATGTTACACATGTGTTTTGCTTCCCTGTCAAACTTTAATATCAGCCTCCCCCCTCCCCCCCACCTCCCCCAAAGAAACAAAATTCTCAAACTTTGCACAAAATTGAAGGGGGAAAAAGAAAACAAATCAGGAAACAATTTAACAAATCTGATACAATTAAATCAACCCCTTGAATGCCACCAACTTTACATACTGACCTGATGACATCACTGGCTTTTGCTCTAACATAATCAAGAGTGTAATAATATCCCTAGACCATTTTCTCAGGTTGGCTCTATCAGTTGTCTTTTTCATGTCATGATTTGGCCAATTATTTTTTTTTAATTTTCTCTGGCAGTCAAGGAGTTAAAACTGTTGAAGAATTGAACCAACTTGTTTAATCAGCTGACAGAAAATCAGCAAGAAAATTTATGACAATGAAATGCAGTTTCCGAAAAGAAAAGAAAAGAAAAATCAGTCAGGTCAAATTGTTCACCTGTGTCCAGTCATCAGCATCGGTGCCCTCACCCATGTCTGTCAAATCATCTCCATCCTGCAATGCAAATAAACCAGTGAATTACCATAAAAAGTTATTTCCGTTTATTATCATATCAGTCACACAGTCCAAGGTATGAATGATAAACTTTTGAAATTAACACTTTTTGCATGCTTTCAACCCTAATATTTAAAAAAAAATAAAAATTATGTTTCATTACTTTTATCTGTGTCCGTTTTGTTCTGCTATGCATGTCTATTTTGTTTCCTTCCTATGAAATGTAATTATTTCTTTTTAGTTTGCTTTTGGTTTCAAAACTAAAGGTTTCTAAACTTACAGATGAAACAGGTATTGAAACAAATTGACTACTTAAAGTACATGTGCAAATAGTATTCCATTTGATAAACCAAATACACAATTTTTAAAATGAAAACAAAAGTTAGTTTCTGGCATATTTCTTTATATGAGACATATTTAAATCTAAATAAACAAGACAACACCAAAGAGTAATATATCTTCAAACATAATTTAAAGTTAAAACCCCCCAAAACAAACAACAAATCAAAACACAGAAAATAAATTGAAAATACTTACTCGCCCAACCCGTGTGATCCTTCTTTGCTTTAAATCTGGCATCTGAAAAAAAAAAGATATATAAAAAGAATCACTTTGGATACACAGGTACCTTCAGTTGTTGCATAGTATAATCTAGATTAGATTAGATTAGATTAGAAATAGGGACGAAAAAAAATATAGCCGTTAGGCTTTCAAAGTCCTATCTTTGTGTTTTTATTTTTATTTTTACATACTCAAGGTATATCGTGCACTCAGGTTTTTGCGTTGAATTAATCATTGTATTCGTACATTATGTCTTTATAAAATTTTAACTGGTCGAGCTCATTTTTAAAGCTGTTAGTATTAGGTGCTCTCTTAATGTTAGTTGGTAGTAGATTCCATAAAGGTGCAACTCTGTTAGTAAAAGAATATTTTCTTGTGTTAGTTTTACAAAATTCAATATATATTTTATCAGTGCTATTTCTTGTTCTGTCATAATTTGTTAGTTTGAAAAATTCTGTTGCATTCAAGTCATCAATATTATTAAATATTTTATAACTTTGTATTAGATCTCCTCTTATTCTCCTTGCTTTCAAACTTGGAATCTGCATGATAACAATACAGAAATTTTGGGTTTTACGTCCTCTCGACCTGCGAAGGCACATAATATGTATTGTTATCTTGTCCCATATGTGACATATGGGACAAGATAACAATACAGTGAAAATCACTTAACTCAAAATTGAAGGGACTCAAATTTTATTTTGAGATAGCCAGTATTTAGAGATATGGATTATTAAATTGGGACCACAAACTTATTGTGAGCTATCAAGTCTTTTTGAGTTATCCGTTTTTGAGTTAGCAGGAATCTACTATAGTGGAACCTCCCTTATAACACCTTCAAAAATCATCCAAAATGAGGTCTTATAAGGGAGGGGTCTTACAAGGGAGGTAATTTTAATACTTACAAAGAAGGGCAATGTCTCAGAGAAGTAGGTCTTATGTGGGAGGGAGTCTTATAATGGGAGGTCTTATAAGGGAGTTTCCACTGTATATTGTGTGTAACAGAGCCACAACTTTGTACTTTCAATCTATGTAGGAACCCTAGCATAAATGACATAGTAAAAGCAAAGACTGTATAGGGGAAGATAAGCATCCAGTCTCTTTTCCCTATATGAGTAGTGAGGACAGAAACACTGGTTATGTCCCTTTTAAACAGGACACATTTTACACATCGATAGGCCAGTTGAATTCTCTGTTCAAGTTCCAGTCTGAGGTTTTGGATAGCCTTCACTGTGAATAGTGTACTGTCCGTACTAACGATAACTCTATCAGCCCGGTTCGCCGAGCTCTTTAAGTATTCCATCTTACCCTTTTAGAATATCTTTGGTAAAAGTCAAAGGGTGCCAATTATGCCTGATGCTTCTTGATGTTTATTATTTACACTACAGACCCGACCCCTACACGTGTTGCCATGGGTCGTATGACCCATGAAGTCTAAAAAAAATCTGAAGCTCTGTACAATTCTAAACAGATTGAAATACAAAAGTTGTTAATCGAAAAATCGTAATAAAGAACCAAAGTCATTGGCAATAAAGTTTCCATGCTTCTTTCCATTAATATTTACGATACCCTGAATTGGTGTGTGTGTGTGTGTGTGTGTGTGTGTGTGTGTGTGTGTGTGTGTGTGTGTGTGTGTGTGAGAGAGAGAGAGAGAGAGAGAGAGAGAGAGAGAGAGAGAGAGAGAGAGAGAGAGAGAGAGAGAGAGAGAGAGTGTGTGTATAATTATATGTGTGTGCGTATGTACAAGCTAAACTCTACATTTTCCATATAAACTAAGGGCAAAGGTGCAGTTTTTATACCCCCCCCCCTCCTCACACACGCACGCACAGCACCACCATCACCATCAAATCTTCTCATGGAAAATGTTCACTAATTAAAGAAACAACATTTTGTTCTGTTTGGGAAAGTTATATTTAGTATCCGGTTTGGGTTAGTTTCATGAAGCTGAACTCCCCCCTCCTCCCCCCCCCCAACAAAAAAAAATGAGACAGAAATCTGTGAAAATGAGAGGGGTAGTCTAGATAACCTTTGCGAAAAGTAGCAAGTTGGATGCACAAACTAAAAGAAACAAATCATGCTAGAGAATCGCATTTGTGACGGTTGCATTTACCAGAGATGTGTTCAGATAACGCAATAGTAACGAGACAAACCTGTTTAGCCTTGGGTATCGCTTTGGCAGGCATCTTGACGGTGTAGCTGATAGTACAACCAGTGTGTGTTGGGACTGAGTTGGCCTGGTGCTCTGGTAACTAAGCAACACAAAGGAGAAGGGACGATAACTCCTTGGTCTCTTTCCGGTGTGGCGCACGTGTTGCATATTTTTGCTTTCCTTTTCCTACTTCTTCAACGCTTATTTTGTGATAATTTATCTACATTCATGTCAATTATTTTATTTTTAAAATTGCTCTTTCAATATAAATTTTCCACACAGTACAAACACACGCATTGTTGCACAGAAGAAGAAAAAAAAATCATCACTCCGTACGATCAATCAAGGGACACAAATCCAAATTACTGTTTGGAGCTATTTCCGTGGTTTGGGGTCATTTCCTCTTCTCAAAGGCGCGAGAGTTACCGGTACACATGGTGGTCTTGACAGAGCTACGCAACATGTTCTGGGGTAGGTGCTTATTTGATGTTCAAACACAAGACTGGGTATTCTGTATATAGTTTAATTTATCCTGAGCGACCGTTTCGCAACAGCAAGAATGAAACCATGACCTTTTTTCTTGCAAATAGACTTTTATCACTCACTCAGTGAGTCACTGTCCGTTGCCCACATCGGCACATGGCGACCTGCTTGCTAGTACTAGTAGCTACATTTGAATTTTTTTTATTATTACAAATTACAGCCATACAGGATGTGCAAGAAGATTGGGGACAATCCGTCGTTCCCACATAGTGACAAAAAAAATGACATGCTTCCTACACTAGAATCTACAACAATTTTAATAACAAAGTTATTACTGGTTTAATGGTTACTCCTCTGTGGCTGACATTCTTAGTGGAATCCCTCAGGTAAGCATTCTTGGACCTATTCTTTTTACTATTTTTATAAACGATCTGCCTGAGTGTGTTACATTAGGTATTCCAAAGGGGTTTTCAATAATACATGCTACACATTGTCTGTTGCTACAGTTTGATAGATCTTTTGATCCTGATTAATGTGATACCAGAAACAAGTCTGTGTGGTAAAAAATAAAAAAAAGTTATGACGTTTTATGTGATTTTTGGACTTAGAAAATTTTTCGCCAACATTTTTGTGCCATTTTCACTCGCACACAGCAAAAAAACATAAAGTCACAGAGATCTCAAAGTTCTGGTTTTTAATCTTTATATACTGGTAATCAAACACACAAAATTTGTTGACATCAAATGCTTTCCAAAAAAAGTTGTAAATCTCCAAACTCGGTCAAAAATTAAGTTATTTCCACAGATTCTTGGAACAAAATCGCACAATGGGGGTATTTCAAAGGTCTGGTACACAGTTGTTTTCAGTACCATAACTACAAAATCTTGATTACAACTTTATAGTGATAAAGAGATTATGTCCAATGAAAATGGTACATCATCGAATTTGAGCGCCTGGCCAAAAAGGATCAATTTTGAAGGTTTTTCAAATTGCTATAACTTTGTCATTTTTAATGCTACTGAGTTGCCCTTTATACCAAATTGTCAAGTTTTTAATGTCCTCTACTCTGAAAACAAGTAAAAGTGCTAAATTTACAAAACATTTAAAATTTTAATGCTTTTTTTTTACAAAAATAATCAAATTTGTAATTTTTTCACATTTTCAACTTTCTTTTTTTTCTTCCTGAATGAAAATTATGAATAAAAACTCATACCAAATTGTACTTCTGTCTTTTGTGGTTTTATTGGTGTGCTTTTTATTCTTGTGTATGATGTGTTATTATTTTAAAATATTTTTTGAAAATACCAACCGTATTGGAGATTTTGGCCGCCGCCAGAGCCTTCAGACTAAGGCCGTCGGCACCCCCCCCGGCACTTCATGGCTTTGGATGAGCGTGCCCCTTTACTCAATATTAACTAAAATGGTTCTATCTAAAAGAAAATTGAATGCTCTTTAAAACCATACATACTTTTTGAAAGGATGGGGCAATGTTAAGCTGGTTAAAATTTAGTTCAAACTGTTCAAAATAAAATGTCTTATCGAAAATAACATTTTTGCATAAAAGTTACACCGATCGAAAGCTTGGGGTTTCCTCTTCCCGTGACGTTCTATTTTTATCCGACCAATGGGCACGCTCAAACAATTGCCAAAAAGGCATGCAGCGCGTGACGTCAAGTGATCATTCACTAGCTGGCGGACAACAAAACAACAAGGAACAAAAAACAAATATTTTTGCATGATGCACATAGACTTGATTGAGTTATGCCGTAATGCATTATTCAAAGTGACAACGTCAAATTCTTTGGCAAGCAATGCTTTGACAGGTGAGTTTCCCTCAGTCCTGAGAGGTTCCTGGCACGTTCAGGTGGAAACCCGGAACCAGGAATCAGATCTTGGAACCATTTCGCCACCTGCAACATAATAAAACAGAATATATGCGTCAGTTCTTTGATTTAACTTTTATTTTCCGAAATGAATACTTCCATATATTTTCATCTTTAGCAACTAAGCAAGACACCACAAGTTGTGAAGTCCTTACATGAATTTAAACTTGAGGGAAAAAACCAACTTCAATCCACAGTCCAATTTTTTTCCCCACCTGAAATATAATTTTCCCATCTTTTTTTTCAAAGACAAAGTAAAATGAAGCTAATATTTAAATAATCTGAAACGAATCTCCAAAATTTATTTGAAAACTCCTAATTGGCCCACTCCCAGTACGGTGATTATGAATCACATCAGGTGGTAGTTGACCTCCTGTCAGTCGTTGACGACCACGGATGTTGGGCCCTAGGTCAGGCAATGCAATAGAACATTGTATTAATTTAGTCGCACACACAGAACGAGAGAAAGGTTATGTGCGTATGTGCATGCATATTTGCATGTGTGTGAGCTATTAATAAAAATTATTATAATTATATTGTTTTTGTTGAACTTCGTTTTTAAAATTTTAAGCGCATATTTAGTCTCTCTCCCCTTAGTGTGTGTGTGTGTGTGCGCGCGCGAGAGAGAGCAGGCATGGGAATTGTCAGAGACAAAAAAATCTGAAAAGCCCCCCCCCCCCCCCCTCATTTTTACAGCATTAAAATATAATATTATCATAAAAATTGAAGTATTTAGTAACTAAAAGTTTGCCTTAAATTAATTTTTTTCGCGGACAATTCCCATGCCTGCAGAGAGAGAGAGAGAGAGAGTTTTAGGAAGTCAGTTGCCTGAAACTTGAAACTGCATCAAATTGTCTTAATTCAGGTACATCCACATGCACTGTGTGTTGTGTGTGTGCATATAACCCAGTTGGGTCTTTAATTGTATGTTTATTATTGGGTTGCTAGGTGCTTGAGTTAAGTTCCTTGTAGTGTGTGTGTGTGTGTGTGTGTGTAAAATAAAGCGTGCAGAAATCAAAATCTCATGTTTGTGAATGAGAAACAGCAGACCTTTATCAATCATTCAATGTATTGTTAGTGTGTGTGTGTGCATTCTACAGTATCTGTTCATTGTTAATGAAACACAATATTGAGAACAATTGACTGTTTTTTGTAGTTTTGCTTAGCATTAACTAGTTTCGATTTTGTTGGTAGCTGTAGGTCTAGGCCAAGACAACGCTTACTTAGGCCTAGCATGATATTCCTCTCTTAGTCTCTATCTCAGAATCTGGGTTGAACTTGAAGATGCTTCGCTTTACTGACTAAAGGTTTTCAATTCAGAAACAAACAGTTGAATCTTTTGCAAAATTCATGCAGAAGTCTAGAAGCGCAATAATTTTAACCAAAACAATTACTGATTTGAATAAGTATTGGGCAAAAACGAGCAAATATAATTCTGATCCTAGGCCTAGGCCGATCGAAAAACAGAATCGAATATTGCCAAGGGAAGTCACTCAGTCTAACTAGTCAGACAGACCATTTTTTCAACATCACGTGATCTCACATTTTGATCGATTTCTTTAAAATCTTCCAATTTTATTCCTAATTACATCTTTAAGCGTTAATAATAGGCTTTTTACAAAACAATGGTTATGATCGGTTTACATGATGAGAAAAAATTAGCTCGGCTTCGATAGTACTCGACTGCTCGCCGTGTCAAAGATTTGATTTCTAGCTCAAGAACGATGTCATGTTTTACGGAAATACAAAACTTTACAACATCATATATGCATAAAAAATGCGCGAAAACACTCTTAAACAGCAATACTCACCTAGCATGGAATCAATATCGTAGATAATTTCAAGATGAGCAATATTTTCGCGATGAAACTGAGCCTCTGTTAGCGTTGTCGTGCGTGCGCCATTTTTGTCGGCCAGTTGTAAATGAATGAATGACGTCACGCGCTTCGCGGGGTTTGGGCTCGTGGATGAGCGTGCCCATTGGCCGGATACAAATACAACATGTCGTCACGGGAAGAGAAAACCCCAAGCTTTCGATCGGTGTAACTTTTACGCAAAAATGTTGTCATTTTCGATAAGAAATTTTACTTTGAAAAGTTTGAACTAAATTTTAACCAGCTTAACATTACCCCACCCTTTCAAAAAGTGCATGGTTTTAAAGAGCGTTCAATCCAAAGCCATGAAGTGCCGGGGGGTGCCGACGGCCTTAGTCAGAAGGCAATGTCGGCGGCCAAAAACGCCAATACGGTTGGTACTTTCAACAAATGTTTTAAAATAATAACACATCATACACAAGAATAAAAAGCACACCAATAGAACCACAAAAGACAGAAGTACAATTTGGTATGAGTTTTTATTCATAATTTTCATTCAGGAAGGAAAAAATGAAAGTTGAAAACAAGCAAACATCGGCATTCTGGGCAGTTTGTCACAGCTGCAAGGCAGGGCTTTGGAATACCTAGTTACATCATCATGTCAAATTTTTGCGGATGACACAAAAATTCTTAACATTTCTTGTAATTGTCAGATATTACAAAAAGATTTAACTGAACTAGAAGGCTGGACTACAAAATGGAAACTATATTTTAACGCAGACAAATGTAAGGTTATGCACGTCGGTAGAAATAATCCTAATAAAGAATACACTATGTTTAAGAACAATGACTTGTGCACAGTAACAGCATGTGAAAGTGAAAAAGACCTAGGGGTGATATTTGACAAGGATTTGTCCTTCAATAGTCATAATATATCCAAACTTGCGTAAGTAAGGCTAATCAAATGATAGGTTTAATTAAAAGAACATTTATTAATATTGACTACAACATTTTTTCAAAACTGTATAAAGCTTTAGTGAGGCCGCATGTAGAGTATGGCCATACAATATGGTACCCTAAGTATTTAAATATCAATCAAAAGCAATTGAGAAGGTTCAACGCAGGGCAACAAAATTGGTTAAGGGATGTAAGCATGACCTATGAAAATAGACTTTTGTATTTAAATTTGTACTCACTTATATATTATATATATATTGAAGAAGGGTAAGGGGAGACCTTATTGAAGCACATAAGATATTCAATGGCCTTGTTGATTTACAGTGTTTCCCATAGGGGTGAAATGTGAGAGTCCCAGGGACTCCCTGTGCAAAATTTTAAGAGTCCTTTTCATATTTTTAAGAGTCCCCTAAGTATATGATAAAAAACTGCTTTAACAAAAGCAAATACATGCTAAGCACACATGCTACATGCACAGTGAACACACAGGCAAACACATGTGCAGTAACCCCTGGAAATGGAATAGGCTGACTACAGAGAGAGAGAGAGGGGGGGGAGACAAACAGATTGAGATATGGACAGAGAGACAGGCAGACAGACACACAAGTGTACACACACACTTGCATATGCAGTTTTTGAGATGATGCCATTCACATCTCTAAAAGAACGGCTTGATGCTGCTGCTTTTTCCTCCGTCGAACTTGCAAAAAACGTTCAGATTTGGTCAACGAAGAAGTCAGACCTAAAAGTTGAAGCACTTCACACTCGCGAACAAGCATTCAGATGTAAACAAAGATCGTTTTAGAATGACCGGACATGTGTCTGCTTTAGAAAGGAAAACCCCGGATGGTCAGAAACAAGATTGACAACCAGGAAAATCAAAGCAAACAGACTGACCGCTGTGGCACGAAGCGAAAATCGGGTTCGGAGTTTTGATATGGAAAAGTTGGGGTGGCTTGACCTAATTCCAACGATCCTACAAGTTGCAGACGATGTCTGAGCGAGTCCGAAACTAGCAAACATATTATTCTGCCCCTTTCCTACTAGTGGCTTCTTTTGGGGAGGCATGGCTGGTTTTAAACACGAATTGTTGTCAAAAGGCCGAGAACGATCTTGTTTAGCACTAGGCCTAGAAGACTAGGTCACGCTGGAACTTTATTTGGTGTTCAAAAAGTTGGATCGGAAAAGCTTTACCGAATGTGGAATGCCGCCATTTCTTCGTTTCGGCGTTCGTTTCGCCAGATACAACTTTTTAGTTCTGATTATGGTCCGAGGCCGCGGAAGAACTAAGTTTAGCAGACGACAGAATCCTTGAAGTTGTTGACTGCTTTGACGAAAAATCAATCGGTCAGATGACCGCCTGCCTGCTAAAACTATCGGTCAAAATCGAAGGTTTATGAGTCAATGACCTATGACCGACGCCAAGAATGAACCCTGCTGTCTCGGTCTGTTGAAAAAAGTATGCGTCCCATGGGACGCCCAGAGCTGAAATCAAAGAGTCCCTCTGTGATTTTTGTGCTTCAGGGACGTACATATGTGCGTTATGGGAAACACTGATTTATCTTGGAATAACATATTTAAATCACCTCAATGCAGTACAACAAGAAATTCATACGGGAAAGTTTTTATTAAGCAATGTAAAACTAACACTAGAAAAAATTGTTTTACTAACACTAACAGAGTTGCAAATTGTTGGAATGATTTAACTTTTGATTTAAAATGTGCACCTAATGTTAATATATTCAAAAATCGTCTTGATAATTCTCCAAAATTAGTAAATGTATTTAGAAGCATTGATTATTAATTTTTGTATTATAGGAAAATTCAACCGTAAAACCTTGACCGCTAAAAAGAAGAAAAAAAATTAAATAAATAAAACAAATTAAAAAAATATCAAATTGGAAATCGATGGGACTGCTAAAAAGCTTAACGGCTTGATTAGTCCCTATTCTACTACTACTACTTCTACTACTACTACTACTAAAGATATATATTACAGGCAGATTTGTAGAAAATTGTACACTTTACATGACTCAGTGGTCAAACACTTGGAACTTGTATTTTAATGTTAATGTAAGCAGTCTGTTATGTAATACATTACGGAAAACGTAACCCAAAACATGGGTATTTCATGAAACTAAATAGAACTATTAATAAAATTGAAGAAAGTGAACAGGAAAAAGATTTGGGTATAACGTTTGTCGTTTGATGCTGCGCTGAGTTTTGATGAACATATAAATTATAACTATAAGTAAGAGTATTAAAAAGGCGAACCAAATGTTAGGATTAATAAATAGGTCTGTTGAATATTTAAATAAGGAAGTCTTTGTGAAGTTGTGTAACTTATTATTTATAAGTTAGTATAACTGTAAAGGTATTAGACCGCATCTTGAATATGGTAATGTAGTATGGTTCCCAGCTCTATAAAGGCAAAGTATTTCCTTGAAAAAAAGGCCAAAGATGGGCCACTAAATTAGTTCAAGGGTGTAGAAATATGACCTACGAAGAAAGACTTAAATTCCTGGAATTGCCTTCACTAAAGTAAAGCCACTAAAGGGTAGAAGGGTAAGAAGTGATGTTATTCAAGTATTTAAGTACAACGTAGCCTCTCTCTCTCTCTCTCTCTCTCTCTCTCTCTCTCTCTCTCTCTCTCTCTCTCTCTCTCTCTCTCTCTCTCTTGATTTGTGCAAGTCTATTAGGCTATGTGTGTGTAACCATGTGTACACTTGTTTCTCTCTCACTAGTCTCAGTCTCACGCACGCAAATTTAGAAACATTTAACAGATGTCACACAGAGTTACTGTAATAGAATAGATTAGCAGTGATGTCCTGAGGCCCAGGTCATAGGCCATGGACATAATAAAATTGAAAATATCCTATTGTGTTCTCCCCTGTCAGGACAAATGTCTGATTACATTTTGAACACTGCCACGCTTTGTCCTATTGATTTCTCTTAAATCTCAGGACAGTTTGTCCAATCACTTTTCTTTCCTTGATACATCACTGGATTAGATGCCCTTGGTTGGATTCCACTAAATAATGTGAATTATGCTTGACTTTTGTCCTTTCTTCAGGATTAACAATTAAGGATGGGAAACGTTATTCCCAGACCGTGGACAGACCGTTCCACGTTTCCATGGCGGCTCTGGAATGTGACAAGAAATGTACGTATCCTCCTCGTATGCAAATTATTTGATCATTTTCTATAAATTCATAGTTATGATTAACATTAATTAAAAAATAAAATATCTGCAATCACACTGCTTACAACATTTTCCCCCCAATTTCATTTAGAGTTTTAATATAGTCATGTCTAGGAGGGATTACCTTCTGATCACAATAAAGGGATAGTTTATCTCTTAGTCTTATTACCACACTAAGACTGTAACTGTAAGAGACATACCCAGAACTCTCGAAATATTTTCAGAGAAAAATGTTTTTCCTCCAGTACCATGGTTGATTTCTGGTGGCGGCGTCTTACCCTGGCTTGAAGACTCCAGGGATCATCCCAACAGCCGAAGCACTTGAACACTATGGCACAAATGCACCAGCTAGGGATGAGAACATTACGTTTGTGACCATTTTTGATTACCCCGCCATGTGGGCAGCCACACTCCCGACTTTGGAGGATTGGTTGATTTCTAAGAACAATAAATATAATTCTGAAGAAACTTTAAGGAGACGCAATTGCAAAGAACAGTAACTTACAAGAGATGGCGTTTGATCCTGTTGTGTTGCCCGCACAGCCCAGATATCCAGTTCAGGTGATGCTATTGCTAGAGGGTTACAGGTCGTTTCGTACCGTGGACTTTTCATACCCTGGACGTTTCGTACCAAATTTTAGTCGTTTTTTTTTAAGACAGGAGAGATGATTTTGACAAAAAAAACATGCTTGTGGCAAAAGAAAAGACCATCTAACCCTAACCCTAACCCTAACCCTAACCCTAACCCTATCCCAACGAAAAATAGCTACGAAACGTCCAGGGTACGAAATGTCTTGGGTACGAAACGACCAGTTCCCTTGCTAGAGCATGGGTCTTCTCAGTTCCTGCTGTGCATGCACCTTGTGTCGTAAAAAGAAAGACAGTGGAACCTTCCATATTAACCCTTTCGCCGCCAACGTCGCATTTATGCACCACAGTTATTTAACACACATCTCACTAAGTATGATTTTATTTCAATTTGCAGTATTGTATCCAAACTTGATTGTGAATGTGGTCTATGTTTCTTCTTAGAATTTACATAGTGTAACTATTTTACTCTTGTATAGTTAATTGTGTGTGAGTGTGTTTGTGCGTGTATGTGTGCGTGTGTGTGTGTGTGTAAGGAAGTAAGAGAACGTTGCGTGCAAGCATCGTGCTTATTTTACTTTCTTATGATTAATTATTTGTTTGCCTTCAATGTTCTTGTTATCAATGTAAAGCGCACTGAGCTCATGTGAGAAAGAGCGCTATATAAATTCCCATTATTATTATTATTAAAAGGCATCAAATCAGGGTCTTTTAATTTTGTGTTATCCAAAGACCCTATTTTCTTAATTTTTGGAGGTAATTATAGGCTTCACTTTTTTGCAAGTCACAGAAGAATCCACAATGTTGCAGACAAAAAAATGTTCTCTACCCAGGTAAGTTTCATGGACATTTTTGGTTGAAAAATAGCTGACGGCGAAAGGGTTAAGACCTTGAAAAACCAGCCCTGAAAGGTCTTAATAGGGAGGGATCTTCATAAGGAGGTAGACACTCAATAGACCAGATATGAATGGAGAAAAAATCAGTGAAAAATGTTTTGGTCCCATTTCTTTTAGAGGGAGACTTAGGGAAGGTTTTCATAGGATGGTTCTGCCGTATTGCCTTGCATTGACCACTATATTGTGGCAGTATTGTTGTGCCCACAGCCCAAAGTCCAGTTCAGGTGATGCTGGAGCATGGGTCTTCTCAGTTCTTGCTGTGCACCCTCAGGCCTGACACCCTTCCCCAGCAGACCCTGGACCTGGGCTTCAGCAGCGGAGAGGCTGTGGAGTTCTTCCTCAATGGAAAAGGTTGGTGGCTTAAAGACTGAGAATGACTTCCACCATTTTGGGGGGGGGGGGGGGGGGGGGCTTCAGCAGCGGGGAGGCTGTGGAGTTCTTCCTCAATGGAAAAGGTTGGTGGCTAAGACTGAGAATGACTTCCACCATTTTGTGGGAGGAGGGGGGGGGGGGCTTCAGCAGGGGGAGGCTGTGGAGTTCTTCATCAATGGAAAAGGTTGATGGCTAAGACTGAGAATGACTTCCACATTTTGTGTGGGGGTCGGGGAGGAGAGGGGGGGGGGGGGGCTTCAGCAGCGGGGAGGCTGTGGAGTTCTTCCTCAATGGAAAAGGTTGGTGGCTAAGACTGAGAATGACTTCCACCATTTGGGGAGGGGGGAATGGGGCTTCAGCAGGGGAGAGGTTGTGGAGTTCTTCCTCAATGGAAAAGGTTGGTGGCTAAGACTGAGAATGACTTCCACCATTTGGGGAGGGGGGAATGGGGCTTCAGCAGGGGAGAGGTTGTGGAGTTCTTCCTCAATGGAAAACGTTGGTGGTGTATGTGTGGTTGATGACTGATGTCCAGGTTTTTTTCCTTCTCATTTTTTCTTCTTTTTTTTAGCACAAATTTTGTCTCGTTTCTGTTTTGGTTCCTTTCTCACTTTTACTTTATATTTTTGTCAAAATCTTTGTGTCTCTTTCTCATTGTTTTTCCGTGGCCTCCGACCCCACCCCACCCCCGCCCTCTCTCTCTCTTTCTCTCTGCCAGTCTCTATCTGTTTCTCTTGTATTGTATTTATTAAACCATTTTGCCTCCAATCAACTCTGTGACCTTCAAATAATAACTTTAAAAAAAAAAGAAGTTTGAAAATATTTCTTTTGTGTGCGGGGAGGGAGGGGGCGCTGTTTTAATTCATGCCCATCAATGGCTGGCGTCATGTCTGTTTCACACAGACATGTCTCTGTGAGTGGTAATACAAAATACAAATAATAATAACTATTTACAGTTCAAAGCTTACCCGGTAGTTTTGTTGTCAGAGATAGCGAAGAAAGTCTGATGGGAAACAGGGTTTACATCTGATAATGATGTGATAACAACAGGTGTAACTTTTTGGTAGTTACTTATCAGTGTAAATCCAGTATACAGGCATCAGAACTGTCAGAGGATCAGCTAATTTCAGAGGATTGAGAATTTCTGACAGAGGATTGGCCTCCCAAACTAAAATGCAGTGGGAAGACAAGTAAAACCTTAGCCCATCTGTCACACAAAAATCGCATGCAAAAAAAGAAAATGGGTGGCGCGCCTCTGGCTGCGACGCGCTCTCCAGGTGGGAGCAACCCGAATTTCACAGAGACGCCTCTGTGACTATAATGTACCTAACC
>CM065693.1:35556395-35608895 GCA_017654935.2 Phymorhynchus buccinoides
TCCCGTTATCCCAGGACACAGGACATCATTCAATACATACTATACAATGAAGACAATTACGACCCAATACTAAAAAAAAAAAACAAAAACGCACAGAGAATAATGCTAGTGAATAATAATAAAATAGTAATACACCCCCCTCTCCAAGAATTCTTTTTTATCATGATCGTTCACTAAATGGCCTGATCATAACATTTTACGCAGGTCACATAAAATCGAGTTGTGTCTTGTCCAATACTACAGACACAGTCAATAGGTGAACATGATTATAAACATTATTATTTACTATATTAATTCATAGACGGCCTTGTTTTGCGGCTCAATCATGCAAGCATAAAAGCAGTATATGAGACAGACGAGTAGAGGTTCATAAACCATCCACTTTGAATTGAAGTCAGTTTGTTGCATCGCAACAATTGAGTTATGTTTTTCTATTTATGCCCTTTCTTTCATATTTTCAGAAATACAAGACATAAGGCAAAATTATTTTCTAATTACTTTATAATTGAACTAAAAACATCAACGCTACACTCACACGAGGAAGGAGGAAGAAGACAAATGAGAAGGTGAAATAAACAATAAACACTAGTGAATAAAACCAATTTTCGTCCTTTAAAAGACTGAGAGGTGGAATCACAATACACTAAATCTTAACAATGAATGGCAGTGATTTTTTATTATTTTTTTACATTTATAGCAAGGCAAAGGCAGGCAAAATTTTTAGTTTCATTGAACCCACAAATGTGGGGCACAGAAATATAAAACACAGTCCAACTTACATAGTTAAACAATTCGAACCTCAAAACAGCTCCCTAGATTTTTTTTTTTTATGGGGGGGAGACCATGTAATTTATTTTCATAGTCCAGTGTTTAGGCAACATGGTACATCCTATATGATCATGTTTTAATTTCTGTTCAGATAAATGTGTACTTTGTTGAAAGTCCCAAACAATGGCACTTGATCTAATTGTTTTTTCTTTCTTTATTGGAATTTTTACTCAGTATACAGATGCAGTAATTATATGTCTCTATATAATTATATATTTATTATAATGCGAGCACCATCTAACATAAAACCAATATATAAATATATCATATCGTAAGACTTCATCAAATTTAGCTTTTAGTCAGAGTGATTAACAAAATTATGAATTAGTTTTTGGTGAAATTAAACCGAGTTTTGTTGTTGAGTTTTTTGTGTTCATTATCAATCATGCTAACCACACTCAAAGGTTATAGATAAGATTTTGACTTTATGTCTTGCAATAATTTTTTAAAAACATTTTTCCTTATATTCTTTCTTCTGCCTGACATCCATCTTTGTTAATGTAACTTTACAACAGCACTGAGGACCGACCGACGAAAGTGTTTTATTTGTTGTTTTTGACTGATTAACCATGACAGCCCCTTGACAGTGACTGGCCTTTGCTGTTCGGACGGGCTATAGATGTTTACTCTGAATCTTAATCTTAATTGACGTATGGTTGCCATAGCCATCTTTATGCCTATTCGTGTCGACTGGAAAGATGCACACAACAGTTTTGACATGGTTTTTAGGTTGCGTCAGATATGTTCAAATACTTTGCCATTTTCTTTTTTTAAATAGCTTGAACTTATTTTTATTTGTTTATTTTGCATGCAAATGTCGTTTGGACACGTGAACATTTCTCTCCTCTTTTCCCCAACTGTCTTTCACACAGGAAGAAAAAATATGCTGTTTGGATCTGTGGTATTTATTTGCCTAATTTTTGAAAACATTTAAGAAAGAAAAAGTGCTTTGTATATGTATGGTGTTGTCTGTTGTTTAGTTCATAATCTTGACTGCAAAAATTTTTTCTTTTACTTTTATCATCCTTGCATTTGCGAGGTTTCTCCTACTGCTGTTGCATGAAAAAAAGAACGGTACTTTTGTAAATAATCAAGTTTTTTGATGATAGCAGGCATGTGAACTTTGTATGTGTAGTGGAAACTTGCGAACTGCCAAGGTTTAGTGCTAAGTTTTCAAGTCTTGTTTGTAAATTAAACGCAAAGTCAAAAAAATGTTACGGAGAAAGTTAGCATGTGCCCAGATCTATATCAAGAGCGGACCCCATTTTGCTAGTTAGTTTTTTTTTTGGGTTTTTTATGTCATTGCTCTACAACATTGTTACCGGATCAATATATCTTTATATTGAAGGAAGAAAAAAAGTTTTTTTTTTAAACTTACGTCACACTTTGTATGCTAGTGTAAAATTTAGAACAAAACCAGAAATGTTTGTATTGTGCAACTTAGCCGGATAAGACATGCTCTATTTTTAACGTTTTTCTTCTTTCTTTGATTAGATTAACAGTGCACAAATGCTGTTTTTATGATTAGCCAAATATTGTCATTCTGTTTACAATAGGTAATGATGACCGTTAAGACTTATCACTTAAGATATTTCTATTTCCCTCATGGCAGTACCTGACAGTGAGCGGGCTGTAAGTGTCATATTAAGATGGGCTATCACGTTAGGGGGGTGTTGCCATGGCGGTGAATATAAATATCAGTCTGTGAATACGTTACGTGTACACAGACCTTTTAATTTGGAATTCTTTTGTTGGCAGTCAAAATAGGTTAGCGGAGACAAAGTTAGCATGCTATACTACCTATATCAAGGCTTGACCTTTTATCTTTGATATTTTTGGTCAGGGTTTTTTTTGGGGGGGTTGTCCCGTTTGGTTTGTGTTTTTTGGTTCATTGCTTACCAAACATTGTTAACATATCTTTAATATACTTATGTATTGAAAAAAAAAAGTGTTTTTTTAAACTTACGTCAATATTGTATGCTAGTGGTAAAATAGATAGATCAAAACCAAAATGTTTATATTGTGCAACTTACCGAGACATGGTCTCGTATTGTTTTTTAGGTTTTTCTTTGATTGAGGAAAGGGGCGACTGGCCGACACATGCTGTTTGTGATTCGCCAAATATTTCATCTTGCGAGGCGTAAGGTCTTTGTACATAATTAACACCTAGTCACAAGATATTTCTATTTCCCTCTGGCAACTCAGTGTGAGGGCTGTAAGTCATTAAGAGTGGGATATCACTGGGGGGTGTTGCATGGAAATAGAACGCGTCTCTAATGAATCCTCTAACGTGTACTCGCACCTTGACAGGCCATTTTTATAAACCAGATTTGTGATAAAATGTGCCAAAATTACACTTTTGAAGTAATCTGATATTTAAATACTGGTTAATTACATGAAAAAAGCAATGGTATCTATTTTGTGCAATGCGTGATATACCTGGCCATGTTTATGTATTATGTCAAATTATGATGTTTAATTTTTGTATATGGCAGGCACTTCAAAGAATATTTTGAGTTGAACCAAGTACCTGAGAATTCGTCTGTGTGTAAAATGTTGGTTTAGAAATTGGGGTGTATAGTTTGATCTTGGCACATGGAACTCAGTTAGATGAGGGCTTAAAAGGCGGGGGGGGGCAGGCAAAGTACTGTTTTTCATTATATTCTATGAATCAAGTTTATTGAAAATATGATAGGTAGCATTTTTTTTAATTATTGTGGGGGTTCTTTTGGTATCTTGTTTCTGCATGCCAATAGACCTAGTTAGCTTCATGGCGAGTTCAAGAACATTTACAGTAAGACAAACTACTCTCTGCGTTTTTCAATTAATTTTGGTAGTTTTAACATAAAGGAAAGGTTTTACATCCTCCCGACTGCAAACAGCACATGGTGGGTACGAAAGCAATCTAACACCACACCCTAGTCCAAGATAGACATAAAACCATTAATGCCCTTAAACGAAAAAGGAGATAACACCTCAGTTGAGCTAACCGGGCTTGCTAAGTATAGTGGAGATGTAAAGGGGCTTAATTTCAGGCTATTTTGTTACCTATCTTGTTAGCTGTACTAATGCAGCTTACGTTGTTATGCCTATACTTAAAGTCTAGTGCAGTGAGTTGTTCTAATAAAAGAGTTCTTGGTGTTGGAAAAGACCATTACCAGGTTATGCTTTATTTTAAAAAAAAAGAAAGCTCGCTTAAGTGGTATGGTTACTAATAAAAGAATTATTGTGTTGGAAAGACATTAACTGGTTTTGCTTTATTTTAATAAAAATGTAGCTCCTTAGTGATATGTTTTCTAATAAAAGAATTATTGTGTTATGAAAGTGACATTACTGTTTTGCTTTTATTCTTAAAAAATGTAAGCTCCTTAAGTGATATGTTCTATAAAGAGAATTATTGTGTTTTTTTTGTTTTTTTTTTTTTTTTAGAAAACGGTTTGCTTTTTTTTTTAATTTTTAAAGTAAGCTCTTTGTGTACTTTGGTTCCAATATACCCAGTTCTTATTGAAATCCGTCCAGTATGTTTGGAAGAAAAAAAAATCACAAACCGAGGACACAGACACACAGGCAAAGCCGCGACAAAATCAACCAGCTTTGCTTACATGGTTAATAATACAATAAACCACTTTCTCCTCTCCCTTCTGCTCATCTCTGTTGCTTAGTGTCAGCGTGTGTGTGTCGACAATATGTTAATTTTGGGGGGGTTGCATGCCATGTGGCCCATAGTAGACATATCAGTCAAGAATTAACAAACGGACAAAAAAAAGACATGCCAGAATATTACATCATTTTCTCATTTCTAAGCATTTAGTAATGTACCGACCCATTTTGTATAGCAACTTTATATTTTATTTTTTGCAAACATAGCTCTCTCTCTCTCTTCTCGTCAGATATCGATCAATTCTCCTCGTCTCTCTCTCTCTCTCTCTGTGAGAGTATCACATTATTGAAATTGGGGGCACAGATTTCAGTTTCAGTTGTTCAGATCGTGCATGGTCTAGTTCCAAGCATTCATCGTGAAGAACAAACTGTTGCTTCCATTAAAGAAAATCCTTACTTTTTTCAGCTGCACGCAATTGCCATCAATTGGGCTTATTTTCATATCGCAACGTCTGCTAAAATGAAGAAGCCCAATCTTCGGTCTCAAATCAGCCTTTTTTTCAGGGATTTGTTTTGTACTTAACTATTTTTCAGTTTGATACTAACTTCACTGAAATGAGTAGGCCTAAAACAAGAGCACGTGTTTGAAAGACTTTGCTGCGCTGGGAAGTTACTGAGCAAAAGACAGAATTCATTAAGTGGGGAGGGGAGGGGAGGGGGTGTTGGTTTAGTTGGGGAGGGAGACGTTTTCAATCACAACCTACATTTTTAGTCCGTCACCAAGACGGACTATTGCGATGGGCTGGTTTGTATTTTTGTTTGTTTGGTGTGTTTTTTTTGTTTTTTGTTTTTTCTGTCTGTCCCAAGGATATCTCACCGAACGGCTTGACCGAATCGCGTCAAATTTTGTGTGAAGGTGTGCCTCCCTTAATAGGAAGAGATCGGCGCAAAACCATTTTGCCGTCGTGACCTTGAACCTTGACGTACGACCTTGAAAACCGAAAATCTATTTTTAGCCATATCTCGGGCACCGATCAACATAGGATGTTGAAACTTGGTATGAAGGTGGTTTGGCTTATTGCCCGTTCTGATGATGGCATACCGATCAAGGTCAAGGTCAAAAGGATCGCTGGAGCCTGAAAATCGGAGGGTCATTTTTTTCTCCTTCTGTCTGTCCCAAGGATATCTTTCGAACGGGTTGACAGAATCACGTCAAATTGTGTGTGCTGGTGTGTCACCAGGAGAGGAAGGCATCCGCGCAAAAAGTATTGCCGTCGTGACCTTGACCTTGGCGTACGACCTTAAAAACCGAAAATCTTTCAGGGGCCATAACTCCCACACCGTTAGTGTTAGAGTCTTCAAATTTGGTAATGAAGGTACTTTGGCTTATGCCCGTTCTGATGATGGCATACCGATCAAGGTCAGTGTCACGGTCCGGGCGATCCGTAGGCCTTGAAAGTGGTAGGGGTCTACACATTGGGTTTTAAGCCATATTTTCCACATTGGTACTTGACAGAAGCGCTTCAGATTGTGTGTGGTACTGTATACCCTAGAGAAGAAAACATCCGAGCATAAATTATCACCCTGCTGACCTTGACCTTGAAGTGTGACCTTGAAAACCGAAATTTCCTTCTTTGCGCTATATGTTTCTTCTTGAAGCTGTATCTCGTGAACTAGAAAACAGAATCCCTTCCAATTTTGTGTCAGGATGTGACACTCTACGGGGTGTCGCAAGTGCGTGGCATTGCTGGTGACGGACATGTCTGCCGCTCGGCGACGCCCTTGTTATTGTTGCCAATTTCCCCTTTGTTGCGTTTGTTCCTATCTTTAAGACACACTGACCCACCACGATTAAGTTCCTTGTTTTTTTTCTGGGTAGCTGTGACCCACATACAAATTTCCCCAACTTCAAATTGAGGCTGCTCTTTAAAATGATGTTTCGTTTTCAATTTGGGGGCATTTGTATGGGAGTTCAACCCTGGTCAAAACAAGATTTCTTACCAGCTATAAGAGGTGAAACCCGTGATTTTAACATGATCTAGTGGGTCTTTAAAATGACTTTCATGCACACGTTAAAGTTTGTACAACCCACTCATCCGTTTTAAAGTTTAATAGGATACGTCCCTTTTCTATTTTCTTAACCTCAGACAGCCAACTTCATCAGGTTGAAGATTCCTGCTGCACTTTAAAAAATGTCCAAGCAACTAGAAAACGCTGGTAACATAGCTAACCGGCGGCATGGGCACGTTTATTTTGACTCTCTTGTAAGATTGTCGGGTGCCTGCCGACGTACCTGATGCAGATGCAGAGAGGTTCCCTTCAGACTTGTTGTTCACTACCCTGGCATTAAAGACCCCCCACGTCACGTGTCACATTCCCTCTCATGCTAGGAAGATTTCTTACCAGATATAAGAGGGAAAACCGTGATTTTGGACACATGACGTTTTTAGGTCTTTAAGGACTCCAGGGATCATCCCAATAGCTGAAGCACTTGAACAGTATGGTACAATTACAAAATGCACCAGCTAGGGATGAGAACACATTACGTGTGTGACCGTTTTGTTGATTACCCAGTCACGTTGGCAGCCACACTCCAACTTCGGGGGATTTTTAGACTGATGATGTTATGCTATAGGAGCTTGTAATGGCTAAAGACAATCCGCAGCGTAAACTAATAAGATCATAACAACATTTTCATGTAGCCTTGATGTTCTAGCCTATGCCAATTGGTCTTGACACAGCCTTAAAGCCAAGGTGGCTTTCAGACTTGATTTTAGGCTCGCCCATCATGCTAATTTTTTCCCCCCTTGTTTTTTTAAAAGCCTACCATGGTATTGACATGTTGGAAATGGGTTTTGAAACTCTAGAATGGTACACTAAGTGATAGCTTCTAGTGTGGATATTGCACGCATGTACACACAACACACACACACATCACCACACATAACACACACACAAACACACAGTCACGTGCCGCACGTCACTACACACATATCACACACATACACACAGACAGAGCAACTGTAATTGGGAACCAGACTGTAAAGAATGAGACGCACACAAACCGAGAAATACCAGCACTGCCACAGATAAAAACAAGATGACAACGCCATATAAACGTAGTCCCATTTACCAGCAACACCCTGCATTAACGCGAATTGTCCTTGACCTTGATCGGTACCCCATCATCAGAACTGCCACAAGCCAATGTAGCTACATGCCAAGTTTGAAGACCAAGTCCGACGGTGTAGACATTTTCAAGGTCAATGTGACGACGGCAATAATTTATGCTTGGATGCCTTTCTCTCTGGGTGATACACCAACACACACATTTTGAATCGATTCTGTTCACTGGTTCATGAAGATATCATAGGGACAGTGAGAGAAAAAACCTGCTGGCTCTCACTCTCACTCCTTTTGGTACCTTCAAATTGTCTTCCACGGCATTCCTCCAATGCTGCTGATCACGAAAATATATGGTTTTAGTGGTCCGTAACGCCAACAGTTTTGAAACTATGAGCACGTTGTTTTCAGAGCCCCCTCACTCTCACTGTGCTATTGTGCCCCTTCAAAGGTCAAGATGTTGCCCCCCCCCCTATCTATCTCGGTTAATTGTATTTTTCCGTTTTTGCCTTTCTTACCATACATAAAGGTGTATTTTTAGGAACATTTTCAGCTAATTATCTTTTTGGAATACTAACCCTAACCCTAGCCATAACCCTAACCCTAACCCCCACTATGTACTGCAGTATGCACCGCGGCATTTACTTGTCACAAATCGTGGTTCATTGCGTGTACGCGTAATATAGGGGGGGGTTAGGGTTTAGGGTTAGGGTTAGGGCTAGTAATCCAAAAAGATAATTAGCTGAAAATGTTAATAAAATACAGGTTTATGTATGGTAAGAAAGGCAATAAACGGGAAAATGGAATTAACCCAGATAGGTAGGGGGGGGTGGCACATCTTGACCTTTGAAGGGGCCAATAGCACAGTGAGAGTGAGAGCCCCTGAAAACAAGTGCTCATAGTTTTTCAAACTGTTGGCGTTACGGACCACTAAAACCATATATTTTCGTGATCAGCAGCATTGGAGGAATGCCGTGGAAGACAATTTGAAGGTACCAAAAGGAGTGAGAGTGAGAGCCAGCAGGTTTTTTCTCTCACTGTCCCTAGGATATCTTCTGAACCGTTTGACAGAATCGCTTCAAATTGTGTGTGTGTGTGTGTATCACCCAGAGTAGAAAGGCATCCAAGCATAAATTATTGCCGTCGTCACCATTGACCTTGAAAATGTATAACACCGTTGGACTTGGTCTTCAAACTTGGCATGTAGGTGCATTGGCTTGTAGCAATTCTGATGATGGGGGACCGATCAAGGTCAAGGACATCGGTTAATGCGAGGGTGTTGCTGGTAACTGGGACTACGTTTATATGGCGTTGTCATCTTGTTTTTATCTGTGGCAGTGCTGGTATTTCTCGGTTTGTGTGCATCTCATTCTTTACAGTCTGGTTCCCAATTACAGTTGCTCTGTCTGTGTGTATGTGTGTGATATGTGTGTGTGAGTGCGGCACGTGTGTCGTGTGTGTGTGTGTGTGTGTGTGTGTGTGTGTGTGTGTGTGAGTGTGTGTGTGCTGTGTAGTGTGTACATGCGTGCAATATCCACACTAGAAGCTATCACTTAGTGTACCATTCTAGAGTTTCAAAACCCATTTCCAACATGTCAATACCATGGTAGGCTTACAGAATTAGCATGATGGGCGAGCCTAAAATCAAGTCTGAAAGCCACCTTGGCTTAAGGCTGTGTCAAGACCAATTAACACAGGCTAGAACACCAAGGCTACATCAAAATGTTGTTATGCTCTGGCATAGTTATGCGGGGATTGTCTTCTAAAGCCATGAACAAGCTCCCTAGCATAACATCATCACAGTCTAAAAATACCCCGAAGTCTGAGTGTGGCTGCCCACGTGGCGGGGGGGTAATCACAAAACGGTCACACACGTAATGTTCTCATCCCTAGCTGGTGCATTTGTACCATACTGTTCAAGTGCTTCAGCTATTGGAATGATCCCTGGAGTCCTTAAAGACCTAAAACGTCATGTGTCAAAATCACGGTTTCCCTCTTATATCTGGTAAGAAAATCTTCCTAGCATAAGAGGGAATGTGACACGTGACGTGGGGGGTCTTTAATGCCAGGGTACAACAACAAGTCTGAAGGGAACTCTCTGCATCTGCATCAGGTACGTCGGCAGGCACCCGACAATTCCTTAAAGAGAGTCAAAAAATAAACGTGCCCAGCCGCCGGTTAGCTATGTTACCAGCGTTTTCTAGTTGCTTGGACATTTAAAGTGCAGCAGAATCTTCAACCTGATGAAGTTGGCTGTCTGAGGTTAAGAAAATAGAAAAGGGACGTTATCCTATTAAACCTTTAAAACGGTAAATGAGTGGGTTGTACAACCTTAAAACACTAGTTCCCCCCCCCCCCCTCGGTGTGAATTGAAAGTCATTTTAAAGACCCACTAAGATCATGTTAAAATCACGGGTTTTCCGCTCTTATAGCTGGTAAGAAATCTTGTTTTGACCTAGGTTTGACTCCCATACAAATGCCCCCAAAATTGAAAACGAAACATCATTTTAAAGAGCAGTCTCAATTTGAAGTTGGGGGCATTTGTATGTGGGTCACAGCTACCCAGAAAAAAAACAAGGGAGTTAATCGTGGTGGGTCAGTGTGTCTTTAAAAGATAGGAACAAACAGCAACATAAGGGGAAATTGGCAACAATAACAAGGGCGTCGCCGAGCGGCAGACATGTCCGTCACCAGCAATGCCACTTTTATCACTTGTGACACCCCGTAGAGTGTCACATCCTGACACAAAATTTGAAGGGATTCTGTCTTCTAGTTCACGAGATACAGCTTGGAAGAAGAAACATATAGCGCAAAGAAGGAAAATTTCGGTTTTCAAGGTCACACTTCAAGGTCAAGGTCAGCATGGTGATAATTTATGCTCGGATGTTTTCTTCTCTAGGGTATACAGTACCACACACAATCTGAAGCGCTTCTGTCAAGTACCAATGTGGAAAATATGGCTTAAAACCCAATGTGTAGACCCCTACCACTTTCAAGGCCTACGGATCGCCCGGACCGTGACCTTGACCTTGATCGGTATGCCACCATCAGAACGGGCATAAGCCAAAGTACCTTCATGCCAAATTTGAAGACTCTAACACTAACGGTGTGGGAGTTATGGCCCCTGAAAGATTTTCGGTTTTCAAGGTCGTACGCCAAGGTCAAGGTCACGACGGCAATATGGTTTGCACGGATGCCTTCCTCTCATGGTGACACACCAGCACACACAATTTGACGTGATTCTGTCAACCCGTTCGAAAGATATCCTTGGGAAAGACAGAAGGAGAAAAAAAATGACCCTCCGATTTTCAGGCTCCAGCGATCTTTTTGACCTTGACCTTGATCGGTATGCCATCATCAGAAACGGGCATAAGCCAAACCACCTTCATACCAAGTTTCAACATCCTATGTTGATCGGTGCCCGAGATATGGCTAAAAATAGATTTTCGGTTTTCAAGGTCGTACGTCAAGGTCACGACGGCAAAATGGTTTGCGCCGATCTCTTCCTATTAAGGAGGCACACCTTCACACAAAATTTGACGCGATTCGGTCAAGCGGTTCGGGAGATATCCTTGGGACAGACAGAAAAAAACAAAAACAAAAAAACCACAAACAAACAAACAAAAATACAAACCTAGCCCATCGCAATAGTCCGTCTTGGTGACGGACTAAAAATGTAGGTTGTGATTGAAAACGTCTCCCTCCCCAACTAAACCAACACCCCCTCCCCTCCCCTCCCCACTTAATGAATTCTGTCTTTTGCTCAGTAACTTCCCAGCGCAGCAAAGTCTTTCAAACATGTGCTCTTGTTTTAGGCCTACTCATTTTAGTGAAGTTAGTATCAAACTGAAAAATAGTTAAGTACAAAACAAATCCCTGAAAAAAAGGCTGATTTGAGACCGAAGATTGGGCTTCTTCATTTTAGCAGACGTTGCGATATGAAAATAAGCCCAATTGATGGCAATTGCGTGCAGCTGAAAAAAGTAAGGATTTTCTTTAATGGAAGCAACAGTTTGTTCTTCACGATGAATGCTTGGAACTAGACCATGCACGATCTGAACAACTGAAACTGAAATCTGTGCCCCCAATTTCAATAATGTGATACTCTCACACAGAGAGAGAGAGGAGAGGAAAAGGGTCACTTCAGAGAGAGAGAGAGAGAGAGAGAGAGAGAGAGAGCTATTTTGTGCAAAAAATAAAATATAAAGTTGCTATACAAAATGGGTCGGTACATTACTAAATGCTTAGAAATGAGAAAATGATGTAATATTTCTGTGCATGTCTTTTTTTTGTCCGTTTGTTAATTCTTGCTGATATTGTTACTATGGGCCACATGGCATGCAACCCCCCCAAATTAAACATATTGTTGACACACACACGCTGACACTAAGCAACAGAGAGAGAGAGGGAGAGAGAAAAGTGGTTTATTGTATTATTAACCAGTGGCAAAGCTGGTTATTTGTCGCGGCTTGTCTGTGTGTCTGTGTCTGTTTGTGGATTTTTTTTTCTTCCAAAAATACTGGACGGATTTCAATAAGACTGGGTATATGAACCAAAGTACCACTTAAAGAGCTTACTTTAAAAATTAAAAAAAAAGCAAACCGTCTTTCTAACACAATAATTCTTTTATTAGAACATATCACTTAAGGAGCTTACATTTTTTTAAAATAAAGCAAACCAGTAATGTCTTTCTAACACAATAATTCTTTTATTAGAACATATCACTTAAGGAGCTTACATTTTTTTAAAATAAAGCAAACCAGTAATGTCTTTCTAACACAATAATTCTTTTATTAGAACATATCACTTAAGGAGCTTTCTTTTTTTTTAAAATAAAGCAAACCGGTAATGTCTTTCCAACACAAGAACTCTTTTATTAGAACAATACTCCTGCACTACTTTTAGTATAGGCATACAACGTAGTGCATATGTCACAGCTAAAGATAGTAACCAAAATAGCTGAATTAAGCCCCTTTACATCTCCACTATACTTAGCAAGCCCGGTTAGCTCAAACTGAGGTGGTTATCTCCCTTTTCGTTTAAGGGCTTAATGGTTTTATGTCTATCTGACTGAGGGTTGGTTGATGGTTTCGTCCCACATGTGCTGTTTGCAGCCGGGAGGATGTAAAACCTTTCCTTTATGTTAAAACTACCAAATAATTGAAAACGAGATGAGTAGTTTGTCTTACTGTAAATTTGTTCTTGAACATCAGCATGAAGCTAACTAGGTCTATTGGCATGCAAGAAAAAAGAACCAAAAGAACCCCACAATAATTAAAAAAATGTACTATCAATTATTTTCATAACTGATTCATAGAATATAATGAAAAACAGTACTTGCTGTGCAAGATCAACTTACACCATTTCTAAACCAACATTTTACAAGAGATTCTCAGGTAATTGTTTCAACTCAACAAATTCTTTGAAGTGCCTGCCATATACAAAATTAACATCATAATTTGACATAATCATAACATGGCAGGTATATCAGTCATTGCACAAATATATACCATTGCTTTCATGTAATTAACATATTATAATATCAGATTATTCAAATGAAAGGACATGTAATTTTGCACATTTTTATCACAAAATCTGGTTTTATAAACATGCCGGTAAAGGTGCGAGTACACGTTAGCATTATTCATGAGATAGTTCTATTTCCCCATGGCAACACAGTGATATCCCACTCTTAATGACTTACAGCTCACTGTGTTGCCATGGGGAAATAGAAATATCTTGTGACTAGTGTTAATATGTACACAGACCTTACGCTCTCAAGATGAAATATTTGGCTAATCACAAACAGCATTTGTGGCAGTGTTCTAATCAAAGAAAAACTAAAAATAGAGCATGTCTCGGTAAGTTGCACAATATAAACATTTTGGTTTTGTTCTAATTTACACTAGCATACAATATTTGACGTAAGTTTAAAAAAACACTTTTTTTTTTCAATACATAAGTATATAAAGATATGTTAACAATGTTGTAAGCAATGAACCAAAAAACAAAAACAACGGGAACCCCCCCAAAAAAAACCCTGACAAAATGAAAAGAAAAAGGTCAGCCTTGATATAGGTGTTAGCATGCTAACTTGCTCCGTAACATATTTTGACTGCATAAAAGACTTCACAAATTAAAGGTCTGTGTACACGTTAACATTATTCACGATATATTTATATTTCCCCATGGCAACACAGTGATAGCCCACTCTTAATATGACTTACAGCTCACTGTGTTGCCATGGGGAAATAGAAATATCTTGTGACTAGTGTTAACGTGTACACAGATGAAATATTTGGCTAATCATAAACAGCATTTGTGGCAGTGTTCTAATCAAAGAAAAACTAAAAATAGAGCATGTCTCGGTAAGTTGCACAATACAAACATTTTGGTTTTGTTCTAATTTACACTAGCATACAATATTTGACGTAAGTTTAAAAAAAAAAACTTTTTTTTTCCTTCAATATAAAGATATGTTAACAATGTTGTAAGCAATGACATAAAAAAACCAAAAAAAAACTAACTAGCAAAATTGGGTCAGCCTTGATATAGATCTTGGCAATGCTAACTTTCTCCGTAACATTTTTTTTGACTTTGCGTTTTTACAAAAGACTTGACAAACTTAGCACTAAACCTTGGCAGTTCAAGTCCCACTACACATACAACAGCTTCACATGCCTGTATCATCAACAACTTGATTTTTACAAAAGTACCGTTCTTTTTTTTCCTGCAACAGCAGTAGGAGGAAAACCTCAGCAAATGCAGGATGATAAAAAGAACAATTTGCAGTCAAATTATGAACTAAACAACCCAGAAACACATACATATACAAAGCACTTTTTTCTTTCTTAAATGGTTTCAAAATTAGGCAAATAAATACCACAGATCCAACAGCATATTTTTCTTCTGTGTGAAAGACGTTGGGGAAAGAGGAGAGAAAATGTTCACTGTCAACGACATTTGCATGCAAAATAAACAAATAAAAATAAAGATTCAGCATTTAAAAAAAAGAAAATGGCAAAGTTTGAACATATCTGACTCAACCTAAAACCATGTCAAAAATGTGTGTGCATACTGTGAACGCTATGCATAAAGATGGGATGGCAACCATACGCAATTAAGATTAAGATTAAGATTAAAATTATAGCCCCGTCGACAGCAAAGGCCATGTCACTGTCAGGGCTGTCATGGTAATCAGTCAAAACAACAAATAACACTTTGTGGTGGTCTCTTGCTTGTAAAATTTACATTAACAAAATGGATGTCAGCAGAAGAAACTGAATATAAGTGAAAAATGTTTTTTAAAAATTATTGCAAGACATAAGTCAAAATCTTCTAACCTTTGAGGTTAGATGATTGATAATGAACACAAAAATCCAACAACAAACTGGTTTAATTCACACAACTAATTCATCTTTTGTTAATCACTCTGACTAAAGCTTAAATTCTGATGAAGTCTTACAGATATGATATATTTATATATTGTTTATTTTAGATGGTGTCTGCATAATAAATAATATTATATGAGCATAATAATTATGCATCTGTATACTGAGTAAAAATTCAATAAAGAAAGAAAAACAATTTAGATCAAGTGCCATTGTTTGGGACTTTCAACAAAGTACACATTTATCTGAACAGAAATTAACACATGATTATAGTGTACATGTTTCATAAACACTGGAATTGAAAATAAATACATGGTCTCCCCCCAAAAAAAAAAAATCTAGGGTATCTGTTTTGATGTTCGATTGTTTAACTATGTGTGTACTTTGTTTTATATTTCTGTGCCCCAAGTGGGTATGAAATAAAACATTTGCCTTGCCTTGCCTTGCCTATAAATGTAAAAAAAATAATAAAAAAATCACTGCCATCATTGTTAAGATTAGTGTATTGTATTCACCTCTCAGTCTTTTTAAAGACGAAAATTTGGTTTTATTCACTGTGTTTATTGTTTATTTCACCTTCATGTGCTTGTGTGAGTGTAGCGTTTTGATGTTTTTAGTTCAATTATAAATGTAAATTAGAAAATAATTTGCCTTATGTTCTTGTATTTCTGAAAATATTGAAAGAAAGGCATAAAATAGAAAAACATAACTCAATTGTTGCGATGAACCAAACTGACTTCAATTCAAAGTGGATGGTTTATGAACCTCTACTGTCTGTCTCATATACTGCTTTTATGCTTGCATGATGAGGCCGCAAAACAAGGCCGTATGAATTACTATAGTAAATAATAATGTTTATAATCATGTTCACCTATTCCTGTGTCTGTAGTATTGGACAATGCACAACTCGATTTATTGTGACCTGCGTAAAATGTTTATGATCCAGGCCATTTAGTGAACGATGTAAAAAAAATTCTGGGGAGGGGGGTGTATTATTATTTTATTATTATTACTATGCATTTTCTTTGTGCGTTTTTGTTTTTGTTTTTTAGTATTGGGTCTTTAATTGTCTTCATGTATGTATGTATTGAATGATGTCCCTTGTCGTCCTGGACTACGGGACTGATGATGTAAAGAATAAACAGCCCGTCTCCCTCACTGCTGTTTTGATTGTGCTTACAAGTGAATGAATTAATCCACGCATGCAGGCCACTTGAGATGGTGTCAGAAGACGGTTGGTAGCTGTGCTGAAGATTGTTAGCTCTACTGAAAAGAAGCTGAATCGTCTAGATTTAGATCTGAACGTTTGTTTCCAAACGCAGTGACAAGAACGATGGCTGCTCTTACGATTTGATCCACCCCCCAAATTCACATTTCAGGCTTCAGATTGGGAAGAGTGGAGTGACGATTTTCTTCAATTCCGGAGAGCGACAAAGCTTCATGAAGAAGCAGGTGATGTTCAGAGGGATTCTCTGTTGTACGCAATGGGCAGACACGCAGTGCAGATCATGAAAATGTTTACATGGGCTGTGAATGAAAGAGGAGAGCCTCAGGAAGTGGACACTGATTTTGATGTTCTCATGAAAATGTTTGATGATTACTTTCTCCCGAAAAGAAACGTCATCCATGATAGAGCAATGTTTAATTTGAGATCCCAGCGAGAGGGAGAGTCAGTTGAGGAGTTTGTAAGGGCGCTGAATGTTCTGGTGAAGTACTGCAACTACGCTGACTCAGAAGAGCAAGTCAGAGACAGACTTGTCATTGGACTTCGGGATCGTGGTCTGAAAGAAAAGTTGCAGCTTCGAGGTGATTCGACTCTACAGAAAGCTATCACCATAGCTATACGACGCTAGCAAGAGCAAATAAAACAGCAGTGAGGGAGACAGGCTCGACTGTTTATTCTTTACGTCATCAGTCCCGTAGTCCAGGACGACAAGGGACATAATTCAATACATACATACATGAAGACAATTAAAAACCCAACCGGGTCATAATATTAACAGAATTAAAGACCCAACCGGGTCATAATATTAACAGATGTCAATATTATGACCCGGTTGGGTCTTTAATTGTCTTCATGTATGTATGTATTGAATGATGTCCCTTGTCGTCCTGGACTACGGGACTGATGACGTAAAGAATAAACAGTCGAGCCTGTCTCCCTCACTGCTGTTTTGATTGTGCTTACAAGCGAATGAATTAATACACGCATGTTTGAGAAGTATTATTAGTTTTGAGTCAAATTATATTCTACTTTATCTCAATCTTTTTTTAAAAATTAATCTTCTCTTTAAGCTTACTAGTTTATTTCTTAAACTATTGATTTATAGCGTTTGTTTGTGTCTTAAGATGAGAAAAATGAAATAAAAACGTAAAAAAACCCTAAAAAAAAGACTAATGAAGAAAACAAATTCTATATTCCCACATACCATTGGTACCACATACCGATACTGTGCTGTGGGAAAATCAGTATGTGGGACTAAGCGGCGATTATGGCTTGTGGTACTAACTGCTGTGGGACCAGTGGTAGATGTATGTGGTCAGAAAAGTACTTAATACTTAGGACGCGAGAATGATAAGTTCCCACCTTACGTCAAAACAACGATTATTATTTTCCGTCATAATGACGTCACTGACTTCAGGCATTTAAACTTCATCTTGCACAACGGAATGATCGCTGGTTTTATCAAGAAAATAGAGACCAAGATCGTCACCCTGGGGATGGCTAAACGACTGTGACTTTGCTACCTTGTCATCGTTTGAACGGGTAAGATGTTGCCTAGACGTCCATGTCTTGTTCTGTACAGTAAGGACGTAAGATATACAAAAACGAAAACAATAGCTACCGTGCTCGGAAAAAAAAAAGGCAGTCAAAACTCAGTTTGGCAAAAGTGACTGTGTGTCGGAGCTATGTCAAATAAATCCTTTCGCATTTTTTCATGCATGGCGGAATCACCATATTATACGATATTCTTCAAAACTTACCAGTTAGTCCCGTGATTCTGTAATTTAACTGAAACTCACAGCAGAATCCCTTACAATTATGGAAAGCCCAGAAATAAGCTGAAAATCGAGGTGTTTTTAAAACAAGATGTCCAATGCTGCACTTGGTCATCTCCAAATTTGGAAAGTGACGCTATTCGCCTGTTGCCGCCCTGGAGAGAACAGGGGCTGTTTCTCAGCCTGCAGCTGCTCGTACTCGGGCAGCTACTGCGGGAACGCCCCGGGGAGACTGGCCGCTGCCGCCCGCCAGAGGGACGTCACAGACTTTGAGCTGACGTCTCTGCGGCAACGGTACAGCGCCTTTCTCAAGGCGAAGAAACTTTTTTGTGATCGTCACAAGCTTGTTGGGTACCGAGGTAGGCTACCTGCATGGAATCTCCATGATTCTGAGACGTTTTCAAATGTGTTTGTTTTGTTTTTCTAAAAAGTTTAGTAAGAAACTATCATTACTATTTTGTGTAAAATTTGGGAGTGTACCTTTAAAATATTGTTTGCATACGCCATTGGAGGATCTGACACCAGAAAACTCAATTCCAAATAGATCATGTTGCTAACTGCCCAGACGACCACTAACAGCCATTTCCAGGGCTGTGAATAATTATACTTTATTGTGAATGCGTTATGTTCATGCTGAAATGTAGTTTCTCTCTTACACTTTACTAAGGACATAATTATACAACATAGATTACTTAAAAGGCCATGACAGCGTTGCTGCAAGTTGGAAGCAAAACTAGAGGAAGCAGCGAATGTTGTTCGTCACAGAGAAACTCCTGAAAATTCCAGGCAAATTGAAAGCTTCAAAATCGGTTACCAGCAGCAAAGTCCATAAAGAATGGTGCATAAAATGGTGTCTAGAAAACAAACCTGTCTCAGAAACCTACCACGCCATAAATCTCACGGTGCCCTTTCCGTTTCAGACATGCTGTGTCCTCACCTTTGGGCGTCCGTCTTGAGCCCCTCTCCAGCTACAAGGACACCCGGGACAAGCTGCCTGTCCAGTCCCTACCCCAGCGCCTGCGTATGACGATCGCCCCTCACCCAGGACCCAGCGTCAGTGGATGGATGGAGTGCGCCGGCTGAGAGACATCCAGTTCGCCGACTCCACGAACGGCTGCAGCTGCTACACGCAGGGACTGTGTGGGACTTCCTGTGAGTGCTTCCAGGCTGGCATTGCCTGTTGCCGCCCTGGAGAGGACAGGGGCTGCTTTTCAGCCTGCAGCTGGTCTTACTCGGGCAGTTACTGCGGGAACGTTCCCGGGAGACTGGCCGCTGTCGCCCGCCAGAGGGACGCCAGAGACTTTGAGCTGACGTCTCTGCAGCAACGGTACAGCGCTTTTCTGAAGGCGCGGAAACTTTTGGGCTATCGTCACAAGCTTGTTGGGTACCGAGGTAGGCTACCTGTATGGAATCTCCTTGTTTTTGCAACGTCTTCAAATGTGGTTGGTTTTTGGGGCAAAATGTTTTTAAGAAACTATCATTACAATTTGTGTAAAATTGGGGGGTGCACCTTTACAATATTGTTTGCATACGCCATTGGAGGATGTGACACCACAAAACTCAATTCAGATCATGTTGCTAACAGCCCAGCCAACCACTAACAGCCATTTCCAGGGCTGTGAATAATTAGATTTTATTGTGAATACATCATGTTCATGCTGCAATGTATTTTCTTTCTTAGACTTTGCTGAGGACAGACTTTTACAACATAGATTACTTAAAAGGCCATGAAAGCATTGCTGCAAGTTGGAAGCAAAACTAGAGGAAGCAGTGAACGTTGTTTGTCACAGAGAAACTCCGGAAAATTCCAGGCAAATTGAAAGCTTCAAAATCGGCTACCAGCAGCAAAGTCCATAAAGAATGGTGCATAAAATGGTGTCTAGAAAACAAACCTGTCTCAGAAACCTACCACGCCATAAATCTCATGGTGCCCTTTCTGTTTCAGGCATGCTGTGTCCTCACCTTTGGGCGTCCGTCTTGAGCCCCTCTCCAGCTACAAGGACACCCGGGACAAGCTGCCTGTCCAGTCCCTACCCCAGCGCCTGTGTATGACGATCGCCCCTCGCCCAGGACCCAGCGTCAGTGGATGGATGGAGTGCGCCGTCTGAGAGACATCCAGTTCACCGACTCCACGAACGGCTGCAGCTGCTACACGCAGGGACTGTGTGGGACTTCCTGCGAGTACTTCCAGGCTGGCATTGCCTGTTGCCGCCCTGGAGAGGACAGAGGCTGCTTTTCAGCCTGCAGACAGGCAGTTCTTGCGGGAATGTCCCCAGGAGACTAGCCGCTGCCACCCGCCAGAGACTATTAAGATTAAAATTATAGCCCCGTCGACAACAAAGGCCATGTCAGGGCTGTCACCACGTTACATCTCACCACGTTAAATCTTACCACGTATTGAAGAGGCAAAGGAAAGCTTTTGAGAAGGCGAAGCAACTGCTTTGGGATAGTCACGAGTTTGTTGGGTACCGAGGTAGGCTACCTGTACACCAACAAATGTTCCTACACTGCAACGGTAGAAAAAAGTCCCAGCTCAAAATATTGAATAAACTTTAAATATCAAGTAAATGAAAAAATCTCGTTTTTTTTTATAGTTAATCATTAACGCTGCTTTCGAGCTGTCTAGACTTAGGCCTACAACACACCTTGTAAGCTTGAGATAACTGAGGAACTATTCATGTCGTAAGAATACAGTCACGTACATTGGACGCCATTTTGCTGTCTGTTGATCTTTACTGATTACGTGCGCAGGTGTTTTTGGGTGTAATTTGTGTGGATTTTCGTGTTAATTGCGAGTCTCATTGTTTGTGGTCTGGTTCTTGGTGTTCTCAGTCGTTTTTGTGTGAGTGTCACTGTCAGTGCTAGCATGGAGTACCACCTTGTGGACTACTCTTCGCCTTATGTATGAGTGTCACTGTCAGTGCTAGCAGGGAGTACCACCTTGTGGAATTCTCTTCGCCTTATGTGTGAGTGTCACTGTCAGTGCTAGCAGGGAGTACCACCTTGTGGACTACTCTTCGCCTTATGTATGAGTGTCACTGTCAGTGCTAGCAGGGAGTACCACCTTGTGGACTACTCTTCGCCTTATGTGTGAGTGTCACTGTCAGTGCTAGCATGGAGTACCACCTTGTGGACTACTCTTCGCCTTATGTGTGAGTGTCACTGTCAGTGCTAGCATGGAGTACCACCTTGTGGACTACTCTTCGCCTTATGTGTGAGTGTCACTGTCAGTGCTAGCATGGAGGACCACCTTGTGGACTACTCTTCACCTTATGTGTGAGTGTCACTGTCAGTGCTAGCATGGAGGACCACCTTGTGGACTACTCTTCACCTTATGTGTGAGTGTCACTGTCAGTGCTAGCAGGGAGTACCACCTTGTGGACTACTCTTCGCCTTATGTGTGAGTGTCACTGTCAGTGCTAGCATGGAGGAGTACCTTGTGGACTACTCTTCGCCTTATGTGTGAGTGTCACTGTCAGTGCTAGCAGGGAGTACCACCTTGTGGACTACTCTTCGCCTTATGTGTGAGTGTCACTGTCAGTGCTAGCATGGAGGAGTACCTTGTGGACTACTCTTCGCCTTATGTGTGAGTGTCACTGTCAGTGCTAGCAGGGAGTACCACCTTGTGGACTACTCTTCGCCTTATGTGTGAGTGTCACTGTCAGTGCTAGCAGGGAGTACCACCTTGTGGACTACTCTTCGCCTTATGTGTGAGTGTCACTGTCAGTGCTAGCATGGAGGAGTACCTTGTGGACTACTCTTCGCCTTATGTGTGAGTGTCACTGTCAGTGCTAGCATGGAGGAGTACCTTGTGGACTACTCTTCGCCTTATGTGTGAGTGTCACTGTCAGTGCTAGCAGGGAGTACCACCTTGTGGACTACTCTTCGCCTTATGTGTGAGGGCAAGGTTTTATTAATCGCAGCCTTCTATTCAAACCAGCGAACCATGGAACCTATTCAAACCAGCGAACCATGGAACCTAACGCTTACCAGCTGTGTGGTGTAACCCTGTCAGCTAAGTAGCTTCGTTGACTTGTTGCCTCAGTTCAAGCTCTATACCCCTGTGCCTACATCATGCAGAGCCAGCATCCAGAGACAAAGACCCCTCTTTTACCCCCTCCTTCCTCTACCCTCCTCACATCACTACTAATCTCCCTAGGTTACTGGGGATTAAGACTGGACCCTACCCCACCTCATTACCCCCAATTTGATGTAATCACCGGGCGGATCCTCTCCCTGCCAGGTCTGGACATACTTCTTTCTGCTATAGTATCTATTCCTTTCTGTCTATAAGAGGCTACGCCTAATTAGACATTAAACTGACCATTGACTCTGATTGAGAGAGAGTATTCTGATTTTACCTGGATGTGCGGGACAGAAGGAACTGAACAGACCCCAGATTGACCATGCCCCTCTCACTTCCCCTCCCCCCCCCCTTCCCTTTGACCCCCCCTCCCCCTCCCCCTGTTCTTACTCCTTCCTCTTCCTCCCACCACCCCACCTTGCCTTGCCAACAATGTAACCGTTTTGAAGTCTGCTTTCGCTTTGTTTTTGTCTGATTCTACTTCACCTTGTTTCATACCATGTAAAACTATAACTGTATTCCACCATGCGACGGAATGTAAGTGTGTTTAGTTGAAATGCTGTCATATAAACCCAACCATGATGGGACCCACAACTCGATCATTTGCAGCCAGATCAAATATACAAGAATGCAATTCTCACCCATTATTAGTGAATATTATTCGTACTAAAGATAGTAAACAGGTCAAATTTGTGTCAGACATTAGGAGCCATCCACTACGGAGAGCCGCCCTCTACTCCAGATATGTCTGTGCCAACAAAGCTGCAGCTGCAGCAACCAGATGGGTGGACTTTGACCAAGACAACAACCAAATCACTGAATCCCCACCCAGCCAAGCGTCTACCTCCACACTCCCCCCTACATTTTTCAGAACATTTGTGCAGCTCTACCTAGAAGGCGATAAACTGATCACAATAACCCTTTGGCACACAGGCACTGTCATGGTTCAAGGGAACACCTGTGAAAACTGGCTGAAGGAGGAGCTGGACCAGTTGAAGCGAAACGTTGAAGGATTATGCTCAAACTCAACTGTTTATTTTCCATGCTTGTGGCAGCCAATACCATGTAATTGAAAAATGTTGGAGTACCTTGTATAAGCTCTAAGCTTGTGCTCTACTCATTTAAATGATGTGCTGCTGTATGTGCTTCATTTGAATAAATCTTGTTTAAACAAAACTCAACCCAAGTCCTTTCAATCGCCGACGCCTGTCTGCCCGACTAATCCCTTAACCCTCACCCTTCCACAATCTCCTGAAGTCACCGTCACATCACATACAAGGGTCAACCACCCCTCCCCCCACCACTACACCCTCCATCTCCACATCCTCTTTGGTCACATATTCCCCTGGCACTACAACTGTAGGCCGTCTCCCTGCCATCACTGCCACTTCACCGGCCTCACGTCTCCACCACTCTCCTCTTGTGTCCAGTGCCTCCACTGTTACTACCACCCGCCCCCTTGCCTTCAGCACCCCTCCTCCTCTTGTCATGAAAACCCCCACCACTCCTTCCACCACCTCTCCCACTACCCCCACTGCCAACCGTTCTCTTCCCGCCTCTAAAGCTAGTACATCTACTCCACTCCCTTCAGTCTCCACCCCTTCCCCATCCTCCAACTCCATTCCTGTCCATCACAACCCTGTTGACTCTTCATTCACTCCCCCTACCATTAACCAAACTGTTGAGCAAAAGACCACAACCTCCACCCTCTCCCCTACCTCAACCCTCTCAAGGCATGATGGCGAAGCCCCCTTCCTTCCCCATCCCTTGTCCTACCAACGTCTGTGATGATGTCTCAGTCAAAAAAACTACTTGAGACCATCAAGTCATTAACCCTTTCATCGCCAATGTCGCATTTATGCACCACAATGTCTTAACACCCAAGTCACTAAAAGGCATCAAATCAGGCCCTGTTATCCAAAGACCCCATTTTATTAATGTTGGGAGGTATGGGTAGGCCTAATGCTATGCATGTCACAGAGGAATTCCCAATGCTGCAGTGTTTTTTCTCCACCCAGTTATGGTTAATGGTATTTTTTAGCTGAAAAATGTGGCTGGCGGCGAAAGGGTTAATTGTCTCGGTTGACTTCAAAGAAGATTGCTTCTATGGAGACCATTTCGTTACTGATGGTCCAGAAAGAAAAAGAAAAGGAAGGAGTGCTGACAGAAGTAAGTGGCGCATTCAAAACACAGAACATAACAGCAGAAAAAGCGTCGTATGCAGACATGGCAAAAACAGCTCTGCAAAAAGAAAAACAAGGCAAGGAAGAACCTTGGCCTACCTGGCCAGCATCAACAGAAGCAAAGAAAGCAGGCAGTTCCCCTGAAAAAACAACAGAACAACGAAAAAGAACACAACCCCAAGCCAGCCCCTACGTCAAAACGTCAAGAAAAGAACGATGACGTCAAAGGATCACTTCCAAGTATTGTTCTCTGCCGGGATTCGATGATGTTAAGAGTAAACCCACAACGTTTAGGGTATGCATATGGAGTTCACTTCATTTCCAATACAAGCTATAAGCTAGAGGATTGCTAGAGGATTGCAAGAACCTTGACGACATCAAGGAGGCTGATGCTATTGTGTTCCACTGCGGAATCAATGATCTAAAAGGAAAAGACCCAAAGTCAGTTGTGACGGAAATGTGTGCACTTGTAAAGAAGGCGAAACAGTGTCACCCAAACGCTAAAATAATAGTAAGTAGGGTTGCTACAGTTCAAGACCATCATCTACAAGGCAAGCGGGAACTGTACAATGCCCTGCTATTATCAGAGCTTCCCTGTCACCAAGTGTCACTCCTGTCACACGAAAGCCTCGACCCCCAGAACAGCAGGATGATGAGGGACACTATCCACCCGTCAGACAGAGGCACCAGTATTCTTGCTGCTAACTTGGGGCATCATCTTCACAATCTCTTCTGGGAACGGCGATGCTGGAGGCACTACCAGCACCCAGCCAACGGACGTGGCTTCAGTGGTGGCCTGCGTGGACCAGGCAGCAAGAGCTTCAGCCCCGCAGTGCATGGTTGCAACCTCCCACCAAAAGCATCAACTAACACACCATTCCCGTAACCTAAATATTGATAGGAACGATATCGAACAAGTCCATGAACATCGAGTTCTAGGCGTCATACTTGATGACAAACTCAACTGGCAATCACATATAAATCACATTAGAAATAAACTAGCACGCAACCTATTCCTTCTCAAATGTTTCAATCCTATCTGGACCTAGACGCACATAAAATGTTTTTCTATGGCCACTGTCTCTCGCACATCAACTATGCATCCACTGTATGGTCCTATGCTGCTAAAAAAACACCTTAGAAAACTAGCATCGCTCCACAGAAGAGCGATCAACCTAATCCTGCCAGATCCATCTCTGTCAACTTCAGAAAAGTTTCATAATCTTTAAATTTTACCACTTGAACACCAGTTACAGTACAACACAGCTGTCTTAATGTATAAAGTCCACAGTAATTTGACACCCCAATACCTAGAAAATCTCCTAACTCCTTCCACATGTAGTTATCGTTCGGATAAATATGTTCTTCCACGCACCCGCATTGACCTTTACAAAACAAGCTTTTCCTTTTCAGGGCCATAATTATGTTTGGAACTCACTGCCTTCACATGTAACGGCAATTTCATCAGTATCAAATTTACAGCTGTAATCTAGACGACACAGACAGGACCGATACAGGCGGGAGAATGTTTGCATGCAGAGTTCTTGGTTTTCAAAACAACCAGAATACAGGAAATAATACCAACTACATACAGTCGAAGGCATACCCCCCCACCACCCTCCAAAAAAGAAAAGAAAGAGATGAAGATCTGTGATATGCATAACATGAATTAACCATCCTTGCTAACAGCAGATGTAACCAACTCAGGGACAAAAATCCCTTCATATAAGTGTATAAAAAAACAACCAAGTGTGTACAATTGTTTGCCATGCAGAAATAAATATAATCAAGCAAATATAAAAGCTAAATGTCCACAGAATTCAACCACATACCAGCCAAAGTAACATCACGTTTTGGCTTTTGTATACTAACTTTTTGAAAATGAAAACTCATAATGTCCTGTTCAAGGAGCCAAAAATGGAAGTCGTAACTGATTTACATCAGCAAAAATCATGTAGTGATTCTAATTTCTACAGGCAGAAATCAAGTAACCAAAAATGAGAGGACTGATTTTGATGTGTAGCGATCCTTTACTAATAATGTTCTGAATTTTATTTGCAGAATTGCAATTGCAAACTCTGCCTGCTGATATAAATGTAACTAATAACACAACTTACCATGTTTGTTATAAATGCAATCAATTGCATTATCTAACTCTTTTGTCAAACTAGAATTGTAAGAAATGCCCCTCGAACTCCCTACCTAAAAGGAATATAATATTAGGGTAGTAAAATAATAACATAGTAGTGCCATGAATAAAGGCAGATACAAAAAAGAAAAGAAAATACAACTGCAATAAGAGTTCATCATGAAGTAGAAAATCTACAACCAGGGTGACGATTTTGATAAGGCTATATATGGCTCAAAAATATTTTCACGATATGGCTTAAATATTTCATTTTCAAGCTGCAATTATATAATTCACAAGGTAACAAACAGCTGTCTTTCCTCCTCTCAGCTGGCAGGTTTAGCCTCCTCGTAAAACGAGCTGATCGTCTTGTGGTATTTCTTCAGGATGATCGGCCTTCTCATCTTCATCGTTGGACCTGTCAAGTTACACAATAATAAAGGAATCTTGTCATTCACAGTTTTAAATGCAGAGACAAAATTTGTATGAACATTTTACGCATTTAGCAGGGTAGGGGGGGGGGGGGGGGTAATTTTTTACATCATCTTCGGAAGAAAACAATTACATCAAAACCTCCAACTAGGAATATTGACAATCATCAAAACATTTGTTGACCGGGGAGGGAACTTTCGAATTTGAAACAAAATCATATCATTGCTTACGGAACTTGTTATAACGTTTTCCTGAATTCTCCCATCCTAGGATTTTATTTTTTACAGCTCTTAGCTCCAAAGCCTGAAGCCACAAGTTTTTACACTCCAAAAACAGCCACAAGTTTTTACACTAAAAAAACAGAAGACACAAGTTTTTACACTAAAAAACTGAATCCACAAGTTCTGGCACCCACCAAAAAACAGCGCCACAAGTTTTTACACTAAAAAACAGAAGCCACAAGTTTTTACCACAAGTTTTTACACTAAAAAGAACAGAAGCCACAAGTTCTGGTACCCCCAAAAAAACAGAAGCCACACATTTTGGCACCCCTCCCCCCAAAAAACCCCACCCAAACCCGAATTTTCAGAGTGTTCCAGAAAATTAGCACCCATGGATATAGATTTGTCAAATTTGGACTCAAATAACTTCAGCCTTGAATTATACTGACAGGCTTCCTGACCGTGATTTTTGACTGTAAACAAAGAAAAGCAACAGCATTGCTCTGTTCTTGCTGTGTGTGTGTGTGTGTGTGTGTGTGTGTGTGCGCATGTGGGTGGGTGTGAGTGTGTGTGTGCATGTGGGTGTGCATGTGGGTGTGTGTGAGTGTGTGTGTGTGCATGTGGGTGGGTGTGTTTGTGTGGGTGGGTGTGCGTGCGTGCGTGTGTGTATGTGAGGCAGGAAGAGACAGTCTGTCTCAGACAGTGGGTTAATGAGAGAGAGTCTGCGAGAGACACATAACACAAAATCCACATACCCAGCTCTCCCCCAGGTATGGAGAAATCAGCAGGCAGCAGGGACCACTTCTGGATCTTCTGGGCGTTGGATGTGGCCTTTCTGTTGACGCTGTCGATGGCCCTCTGAATGGCGTTCAGCACGGCGGGGTCCCCGGGCTCCAGCACCTCGCCCACCGTGGTGGCCCCCGAGCCCACAGAGCGCACCCACTGCAGGGCCGCCCCGCTCAGCTTGCTGCTGGGCTCCTGCGTGTCTGGGTTCACGTCCACCTGCAAGTCACAGAGTGCACACACACACACGCGCGTCACAGGGGTGCCTGCCAGAACGGTCTATCTCAAAAGGAATAAAGAGCACAGATGGGCAGTTCTGGCATTCACCCATCGAAATGTTCATGTTCTTCCTGCTTTCCAAGATTCCTATCCTAATTTTCTTAATTATTTTCAGGAGCAAAAACATTTAAAATCCGGAATTTACCACGATTTCCTGGAATATGGTAATAAAATCTAGCTTACTTGGTACAATTATCATGGATATAATTATGTGCTTGCGTGCAAGTAGGGGTGGTTGTAATGGGATCGGTGTGTGCGCGCGCATACCCGCGCATCGTGTGTGTGTGTGTGTGAATGCCCATTGATTATTACTTGTGTGTGTAAGTGTGTGTGTGTGTGCGACTGTGTGCTTCTCTGTTAGTATGTGTGTTTGCGTGATAACGTAGCTCATGAACTTTGATTTCCCTTGCAATTTTGTTTCTTTTCTTATAATATTGTAATATTGTTTCAAATTTTGTGGTTATAAACAGGGCTTTTTTCCTGGTATTGCAGTACCTCCAGGATCATCCCACCATCTTTATATCTATTAATGTCCCACATGTGCCTGTTCCAGGCCGGAGGACATTAATCAGATTTTCTTCTCTTGGAAACTAATCGTTTGAGCAGAACAGAGACAGACAGACAGGCAAACAGAAGGCTGCAGCAAGGTGTGCTCACTTTCAAGGTGAGCAGCATGGACAGGAATTTCTTCTTGTCGCCGATCAGCATGCACTGGCTGATGACCGGTAGCGCCTCCTTCACGGCGTCCTCAATGGCCACTGGCGGGATGTTCTCCCCTCCCGCTGTGATGATCAGTTCTGGAAAAAAAAAGATTTGTTTGTTTTTCTTTTTTTTCTTTCTTAACCCTTTCACCGCCAAAGCCGCATTTTAGCACTACAGTGATTTAAGACCTATGTCACTAAAAGGCATCTAATCGGGGTCTATTATCCAAAGACCCTAGTGTCTTAGTTTTGGGAAGTAAGGATAGACCTTATTGTATATATGTCACAGAAGTATCCCCAATACTGCAGATGGATTTTCTCTACCCAGGTAAATTTAATGGAAATGTTTGGCTGAAATACAGCTGGCGGTCAAAGGGTTAATGTTAGCACCAAGTAATTTTTTGAATGTTCTTCGCTGACCGTTGGCATTGCATCTCAACCGACAAGAGGGGAGGTAACTATTTTTTACAAGAGCGCATGCGTTGCTTTAACGGAAAAGTCACTGACCTAAGCTCTGAAAGTAGACAAACACATGGCAGGGTGCTTGGCAGTGAGTGTCTCTGCATTTGGTGGGAGTGAAGAGCGATGTCTTGGGCGAATGTCTTGGGCGAATACATTCGCTCATGGTGCTTGATTTGTGTTGTTGTTGCAAAGTGATGAGACTGGTTTTCTGTTTCTTAATGTTTCTTCCATTTACATTATTTGAAAATGTAAATGAAAATAATCCACAAGATTTTTTTTTTCAAAGGAAAAAAAAGCAACATTCCTATGGAAGTGGTTACACGAAAACAGAAAAGAGGACATTCGACATTGAGGCAATGGTAACAACAACAAAACAAGGCAACATGCAAAGATACAGAAGAAGACTAGGAAAGGTTGCAGCCTAGTTTGGTGCAATGCACATTTATCCTTGCACAATATATTGACAGAGAAAAAAGCTCAACACTTTAAAAAAAAATTTTTATGGAAAGGTTGCATTTTATTTTGGTGTAATCCACATTTAAACCCATAAGGGACATAATTTATTAACAGAAAAAAGCTCAACAAATGCTTTTTCTTTATAAAAAAAATCTAATCTCCAAAACACAGGTACAAACGTGGACATCGCCCTTACTTTTGATTCGTCCTGTGATTAACAGGACGCCATATTTTCTTTCCATCAATAAACAACCTCCCTTATACAGGGATTCATCTTCTTCTGCGTCCCCAGGCCATTTGGCCATAATGGGGGAGGTAAGGATGTGTCCAGTTTTCACTGGTCTGCCCGCTGCATTCTGCGGACACATTCCGATTTCGGAGGAGCACAAAGAAAATTAATTGGAAGAATTTTTTTTTTTTAAAGGCAGGAGAATGGGCCGATAAGTAGGAAAAATAATAGATGACAGAAAATAGAGGAAAAGGCAGTCAAATATTTTTAAATCCCCTTCTTTGAATTTGTGTCAATAATGTGTATGTGAAATACTACATCCGTGGGATGAACGGCGTGAGTTGGTGTTTTTTTTTGGGGGGTTTTCCCCCTCTCGTAATATTGTAAAGCGCTCTGAGGATGATTTTTTATCATCGAAGAGTGCTATAGAAGCTTTATTTATTATTATTATTATTAAATAGAGTGATAGATTAGAGGAAGCTGCTAGCACAGAACTTCCAGAAGGTGGGGGAACTTTTTACAAAGACCCCCTGGTATTCCCTCGGGGGGAGACTCGGGGAGGGATCGGGGTCGTCCAGCTCCCCGTACGGAGGCACGAGGCATCCACCCACTGCCCCAGTACCATAATGTTCAAGTGCTTCGGCTGTTGGGATGATCCCTGGAGTCTTTTAGCCAGGGTATGTCAACAAACAAGAGGAAGCTGCTAGCACAAAACTTCCAGAAGGTGGTAGAACTATTTGTACTTAAGATACACATGCACCCAATGGGGGAACCTTACACAAGGATAAATGTGGACATCACCCTTACCTTTGATTCGACCGGTGATGTACAGGAAGCCATCTCTGTCTTTGCGGCCAATGTCCCCAGAGTGAAGTCCCCCTGAGTCGCCTAGGACCTCCTTGGTTTTCTCCTCTTCATTGAGGTAGCCCATGAACACGTGGCGCCCGTGCATCACAATCTGCACACATTGTCCGCACAGTAACTTAACTCATTCCAAGTACACTCGGAACAGGAGAACGCCAGTCAGGGCCTACTTACGAGAATTCTCGGAACAGCGATTTTTTAGTCTAAAATCATTGGGTTTTTTAATAATCCAAACCAAGTTTTTCGAGTTACATCCCTTCATCACTGTTCCAGCTTTCGGGTTATTTATGTTTGGTACTTCTATCTTCATTTTTAATGTTAAAAATGTAAAAACAATCGGCCCTACATGAGCCTCAGACAATACTCCAAACGTTTTCATTACCAGTGATAGTAATAAGGAGACTAATGATTCCGGTTTCAATGCAAGTAATCACGATTACAAAGCGAAAAATAAACTTGGATGAATCAGTAATGTTGTCAAAACTGAATCATCGACGAGTTTTGTTGTTCATCGTATTTGTTATAACATTTTTTTTCTAAGCAGCCCCAGGCCAGTAATGGAGTTTACCTAAGGCAGAGAAGTCCTGAAGAGGTTAACTAGAAAGGAAGGTAGCCCGTGAACACGTGCGTCACAATCTGCACATGTTGTCCGCACAGTAACTTAACTAAAAAGGAAGGCAGCATATGAACACGTGCCGCCCGTGCATCACAATCTGCACACGTTGTCCGCACAGTAACTTAACTAAAAAGGAAGGCAGCACATGAACACGTGCCGCCCGTGCATCACAATCTGCACACGTTGTCCACACAGAAACTTAACTAAAAAGGAAGGTAGCCCATGAACACATGCCGCCCGTGCATCACAATCTGCACACGTTGTCCGCACAGTAACTTAACTAAAAAGGAAGGTAGCCCATGAACACGTGCCGCCCGTGCATCACAATCTGCACACGTTGTCCGCACAGTAACTTAACTAAAAAGGAAGGCAGCACATGAACACGTGCCGCCCGTGCATCACAATCTGCACACGTTGTCCGCACAGAAACTTAACTAAAAAGGAAGGTAGCCCATGAACACATGCCGCCCGTGCATCACAATCTGCACATGTTGTCCGCACAGTAACTTAACTAAAAAGGAAGGTAGCCCATGAACACGTGCCGCCCGTGCATCACAATCTGCACACGTTGTCCGCACAGTAACTTAACTAAAAAGGAAGGTAGCCTATGAACACGTGCCACCTGTGGATCACAATCTGCACACGTTGTCCGCATAGTAACTCAACTAAAAAGGAAGGCAGCACATGAACACGTGCCACCCGTGCATCACAATCTGCACACGTTGTCCGCACAGTAACTCAACTAAAAAGGAAGGTAGCCCATGAACATGTGCCGCCCGTGCATCACAATCTGCACATGTTGTCCGCACAGTAACTTAACTAAAAAGGAAGGTAGCCCATGAACATGTGCCACCTGTGCATCACAATCTGCAGATATTGAATGCGGAATATCATACCTCAGTGAAAATAGGGTGGCCCATAGTGCATACCACCCGCTTATTACTCTAAGACATTGTACACAGTCTCTTGCTAAAAAGGTAGCGCATGAATTATCCTTCTTTCTTCCACTTAGTTAGGGTTTTCCGTACGGAACTTACGCGTCTAATGTGAACCTGGCCTTATAGTTATTATCATTATAACAAAGAACTCACCTCTCCATTTCCATTGCGGTCAGTGTTGGTCAGTGATGAGGAGTTACCGGGCAGTTCTTTGCCCACCTTTTTATTACCATTATAGTTATTATTATTATAATACAGAGCCCACCTCTCCGTTTCCATCGTGGTCAGTGTTGGTCAGTGATGAGGAGTTACTGGGCAGTTCTTTGCCCACCTTTTTATTACCATTATAGTTATTATTATTATAATACAGAGCCCACCTCTCCGTTTCCATCGTGGTCAGTGTTGGTCAGTGATGAGGAGTTACTGGGCAGTTCTTTGCCCACCTTTTTATTACCATTATAGTTATTATTATAATACAGAGCCCACCTCTCCGTTTCCATCGTGGTCAGTGTTGGTCAGTGATGAGGAGTTACTGGGCAGTTCTTTGCCCACCTTTTTATTACCATTATGGTTATTATTATTATAATACAGAGCCCACCTCTCCGTTTCCATCATGGTCAGTGTTGGTCAGTGATGAGGAGTTACCGGGCAGTTCTTTGCCCACACTGCCCACCTTGTTCACCCCGGGGAAACCCGAAGTGTGAGGGCCTGCACATGCACAGTCACCATAAGGTGGACGTTCCTCAATTTCTAAAAGAAGAGCACGACTATCGACTAACTGAACATCCTAGCTGCAATACATCCCTCTGCATTTATTTATCTCATAGACTACATCTGCCTCCTCTGCTATCTCACGATCATAGCCAAACACGAAAGAATAGCATACACAGGGGGCTTAGTAGGTGGCGTCCTGCGTATGTTAACTCAAAGCAGGCTCCACTGTACTCCACCGAGGTGACCAGCAGCAGTGCAGTGTCTCCTCTGGTGGTTGCCTCCTGATGGCCTAACATAGATTTGCTCCCCTTGAACTGCTGATTTCGGATTCTGCGACCTGACAAACCTGAGGTGTGGCTGCGAATTGGGACTCTGAATGAGTGGCGTGGGAGCAACGCCACTGTACAGCCTAGAAGATGGGAAAGCAACAAAAAAAAGAAAAAAGATTAGCACACATACACACACATGTGCCACACAGGTACAATGATTCTAGACGAAAACATTCCTTACTTCAGTTCTTTCCTGTCAATTTTTGTTCCAGTTATTCCCTTCCACACACGGACAGGACGAGGCTTAGCTAACTTCTTCTTCTTCCATTTAGTATCCACAATCAACAATTTGATTTTTTGATACTGTTTGGTCGAGGCCAGAAGTAACAGAACATAATTCAACTTGCCTGTGCATTCGCTCATGCCGTACACTTCACACAAGGGCAGGTTGAAACTGAGGAAAAAGTCCAGGGTCTCCTTAGTGATGGGCGCCGCTCCGGACAGTCGAATCTGGCAGCGGTCCAACCCCAGGGCAGCACGCACTTTCTTGAACACCAGCCTGTTGGCAAGGCCGTACCCCATCGGTGGACCCTCACTGTAGTAAAGCGGAATAAAGTGTGCTGCTTAGCATGAAGACATTGTCTTTGGAACATAGATGAAGATCTGAAAACATTCTGTCGATTAATATGCATTAAAGCAAAACTTTACGTGCTGGCTTTGATGCCGGAATTTTTATTTTGTAACATTAGAAAAAATAACCAGATAGAACTTTGAAGGCCGTAGTCAGACCAGGCCAGCCAGCCCACATCTATGGGTCTCACACCAAGCTCTAAGCGCTTTACAGACCAACCTATTCCTCGTTCTCACCCTCTCATCAGAGCATAGTTGGCCTTGTGGCCGATGCCAGTGGCCCACTTGGCCATCTTCTGCTTGAAGCCCGAGGCGCGGCGACTGGCGCTCTGCATGCTCTCCTGCATTTTCTCCCACACCCGCGGCACACCCAACAGCACGTGGGGGCGCACTTCTCGCAGGGTCACCGCCAGCGAACCCTGTAATGAACAAATCTTGGCTATAATCATTATTGTACTTTAGGTACAGTGGATCCTCCCTTATAAGACTCCCTCCCATATAAGACCTACTTCTCTGAGACATTGCCCTTCTTTGTAAATATTAAAATTACCTCCCTTATAAGACCTCATTTTGGGATGATTTTTTAAAGTCTTATAAGGGAAGTTCCACTGTATTATGGATTAAGTACTTTATAGTCACAGAGGCGTCTCTGTGAAATTCGGGTTGCTCCCACCTGGAGAGCGTGTCACAGCCAGAGGCGCGCCACCCAAATGAAAAAAACACAAATTTTTGCATGCAATCTTTGTGTGACTGATGAAGAAGGAAGGGTGTGTGTGTGTGTGTGTGTGTGTGTGTGTGTGTGTGTGTGTGTGTGTGTGTGTGTGTGTGTTAAATTTAGACCAAATGACAACTTTTTCGTTGCCACTGGGTTTAACGTGTGCTAAAGACCCTCGGTTTATCGTCTCATCCGAAAGACTCCACGTTCAGACCACAAGGCCTAGTGCAGAGTGAGAGGAAAAAGTCCCCTGTACCCAGGTTCGAACTCGGGTTTACTCGACACGAGGCGAACGCGATACCTCTGTGCCACTCTACACCAACCCCATTACGCAACCGACATCAAACTTTTGCATTGAACATTTTCACCGAGAAGTAGCAGCAGAAAAGGATATGGCTTGGATCAGCCTGGGATTATTTTTCATAAAACTGAAAGAAAGCAGACTTTGAGATTGAGGGTCGTAAGCATGAGGGGGATGTCTTACGTACAACACTGCTAAAATCTTGATGTCTACATGAGAGGGTTTCCCTGCCAAAACTGCATGTCTGTCTTCAAATCATTTATTATCTCACACAGAGAAATGATATTCAGGTGCCAAAACAACCACCAAAGACAATGACAAGTGTGTACATCAATGTGAAAGTACATTGCCAACTTTCTTTTTGAGGTTGGTAGCTTTGACAGGTAATTCTTGGTGTGTGGAACGTTTGTGTCCAAATGTTTGGTCTGTTAACCAATTTGTTTTCAAGAATGTTATTCTTGATATACATAAAAAAATAAAGAGTTCCCTTTTTTTTTCATACTACAATCTATATCCAAATCCCATTTTATGTTAAACTAATGAATATATACAAAATATTCCTCGCATATTTCCATGCCTTTCCTCAGTCTCTCTCTCATCTCTCCCTCCCTCTCTCTCTCTTTCTCACATCCACACAGACCTTGAGGGCGTCAGGCTGAGCGAAGTAGGCGGTGCCCCCAAAGGCGATCAGCATGTAGAGGTCCAGCATCTGGGCGGCAATGTGGCTCAGGGGCAGGTAACTCACCATGGCCAGCTCCCCAAACGACAGGGTCAGGTGCCGAGCGCACGCCACTTGGGTGGCACGAGCCGTGTACGTGATCTGTCGACACACACACACACACACGAACACATGGATTGTCTTCAACAACGCAAAAGTAAGAAGAAGAAAAGTGTGTTTCAACGTCCTCCGACCTCGAAGAGGTACACACGAGATATTTTTTACATATACAGTGAAAATCGCTTAACTCAAAATTGAAAGGACTGAAATTTTATTTTGAGATGGCCAGTATCTTGAAATACTTTATACCATAACGATTATTAAAGTGGGACCACAAAATTATTGTGAGTTATCCAGTCTTTTTGAGTTATCAGTTTTTGAGTTAGCAGGAATCCACTGTGTGTCAATCATGGAGGCACCGCAATACCAGGAAAGACCCGATTATTTATCAATAATTATGAATAACTATAGAATACCTCATTGGATTAGCTAACAGTTTAATGTGACATCAACCATTAAGACTGCAAAACCTTGACATGAAAACCTTTTTGAGAAATACAGAGTGTGTGCAGTCAGAAAATTAAAAGAAAAAAGGTTTAGAGTTGATAGTACAAAGTACTTGTCCTTGCTGAAGGCATGTAACTTTGGAGCACTTTGTCTGCTTCATGAATCTCTAGTTGAGGGACCCACTTCTTCTTCTTCGATCGCTCAGTTTCCTGTTAATTATGAGCGCAGATGCGTCATGCTGCTGTTATGCGCCCAACTAAGAAATAGTTAGGCCCGGCAAGTCCGATTTCGGCTGGAGGAAATCTTTTCGACAGCGTTTCTTGAAATGAAAAAATGGCAGGAGAATGGACCGGTTAAGGCAGAAAGATAGTAGATCACTAGATGACAGTGTTATCATCATGTTAGTTTTGCATAAGCTTTTAAAAATTCAACAACAAAAAAGGTATACTATAGTGAACATAATAATAATAGAATAACAGAACTAAAAATAACTGCACCAACAATACATTATGTGTTCATGCAATGAAAAGGTCGTAGATGATCAAACTCACATTATCATGGCTCAGCATAACACCCTTGGGTGTCCCGGTTGTTCCAGACTGGACAACAAATACAACGATCGATTAGAGGGGAAAAAACAACACACATACAACGATCGATTAGAGGGGAAAAAACCACACATACACAAATTCTTACATATAATTGGAACCTTGACCATGTCTTCAATACTTCCATGTCTTCTTGACCATGTCTTCAGTCTTTCGGATGAGACGATAAACTGAGGTCCCGTGTGCCCATGCACTTACCACACATTAATCCCAGTGACAACGAAAAAGTTGTCATTTGGTCAAAATTTACCACCCCGTTCCCCCCTTCCCTTCCTCATCAGTCACACAAAAATTGCATGCAAAAAAACCCAATTGGGTGGCGCGCCTCTGGCTGAGACGCGCTCTCCAGATTGGGAGCAACCCGATTTTCACACGAAGTACCTAATACAACTGCCATTGCGTTATTCAGACTGAAACATGCATTGCAAAAGCCTGGAAACATTTGTAGTACAATAATGTTAATAAATAAAACCAACACTGACATTTGCCCAGACAAAACAAAAAAGGTCAATATTCCTGACATTACTGCTAAACACAATCTACAAGTCCATATCTTTTTTTTTCCTCTGTCCCATCTTCTGGGCCGTACAGTGGCGTTGCTCCCGCACCGCTCATTCCGAATCCCAACTTGCAGCCACACCCCGTGCATGTTCAGGTCGCAGAATCCAAAATCAGCAGTCCAAGGGGAGCGAACCAAACAAGTCCATAGCTTGTTTGGCCTTTGTCTAATTATTATGATCTGATAAGAATAATTGTTTTGAGACAGTTCTGGTCACTGACACACAGAGTTTCAAGACAAACTCGAAACCTTAATGGACTGGTTTTTGCTATCACCTTATTTCCACCAAAACTTCATGATTCCCCCCCCCAACATATCTTTCATCAAAATTGTTCACTGACAGAACTTCTACTTCTGCTGAAGTTGATCAGTATTAGAAACACACAACAAACAGACAACTACACGACAAGTGTAAAGTGACGTTATTTATTCACAAGAGACAAAACAAAACTACTGGATATTTCGGCGAACGCGCCTTTATCAACATAGACAAACAATTAAACAGCAAACATAGCAAAAGGAGCAAAAAGCAGGCAACAGAAGGAGCAAAAAACCAACAAGATCAAAATAAAAAACAATACTTCCCCTCTACAGTCCAATGCATAACATGTTTTCAGTATTAGAAACAGAAAGAATTGCCGCACTCACTGTATAGATCAGCAGGCAGCACTTGTTGGGAGCCAAGTTACTCATTCGTTCCTCCAACTCTTCATCAGGCACATCGTTCCCCTTCTCCATGAACTCCGACCACTGAGGAAAACAAGTTGCAGGTACAATATCAATGATAGGTCATTAGATTTTGAAGAAAAAGCAGTGCTCAGCATTAATGATAAGAAAATGAAAAGTGATAACACTGATTTTGATCTACGTGAATAGCTCAAATTGAAGCATTGTCTACAGATGTATATGTACTAGTTACCAATCCTACAAACAGCCGAAGCTAGTTAAGTTGCAGGTTGGAAACAGGTTTAGATCTACGTGAATAGCTCAAATTGAAGCATTGTCTACAGATGTATATGTACTAGTTACCAATCCTACAAACAGCCGAAGCTAGTTAAGTTGCAGGTTGGAAGCAGGTTTAGATCTACGTGAATAGCTCAAATTGAAGCATTGTCTACAGATGTATATGTACTAGTTACCAATCCTACAAACAGCCGAAGCTAGTTAAGTTGCAGGTTGGAAGCAGGTTTAGATCTACGTGAATAGCTCAAATTGAAGCATTGTCTACAGATGTATATGTACTAGTTACCAATCCTACAAACAGCCGAAGCTAGTTAAGTTGCAGGTTGGAAGCAGGTTTAGATCTACGTGAATAGCTCAAATTGAAGCATTGTCTACAGATGTATATGTACTAGTTACCAATCCTACAAACAGCCGAAGCTAGTTAAGTTGCAGGTTGGAAGCAGGTTTAGATCTACGTGAATAGCTCAAATTGAAGCATTGTCTACAGATGTATATGTACTAGTTACCAATCCTACAAACAGCCGAAGCTAGTTAAGTTGCAGGTTGGAAGCAGGTTTAGATCTACGTGAATAGCTCAAATTGAAGCATTGTCTACAGATGTATATGTACTAGTTACCAATCCTACAAACAGCCGAAGCTAGTTAAGTTGCAGGTTGGAAGCAGGTTTAGATCTACGTGAATAGCTCAAATTGAAGCATTGTCTACAGATGTATATGTACTAGTTACCAATCCTACAAACAGCCGAAGCTAGTTAAGTTGCAGGTTGGAAACAGGTTTAGATCTACGTGAATAGCTCAAATTGAAGCATTGTCTACAGATGTATATGTACTAGTTACCAATCCTACAAACAGCCGAAGCTAGTTAAGTTGCAGGTTGGAAGCAGGTTTAGATCTACGTGAATAGCTCAAATTGAAGCATTGTCTACAGATGTATATGTACTAGTTACCAATCCTACAAACAGCCGAAGCTAGTTAAGTTGCAGGTTGGAAGCAGGTTTAGATCTACGTGAATAGCTCAAATTGAAGCATTGTCTACAGATGTATATGTACTAGTTACCAATCCTACAAACAGCCGAAGCTAGTTAAGTTGCAGGTTGGAAGCAGGTTTAGATCTACGTGAATAGCTCAAATTGAAGCATTGTCTACAGATGTATATGTACTAGTTACCAATCCTACAAACAGCCGAAGCTAGTTAAGTTGCAGGTTGGAAGCAGGTTTAGATCTACGTGAATAGCTCAAATTGAAGCATTGTCTACAGATGTATATGTACTAGTTACCAATCCTACAAACAGCCGAAGCTAGTTAAGTTGCAGGTTGGAAACAGGTTTAGATCTACGTGAATAGCTCAAATTGAAGCATTGTCTACAGATGTATATGTACTAGTTACCAATCCTACAAACAGCCGAAGCTAGTTAAGTTGCAGGTTGGAAGCAGGTTTAGATCTACGTGAATAGCTAAAACTGAAGCATTGTCTACAGATGTATATGTACTAGTTACCAATCCTACAAACAGCCGAAGCTAGTTAAGTTGCAGGTTGGAAGCAGGTTTAGATCTACGTGAATAGCTAAAACTGAAGCATTGTCTACAGATGTATATGTATTAGTTACCAATCCTACAAACAGCCGAAGCTAGTTAAGTTGCAGGTTGGAAGCAGGTTTAGATCTACGTGAATAGCTAAAACTGAAGCATTGTCTACAGATGTATATGTACTAGTTACCAATCCTACAAACAGCCGAAGCTAGTTAAGTTGCAGGTTGGAAGCAGGTTTAGATCTACGTGAATAGCTAAAACTGAAGCATTGTCTACAGATGTATATGTATTAGTTACCAATCCTACAAACAGCCGAAGCTAGTTAAGTTGCAGGTTGGAAGCAGGCTTAGGCAAAAATATCTTTTGAGGGATTTTTTTGACACAAAAAACAGGCAATAAGTGGGCATAAAACTTAAAGAATACAGACATACTGTTGTAAACGTCATCAGATACACTTGGCTTTGATTGTGTTGTTTAGATGAACATAAATAAATGCCATAAATGGGCAAATTTTCTGGATTTTTATTTTGTTTTTAAAATAAAACTACTCAGAAATTGAAAAAAAAAATGTTTGCCATATCTGCTAGAGTGTGTTGTGATGGCACTGATGATGTCATAACTTTTGATGTCATCAGTAATGTTCCAAGGCCCCAGTCACAGGACATTGACCTATTAAAATTGAAAATGTCCTATTGTGTTCTCTCCTGTCAGGACAAATGTCTGATAAAATTTTCAACACTGGCGAACTTTGTCTTATTGATTTCTGCAAGAGCCAGGACATTGTCCTATTGATTTTGTTTGTCTCAGGACAGTTTGTCCTATCATTTTTCAATCCTCGGTACATCACTGTGTCATAGTCTTGGAATGCTGGTTTTTCGTTTCTACTAAAGACAATTCAGGAAAGATATATCTTCAGACCATTTTCTCAGATTGAGTCTAACAGGTATCTTTTAGATTTTATATAGAAAAGCGATAACTTCTCAATTTTTCTCTGGCAGCGAAGGGGGGTGGTGGGGGGTAACTTGTGCGCCAGATGAAAAATTGCTACGTTCTAGTGGTCTTGAAACCCACTGGGTCAGACGGGAGTTCTGAGAGTCAGAGATGCGTCAAATCAATTGATACTGAACTCCCCCGAAGTCGGAGTGTGGTTACCCATGTGGCGGGTAATCAAAAACGGGTCACGCACGTAATGTTCTCATCCCTAGCTGATGCATTTGCGTCACAGCGTTCAAGTACTTCGGCTGTTGGGATGATCCCTGGAGTCTTCTAGCCAGGGTACGTCAACAACAACAACAACAGTGTAGAGTGGCACAGTGGTAGAGCGTTTGCTTCGTGTCAAGTAAACCCGAGTTCGAACCTGGGTACAGGGGATTTTTCCTCTCACTTTGCACTAGGCCTTGCGGTCTGAACGTGGAGTCTTTCGGATGAGACGATAAACCGAGGTCCCGTGTGCTCATGCACTTAGCACACGTTAAACCCAGTGGCAACGAAAAAGTTGTCATTTGGTCAAAATTACCCCCCTCCCTTCCTTCCTCATCAGTCACACAAAAATCGCATGAAAAAAAATAAAAAAATAAATTGGGTGGCGCGCTCTCCAGGTGGGAGCAACCCGAATTTCACAGACGCCTCTGTGACTATAATGTACCTAACCTAACCTAACACTACTGAACACGCACAACTCACGGAATAGACGCAGTCATGGCGCACGGTGACGTCCCCGGTGTACTGCACGATGGCCTTGAGGCGGGGCAGGTTCTCCCGCACCTTGAGGACCTTCTGCAGCAGCTGATTGTTCTCCACCACAATCACGTTGGCCTGGCAGCTCTCAGCCACGTACTGGACCGCCTCGGGGGAGTTAGTCGTGTAGATGCCCGTGGCAAGCCCTCTGGGGGGAAAACAACATAGAAAAGGTCAACAGCATTAATTAACCCTTTCACCGCCAATGTCGCATTTTAGCACCACAATGATTTAACATCCATGTCACGAAAAGGCCTTAAAACTGAGGAATTTTGATTAATTCTACTATCTACTCTATCTATATACTTACCACCCCACTACTAGTGCATATATGTTCAAGATTAGCTTGGAAGACAAAGCTTAAAATTGTGTCTTATCACCCCAACTCCCGTATATGATCACTTCCGGTCTAGCATAGTGTTCACTTTTCTCAAAGCCCAACTAGAACACAGGAAGACTAAAAGAATCCATTTAGGAGGGAGGAGGGGTCACTTAAATGTAGTGGAGTGGTAAGTATATAGATAGAGTAGATAGTAGAATTAATCAAAATTCCTCAATCTATTCTATCATCCTTACCACTCCACTACTAGTGCATGATTACCCACAAGGCGGTGGGAAATGGATGAATAACAGAACAAGAAGGAAACCAGCAAATCAGGCCTAACTAGGGATAACTACTAAAGTACCCCCTTAGCTTAGGCTTGACCAAGTACAGTACAGGACTAAACACATTCCCCAAAAGACGATGGTTTACCTCGAAAAAGAAACACAGCGTCCATACAACAAAACATAAAAATAATTATTAAAAAGAGACCGTCCTGTTCACAGTGAACCGACGAAGAAAAGACACGAAGGGCGCGAACAGGGCACGAAAACCAATCCTCATTAAAAGGACTGAGGATGAAAGAAACTCTCGAAAAACCCAGAGTCGAGGGAACATAGAGAAAGCACGAGGAGGTGGTTTGATACGGGTGGCCAGAGTATGAAGAGTTGCCAGTACTCTCTCAAAGTGAGAGAGCGACTGCCAGCCCAAGGAAGCTTCCTAAACCACAGAAAAAAACATGAGTGAGAAAAGACCTTGTGAAGAGGGATTGGATCAAAACGTAAAATCTCTACACTCATGTCCAAAAGAGGAAAAGAGCTGTGAGTAAGGAGCTGAACGCGGAAAAGCAAACAGCCGACCACGAACAGAGGCAAGGCCCAACGAAGAAAAAAGGACAGAATCGTTCAAAACTGACAACATAATGACCAGAGAGAACTCATCTATTGATTTCAAGAGTTTGAAGTCCTCTGGGCGACCAGATAAAGTTCGGCCCAACGAGGAGGGAAGGCCTAGCAACATGGAAGCGGCCATGAAAAAATGAATTAAAGACTGAGAAAACAGTCTTTTCTCAGAGCAGAAAAAGACTTCGCCGGGATGGTGACCGATCCAGGAGAAGTACCCGAAAAAATTCAATTCCAGACCAGAAAACTTCGTCCTGATCTACTGACGGAGACAAGGGAATTGGCAAGAAATCCATAGTCAAAAGAAGGGCAGCGGAAAACCGAGGCCATAGCGGCCGAGGACTGCTGAGAGACCTAGAGCCTGCTGGCTCTGAAGGATGAGAGTCTGCAAAACCATCCGATTCAACCTCAGAACGAGGAAACTGAGAGACCATGGTACGAATGCGCTTCAAACATAATTGCCTTTCGCATGACGTCAAAACTAACCAGATGACGCGGAAATTCCCCTAATGCGAATGACAAGTTGACAAAAAAACGCTAAAGTGTTTCAGTATGACGTCAAAACACCTTGATCACACAGTTGCATGGGTACAGGGGCAGCGCCCCGTTGGGGGGTTCAGGGGGGCATTGGCCCCTGAAGCTGAAGCAAAAATGCAATTGCAGAGATCGTTTCCATAGCTCTCCTGCAATCTGGGAATGGGTGAGGAACAGATTACGATTTGACATCATAGTTCTGTTGGCAGACGACAGTTGACACTTTGTAAAGTGACTGTCTAACTTGCTGAGACATGACAAGTCACATTACCTTTTTACAAGAAATACAAAAGATCTATGGTTAAAATCATATTTTCATGACTAAGATTTTTACTGACATTTCAGAAACACAACTATAAAGTTATAAAGCCGTTCAAATAGAAGATAATAATTAGATCATAAGTGAAATACGATGTCAGTGGATCCAAACATGACTCTCAGTTGAGTTTTTCTAAGCAACATTTTTAACATATTCATACGTTTAACATCATAAATATCATTTGGTGAATTGAAATATAGTTGTAACTTACCTTTCTGTGAAGTTTGTAGCTTTCATGACACAAAATTCATGCTGATGTTGAATTTAATTAAAATAAGTATGTGTGAATATGACTCGGCCGCCATTTTTGTTGTTGTATTTTCACTTCCGGTGGTTGGTAGACCCAGATTAAAAATGCCCCCAACCACAGTTATCAGATCAACTTTTGGGGGGGGGACAAAATTTTAAAAATACGGAATTTCCGTCCCAGCAGAAAACTTAATTTACGGATTTCCGTTTATACGGTAGGTAGTAGCACCCATGCAGTTGAACAACTCACGGTTGCAACAGTGATCTGACGGCTGAGCACGGAAGGGCATAAACCGTGAAAAACGGTGAACTGAAGAGATGGAACGGCAAAGGAGGAGCCGTTGCCTCCAAAAGGACGGCCAGAAGGAGAGGTCCAGAAGAGATCGTGCCGGAGCAAAAGGCACAACCGGTAAAGACCATGGGCCTACCAGCGAACGGACGGACCGTCGTGGATTGGCCATCCAGCCGTGTAACCGTGGCCGGGCTACCGTGATGGAGTGGTTCGGTAGAACCCGTGGCGGTGCCTACGGCACCGCCGGTGGATGGCCATGGACACAGGCCTACCAGCGAACGGACGAACCGTTGTGGATTGGCCGTCCAGCCGTGGCCGGGCTACCGTGACAGAGTGGTCCGGTAGAACCTGTGCCGGTGCCTACGGCACCGCCGGTGGATCACCTTCTGGCTGAAGTCCCCGGACTTTCTGCTGAGCATGTCCTGGAGAGAGTGGAGCCTGAAAAGGCCGGCCCACAAAAGAGAGGGCCGGTTCCGAGAGACGACGATAGCCTGGAAACCAGGCTGAGTTACCACGGAAAAAATTGCTGCAAGAAGACAGCAAAATAAACTGAGAGAAAAAGAATGGCATAACGGATGCCAATTCTCCGAAGAACGAATTGAGGAATAAACCTCCGAAATAACTAAAAATAATAGGGCATTAGCCGGGTAAATAATTTCACTGAGTTGAATTAGAGAGTTGAAAACAAAGATAGAGTTCAAACTCTCGTGGCAAATGCCTTATCCGAGACTAGAGTAAACCGAATTACGAGAAGAGTGAGAAAAATTCTACAAGTCTCTAGAAAACTAGATTTAGAACTCGTAAATTTAGTCTTAGAATCAGACAGTTTCAGCGAAACGAATGAACCCTTTATCATACCAAGAAAAACTTTGCCCTTAGCGAGTTTAGAACATAAGGAGGGGTCTGCTGACGAAGCAGACGATGACGCCATTACAAGCCACAAACATGCGCTTGAAAATTTTGGCAGAAAACTCGAAATTTTAGACAGGCAAAAAGTCAAGGGAAGAAAAATATACAATGGGGAAGGGAGCCGAACTTACCAGCACCCAAGCAAGAGATAATAAAAAATTAAAGCTGAAGCAAACAAAATACCAAACTTGAGACACAAAAATTTAAGATGTCTTCCATAACAAGCTTGAAAGAAAAGTGAACACTATGCTAGACCGGAAGTGATCATATACGGGAGTTGGGGTGATAAGACACAATTTTAAGCTTTGTCTTCCAAGCTAATATTGAACATATATGCACTAGTAGTGGAGTGGTAAGGATGATAGAATAGATAGGGTCTTTTATCCAAAGAGCCTATTTTCATAATTTTGGGAGGTACGGATAGGCCTTACTTTATACATGTCATAAAAGAATCCCCACTATTGCAGACCATTTTTTTCTCTACCCAGGTAAGTTCAATGGAAATGTTTTGCTGAAAAATAGCTGGTGGCAAAAGGGTTAAAAAAAAGGTCAAGGGCAAAAGCCGCCTCACACTATCCAACCTGAAGATGCCTCTGGGGAGTTGGTCGTGTAGATGCCCGTGGCAAGCCCTCTGGGGAAACATAGAAAAGGTCAAAGGCAAAAGCCGCCTCACACTATCCAACCTGAAGATGCCTCTGGGGAGTTGGTCGTGTAGATGCCCGTGGCAAGCCCTCTGGGGAAACATAGAAAAGGTCAAAGGCAAAAAGCCGCCTCACACTATCCAACCTGAAGATGCCTCTGGGGAGTTGGTCGTGTAGATGCCCGTGGCAAGCCCTCTGGGGAAACATAGAAAAGGTCATGGGCAAAAGCCGCCTCACACTATCCAACCTGAAGACGCCTCGGGGGGGTTGATCGTGTAGATGCCCGTGGCAAGCCCTCTGGGGAAACATAGAAAAGGTCAAAGGCAAAAACCGCCTTACATTATCCAACCTGAAGACTTGGCTTAAGGTTGTGTCAGACCAATTGACATAAGCTAGAACACCAGCTGTTGCTAAGTGACTCCATGAAATTAGCTAAAAATAAGGCCCAAATGGCTATGAGAAACGGTCTAAGGGAAGCAATCAAAGCATAAATGAGTGTACTTTGACTTTCAACAGTAAGCTCCCTTGAACATTGTTATTTGTGGGTGCAAAAAAAAAAGGAAATTCAGACAGCAGTGGTCTGCCGTCATGACCTGAACAGACTCACAGTGATGGCAGACATCTGCCGTCATGACTCCAGTGAGATAAGAAGGTTTAAATTTACCCCCCAAAAAGTGCATGCATGGGCCCACCAAAAAAAACCCCAAGAAACAAGCATACAAGAGATTACTTACCCAGCAAAAATGCAGCCCAGATCTGCCAGGAACCACTCCGGAGAGTTGAACCCAATGATCCCCACACCATTGTAGGGCTCCAGACCCAGCTGTAAGTTATACAATACAACATGGAGTAGGCTCAGTCTTTTCAAATTCAAAGTGGATATTTTATATTCGTTATAGGGTAAGTTTATATTTGTGTATACTATTAAATGTGTACACTAGTGTGTGTGTGTGTGTGTGTGTGTGTGTGTGTGTGTGTGTGTGTGTGTGTGTGTTGCTGGGTGTGTGTAACGGGTGTGTGTGTGTTTGTGTTTAGTGTGTGTGTATAAGTGTCCATTTGTGATTATGCATCCATGCCTCTGTGTGTGTGTGTGTGTGTGTGTGTGTGTGTGTGTGTGTGTGTGTGTGTGTGTGAAGTCAAGTCAAGTCAAAATTATCTTTGACGATAAAGGAGTAAGTTACAAGCTTTTTTTCATCCTGTCGTCATGAAAAGAAGAAACATACTGAATCAAATAAACAATGAAAATTGGCGTAAGGAACCAAAGCACAATGAACAAATATCAAAAACGAATCATACATAGATCATAACTAGCAAATACAATATGTACAAAATATAAATAGAAATGCAATATCATGTGTGTGTGTGTGTGTGTGTGTGTGTATGTGTGTGTGTATGTGTGTGTGTCTGTGTGTGTGTGTCTGTGTGTGTGTGTCTGTGTGTGTGTGTGTGTGTGTGTGTATGTGTGTGTGTGTGTGTGTGTGTGTGTGTGTGTGTGTGTGTGTGTGTGTCTCTCTGTGTGTGTGTGTGTGTGTGTGTGTGTGTGTGTGTGTGTGTATGTGTGTGTCTGTGTGTGTATGTGTGTGTGTGTGTGTGTGTGTGTGTCTCTCTGTGTGTGTGTGTGTGTGTGTGTGTGTGTGTGTGTGTGTGTGTGTGTGTGTGTGTGTGTGTGTGTGTGTGTGTGTGTGTGTGTGTGTCTGTGTGTGTGTATGTGTGTGTGCGAGCACATGCAAGTACCTGAACAATTAAGGAAATGTGATTATCATACAAATCAGTGAGATTATGTGCCTTTCATGCAGGTACAAAAGCAAAAGAAACAAAAACAGACACGAGATAAACAAATCTTTGAAGCAACACAACATACAACAATAACCCAGTGGCAACGAAAACATTCTCCATCGGTCACACAAAAATCGCATGCAAATTTGTTTTTAAATTGGGTGGCGTGCCTCTGGCTGCGACGTGCTCTCCAAGTGGGAGCAGCTTGAATTTCATAGAGACACCTCTGCGACTATAAAGTACCTAATACCCTTGATAATTATCCACTCACTTTGATGAACGATTTGGCAGCTCTTCTGATGTCCGCCATGTACTGCGCGTAGGTCCATTTCACCCACTCCCCATCTCGCTTGACCGCTGCAATTTAGACCTCAACATAATACTAGGAAGTTCAGTTTAACGTCGCGTATCGGCTTTCGCCATGTACGACGGGCTGAACAAACCAACCAGGATATAAACAAAAATGTATGTTCCTGAATCACTGTCTTAGCCAAAAGGCCGAGAAGCGATCAGAATTTGAACATAAAACAACATAATACTAATAATAATAGTACATTTATATAGCGCTTTACCTCAAATGAGCCCAAAGCGCTTTACAGTCAATTCTTCATCAACAAGTAGACAACAAAAATAGAATTTAAGAATGACGCAAACTCAAACACACACATTTATCGACACTGACTCATTATTCATCTTTCATTCAGTAAGCCATAGCAACCGAGTTGCACGGACTGACCACATACACCAACAGACATGCACAAACATTAGAGGATACACATACCAATACACTCACACACAGCGTACGCAGGCAGACAGTCACACAAGAGGGGAAGTATTGTTGTGTTGCCTGACATTTTTGTTGAAATATTTTATTTTATTTTTAAAAAAGATTTCTCATATTAATACACTGCTTCCAGTATTGCATGAGTGTAAAACAAAGAAACTGAAAAGATGAAGTGGATACTTTGGCATCAAGAAGAAACAGATCTGTACACTGACATCATGAACTCGTTCCCTATTCATGTTTTGGTGCTTAGTGTTTGGTATATTCTAGTCACAGAGACCTATCTCTGTGAAATTTGGGCTGCTCTCCCCTGGAGAGCGCGTCACCCAGTGCCTACCCATTTTTTTTGTTAGGGATGGGAGGGGGGGGGGGGGGGGTAACCAGGGGAGGAGGGGGTGGGGACAGACTTGGGAAACCTAGCTATCAATTGGGGCATACCAGACAGCGGGTCAGACTAGCTTTAAGTCCCCATCCGAAGGACTCAACGCTCAGTTCGATTTTCCTGTCGAACTAGAAACTTGAAAGGGCGAGGCCGGGATTCGCACCCGGGTCACTCACGCCAGCAGTCACGCATTGAATTCGGCAGGTGAACGTCTTCACCACTCTGCCACCTCCCTTCTGACATGTGTCAGAGACACTGACCCATGGCGATGCCGTCGGGCAGTCGCTCCACAGTGTTCTTGATCAGCGTCACCACAGTGATGGGCTTCTCGGCACTAACGCCGTTGCTGTCGGTCCGAAGCTTGACCGCCCCGTCTCTCCGTGCAGTCCACAGGCTGTCCGCCGGCACTGGCTCATCTATGTCTGGACACAGAGTCAGTCAGGTGCCAAGGAATTTGAAACACGCTTCACACTTCGCTAGTAATCGATCTCAATATTTCCCCCAACTGTCGATATTATTGGGTAAGATCAGGGCTCCCAATCATCCTGCAAGACAAGAAGTCCCAGGGACCCCTTCTTCTAAGGCATAAAGGGTCCTAGGAGGGATAGAGGGTCCCCAGTTATTGTAAAAATTTCGGGACTTTCCTGGTACTGCACTGCCTCCGGGCATTGCCTCCAGGATCGTTCCCACCATCTTTATTATCTACTAATGTCCCATATGTGTCAGTTCCAGACTGGAGGATGATAAACAGATCTTCATTCATAGAGGGTCCCCACTACCACGCAAATTCTAAAATAGATAACATTTTAAGTGCACGGTCTACAGAATGTCAATGTGTGCATGCATGAACACATGGCTCACCCACCCACCCACATACATAAGGTAAGCAAAGAATAGGTCTGGGGAGAGAAAATAGATGATGAAAAAAAGTAGGAAAATAAGTTCAATGAACTAGGCCTAAAAGTAGTGAAAACAATGGATGTTATTTTCCCCATTTTTATAGTGCATCTCTGGGACCCCCTACGTGTTCTCTGAGAAAGTCCTTTAGGCTTATAGTGCTTCATAGACTCCCAAATGGGAGTCCCTGGGATCCCTGAAGATCATTCTCAGACAAATATCACTTTACCCTTACCACGCCCTTTGGGTGCTTCATATTTTCAAAACCGTCCATACAATGTTGCTGAAAGTTTGTCAATAATCAATGTTTCTCCAAAATTGGTATGTGTTGGCTGAATTCAGCGAGAAGACCAGTGAAGACAATGAAATAATTCACAGAATTGTTGTTGATGTTGTTGTTGCCTGTCTGTCATTTCCGACAATGACTGCCAGATAGCAGAGGGGGCAGCTGCTATTCCGGCGGGCTGGGCTACAATTTGTTTATAGCGGAGAAACCTTGCCCAGGGTACATCCCCACTCTCTCGGCCACAGAGATTTGAGGACGAGAGTTGGCGCTGGGGAAGGTCCCCAAAGGCCAACCAATCCCATTGGCTGCAACATTAGAGCCAGTGCAAATGACCCCCTATAGTGATATTCCAATACTCGGGGCTCCCAATCGTCCCGCAAAACAAGGGGTCACAGGGACTCTTTCACTTACAGTATAGAGGATCCTAGAGGAGGGATAGAGGATCCCAATGGCATTGCGAATGCTAAAAAGAATTTTTCTAGTGCACCCCTGGGACCCCCTGCACATTCTTTTAGAGGGTCCATTAGAATTTTAGTGCTTCATAGACCCACAAATGGGGGTCCCTGAATACTGCAGGAAATCATGTATAGTACAGCTCTCATTTACTATTGGCCCTTTCTACAGGCTAATGTGATAAAAGCCATTTGAGTAAAAGGCCAAAATTCAGCCTGCGAATCACAAACTGACGAATTCAATCAATGTCCACTATCACTTACGTCTCCTGCGATGGGCGACCTCCGCTGATCTGGTCTGGGCATCATCAGTGGCTCGTTGTTGACTGTGTGTGTTTGACACTGTCACTGTGGTGTTGTCTGTGGCTGTTAGTGTTACTCCTCCTTCTTCTTCTTTCTTTGAACCACCACCATGACCTTTTGCATGGTTCTGTTGTTGTACTCCTGTGGTTACTTGTGTCTTGTAGGAACTGTACACATCACATACATCAGTACATGAATGTATGTATGGTTGGCTTGCTTGAACATACGTGCGCGTGTGTATTATGAACACAATTTACACACATACGCATGTATGCGCACACTGTTATATGTGGGCAAATACACATATACGCATACATGAGCCCAAGCGTATAAACTATATGTACACGCCAGCACACGTGAGCGGGACCACTCAACACACACACACATGCACAAGCGCACACACATATACACACACACAAAAACACACTCACCACACAATTTACACACACACATATCCGTGTGCAAATGCACACACATGAGCCCAAGCGTACATGTGCCCAAGCGTACATGTGCATGCCAGCACACACAAGCGGGATCTCTCAACACACACACACACAGATTGCAGTACATCCAGGATCTGCTCAGAGCTTTGAATGATGGTTGGTTGATGGTTCATCCCATACGTGCTGTTTTGCAGCTGAGTGGACTTAAAACCTAACTTTCATTCATTGCTGTTGCTAAATTTGCAAAGCTTCTTAAAGACCTCCCATGTCACGTGTCACATTCCCTCTAATGCTTGGAAGATTTCGTAAGATTTCTTACCAGCTATAAGAGGGAAAACACGTGAAAACTGTGATTTTGACACGTGACGTGGGGGGTCTTTAATAACTTAACAAAAAGGTTAACACCAAGGGATATCATGCTATTAGATATTGTAGGTTTTTTTTAAGCGGTTGCTAACTTCGTAAAGCTTCTTGATTGAAAAACAAAAGGTCAACACAAAGAGTGCCCACATGCACGCCACCTAACAACAAAAAAGAAGAAGCGAACGAATGAACAGAGAAACAAAATCTATTTTACCGGCATACAGGATCAGCGTTAGTGGGTTTTTTTTACACTCAGCCCTGAGAGTGAGAAACAGCATTCCAGTCAATTATAATAAACATGTTGACTTGTAACAAACCTGAATAGATCTAGCGAAACAAAAAGCCACAATTTCTGTGTCCCCCCACCCCAGTGGGGATACTGGGGGTCTTTTGTATAAATAGTTCCCACACTTCTGGAAGTTCTGTGCTTATAACTTCCTCTAATCTGTCACTCTCTTTGACTCTGCCTTTTCCCTTTGCTTACTGTCATCTACTATCTTTCTGCCTTACCGGTCCATTCTCCTGCCTTTTTTCACGAAACACTTTCAAAAACATTTCCTCCAGCCAAAGTCAGACTTGCTGGGCCTAACTATTTCTTACTTAGGCACATAACGGCAGCATGATGCATCTGCGCTCATAATCGATAGGAAACTGTCTTCTTCTTCTGCCAATGTCCACCTGCCGTAACCGGCAATAACTGACATATATTGGGGTTCAAAGAAAAATTGCTGCGTGGGGGGGAAGAAATTCTGTGTCCAACTTACACATTGCTGCTGTGCTGTTTATTTCCGTTGCTGCCATCGTCGTCTATTCTTCTGACAGTGATGGCAGTGATGGCACTGTATGCTATTGACATGGTGTATATCCACCTTCTTCAAAGCTCGCAAAGCTTGACTTCCAGACTGTGTCAGTGGCAGCTAACCCCACTCCCTTCAGTTCTCTTGTTACTGGAAATAAATCTTTGTCCTGCAAGAAAAATGAATAAAGAAACATGTGACCCAGCACCACGAAAAGGGACATAAAGTGTCAAAATGACAATTCTGAGAAAATGATACAGTTAGAAACAGTTAGACAATTC
>CM065693.1:35613895-35618895 GCA_017654935.2 Phymorhynchus buccinoides
CACTTATGGTAAAAATGCACCAACATGTGAACATTACATGTGTAACCGGTTTTTTTATATATTAGTAATAGTACCCCGCCACGTGAGCAGCCGCACTCCAACTTCGGAGGATTTTTGACTGATGATGGGTTGTGGTTTTTTTACTGATGATGTTATGCTAGGAGCTTGCCATGCCTAAAGACAATCCCTGCATAACTATGCAGGACATAACATTTTGATGTAGCCTTGGTGTTCTAGCTTATGTCAATTGGTGAGTGAAAGCGCATCTTTTTCTTTTCACAGTGGCTGCGGGTATGTCATTGTTGCAACACTCAGACCATGTTCAGGAATAGTAACTCTACCTAGTTGAATTTTTCGTCAACAAATGCATATATTATTATTTCGTATATTTAAGTTTTAAAGCATCTTGGTAAGGAATAGGGTTAGGGATTGGGTTAGAGTTAGTGGTTTTTGAAGACATTTGCGCACAATTTATGCATCCCGTGATTGAGCGCCGTATCCGTAGCCTGGAGAATGTGGGACTAGGGCCTGTACCCCAACCCTCTGCCTTTTCTTTTTTTTCTTCTTCAACTCTTTGATTATTTTGTTGAGGGACCGCATTGAGTTGCTTAGCAATTATAATGTGCTATATATAATGTTCACAATCGTCTGAAACACCACCTGTTCAACAAACTACGCATAAGTGAATCAGACAAGTGCCCATGTGGCACTGAGAACCAAACAAGTGACCACATCCTACAGCCATGTCCACTGTTCCAACAGCAAAGAAAAAAGACCTGGCCAGACCACATCTCGGTGGCCCAGAAGCCTGGAGGACTTGCAAATACAGCCACCTTCATATTGGATGCTGGGGGGTGTCGCATGAAAATAGGTAGCTCGTAAAAATAAAAAGCTTGCTACCTATAAGAGTGTATATTTGCGACATTGAGCATGAACCACAAATTTCACTTTTTTCTAGGGTTAGGGATAGGGTTAGGGTTAGGGTTAGAGTTAGTTAAATGGTTAAAGTACAGAAAAAGTGAAATTTGTGGTTGTCGCAAATACAGACTCTCATACAGAGTCATAGTAGCGAGCTTTTTATTTTTACGAGCTACCTTTTTTCATGCGACAGGGTGTCCCTCTGATGTATGAGAAGAACATATAAGTACTGTTTATTATTATTACACAGACTCTGCTGGCCATTTGATGAAACTGACATGATAGGGGCATTGTCGGGTTAAAATTCCTAGCTCGCTATACTATAAGACTGACTATTTGCGGCATTTTGCGACATTGAGCATGAACGACAAATTTCACTTTTTTCTAGGGTAAATGGTTCAAGTAACGAAAAAGTGAAATTTGTGGTTGTCGCAAATAGTCACTCTCATAGTAGCGAGCTAGGAATTTTAACGAGCTAGGAATGTTAACCCTACACTGGCTACAGGCATCATCGTCTGGACGGACATAAGCAGTAAGGCAAGTTTCATTATTATTTGGAATGTAGTGGTCTATTCTGCTCTCTCTCTCTCTCTCTCTCTTGCATTTTTGACACCCCTTCAGTGAGGGGCCTAGGCCTTAATATAAGTTAAACTAAAGTAAACGTATTCACGTTCTCTGTCTCTCTCACTGAGTGAGTGATTCACTCACCATTCAGTCATCAGTGAACAATGACGGGCCCTCTTTCTCATTCCAATGCACTTATGTTCTTGTTGAAATGGGTGTCTCAGTGCACACACATAAAAAAACAACCCAACTCAGGACATATAAGAATGGCAGGAATTCTTACCTTACTTTTGCAATGACTTCGACATCTCAGGCTTGAGGCTGAAGTACAATGTTTGTCGCATAAGTATAGTTCTGAACTCACGCACACACGGCCACCAGCTTGACCAAGGCAATGCTGAATGCGTAAATCCCGCGAAGCAATACGTGGCGTTATGTCTTTGTTGATTGGCTCCCATCCTAGTTTCCAACCAATCGGAGTTTTCCTTTTATTTACGTTGCCATGGCGTGATGGTTTCTGCGTCTGAAGAGTTTGCATCATCTTTCACTCAGACAGTCTCTGGATCCTGACTCACTCCATTTGGTGACTACCATTCTTATTTTAGGATTATGATCCAAACCGTTTCTGTTTTTAAACATGGACACGGTTTTTTTTAACCCTCAACGTGCTCGTGCCATACTGAATGCGGCAACTAGACAGAAAGCCAACATCACTTCAACTGAGTAGTTCAAGCACCCTGAGTGAACAAGGTCAATGCAAGGGAAGGTACCCTGCTATCTGGCACTAAAAAGGTTTAACACAAGTGGCGTCCCCTACTAGGCACATTTAAAAAATAAAAAACTGCGGCCCCACTATGCCCCCCCCCCCTCTCCCCCTCCCACCCCAAAAAAAAAAACCGAAAAAAAAGAAAGAAACAAAGAAAAAAGATAGTTATGCAGATGCGTGGGTGCCAGCAAATTTGATTCGAGCACGCATGTTTGAGTGTGTGTGTGTCAGTGTGTGTGCGTGTGCGTGTGTGTGCGCGCGCGCGCGTGTGTGTGTGTGTGTGTGTGTGTGTGTTTAGTGTATGTGGATGTAGATGAAGAGGGCGAGGGAGTTGACGGTTCGCGCGCGCGCGCGCGCGCGCGCGCGTGTGTGTGTGTGTGTGTGTGTGTGTGTGTGTGTGTGTGTGTGTGTGTGTGTGTGTGTGTGTGTGTGTGATTAAGTGTAGGCCTATGTGGATGTAGATAAAGAGGGCGAGGGAGTTGTTGTGCATGCGCGCGCGCGTGTTTGTGTGTGGGTAGGCGCTGCATTTGCGATGACGCGCTCTCCAGGGGAGAGCCGCTTGAATTCCACAGAGATAAGTCTCTGTGACTAGAATATATCAAATAATGTGTGTGTGTGTGTGTGTGTGTGTGTGCGTATAGTGTATGTATGTGTGTGTGTGTGTGTGTGTGTGTGTGTGTGGTGTGTGTGTGTGTGTGTGTGTGTGTGTGCACGGTGTGTGTGTGTGCACGGTGTGCGTGTGTGTGCGCGTGTGCGTGCGCGTGTGCGTGCGCGCGTATGCCCAAGCGCGGCACACGCGAGTGTGTGGTGCAGAGCATGCATTTCTTTTTGGTAAGAGAGGTCATTACAAGCATCAACAGCACGGTTAACCCTTTCACCACCAATGTTGCATTTTAGCACCACAATGGTTTAACACCCATGTCACTAAAAAGCATCCAATCCAGACCTGTTATCCAAAGACCCTATTTTCTTAGTTTTGGTTTGTAAAGAAAGGCCTAATGTCACAGTAAGCCTATCACCGAGAAATTCACAATATTGCAGAAATATTTTGTTCTCTACCCAGTTATTTTTTTGGGCTAGAAAATGGCTGGCGGCGAAAGGGTTAACAAGTGTGTTGCCGAGCGGCCGATGATGAAAACCTTAGTAGGGGAAGACGGGGTAAAAAGCGCATGGGCGGGTAAGAAGCCCACCCCAATTATCTCATGAAATAAAGAAAATTTCAGTCAAATTTGCCCGTGAGACGAATGCTAGACATTAACGCTCGTCTCATGGGCAAAATGAGACTGAAATTTGCTTCATTTCATGAGATAATTGGGGTGGGCTTCTTACCCGCCCATGCGCTTTTTACCCCGTCTTCCCCTATTACTACTAACCCATGAAAATACTACTATTTTTTTCAGCGGTTAGCCGCAATACGACTAACCGCTTATTACTACTAACCGCTGAAAAAAATCATAGTAGTAGGGGAAGACGGGGTAAAAATCGCATGGGCGGGTAAGAAGCCCACCCCAATTATCTCATGAAATGAAGCAAAATTCAGTCTCATTTTGCCCATGAGACGAGCGTTAATGTCTAGCATTCGTCTCATGGGCAAATTTGACTGAAACTTTCTTTATTTCATGAGATAATTGGGGTGGGCTTCTTACCCGCCCATGCGCTTTTTACCCCGTCTTCCCCTAGTCGTTTCATGGGTTAGTAGTAGTAGTAAGGTTTTCATCAGATAGTAGCTTGACAGACGTACATCTCCCTAGCCCCCCCTAAGCCTCCCCTCCCCTTTACATCTTAGCCCCCGTCCTCTTTGCGTCCTTTGGGTGATGCACCTACACACCCTTGACTGGATCGAGTGCACATCCTTTACCGGGGTGCACACATCATGATGATGAAAGAGTTAGACAGAGTTACTATCCTTGCCCGTGTCTACTCCTCCCCCTCTCTCTCTACTAGGGGAAGACGGGGTAAAAAGCGCATGGGCGGGTAAGAAGCCCACCCCAATTATCTCATGAAATAAAGAAAATTTCAGTCAAATTTGCCCATGAGACGAATGCTAGACATTAACGCTCGTCTCATGGGCAAAATGAGACTGAAATTTGCTTCATTTCATGAGATAATTGGGGTGGGCTTCTTTCTTACCCGCCCATGCGCTTGTTACCCCGTCTTCCCCTAGTAAAGAAAGGTAAACTATTCTGTGCATTGGTTCACGAGATCTAAGAGGGTGAAGAAAAACTGACGGAGACGTGACATGTCTGCCACTCGGCGACTGACACCCTTTTTCACATAGTTTATTGACCAATGTCTTCAATGTAGGTGAAGACAGGGTAAAAAGCCCATGGGCGGGTAAGAAGCCCATACTTGTGGAGGTGCCATAGCCGATGAAGTTTAAACCGAGGCGTGGTCACCACTAGGGGAAGACGGGGTAAAAAGCGCATGGGCGGGTAAGAAGCCCACCCCAATTATCTCATGAAATAAAGAAAATGTCAGTCAAATTTGCCCGTGAGACGAATGCTAGACATTAACGCTCGTCTCATGGGCAAAATGAGACTGAAATTTGCTTCATTTCATGAGATAATTGGGGTGGGCTTCTTACCCGCCCATGCGCTTTTTACCCCGTCTTCCCCTACAGCTATCTGTATCAATAAAATAAAAACTCGGGACTTTACTGGTTTCGTACTGCCTCCGGGCATTGCCTCCAGTATTGTTCCCACCATATTTGTATTTACAAATGTCCCATATGTGTCTGATTCAGACCAAGAGG
>CM065693.1:35631395-35633640 GCA_017654935.2 Phymorhynchus buccinoides
AGAGAGAGAGAGAGGTAGAGAGGGAGAGAGAGAGAGGGGAGAGAGAGAGAGCGATAGAGAGAGAGAGAGGGAGAGAAAGAGAGAGAGAAGAGAGAGAGTAGAGGAGGCAGAAGAGAGAGCGAATGGATACAAGAGAGTTTTGTTCCCGGTAGTGGTGAGCTTTGCTTTTTTTGCAAAGAAAAGGACCCCCGAAAAAATGGAAGAAAAAACGAAGTCCCTGGTTTTTGGTCTGACGTTGAAGATGGATAAACATCACTAGAGAACATCCAGTTAGACGCGGGGCGGGCGTTCGTCTTCTTTCTCTTACTCCTCCTCCTCCTCCTCTTCCTCCATTTCCCCCCCCCCCCTCATCTCTTACCTTCCTCTCTCCCCCCTCCTTCTCTCCCCTGGTCTTTCTCTTCCTCCTTTCTCTTTCTCAAACTTGAAGAGCTACCATTATTTTCCACCACCGCTCTCTATTAGCCAACAACGGACCGTGTGTGTTGGGGGAGGGGGGGGTGGGGGGGGAGGGGGGGGGGGGGGGGGGGGGGGGGGGGGGAGGACTCTAGAACAGGAACCGAACCGTAACAGAATTGAGGCCCGACCCATTCCGAAGCCAAAGCAAGATCTGATCCCCCCCTCTCCCTCCCCCACCCTCTCAACGTCCCGTCCGCACAGTAGTCGGCTAGTCCCCACCAAAAAAAAAAAAAAAAAGTTCCTAGAATCTTTCTTCCCTTTAAGCTTTCAAGATGGAGGTCGGTCGCGCGGGTCCCATCCAAAACATATTTGAAAGGCAAGAATTTTGAGGCGAGTTGTATTATTGGGGGGAGAGCTGATTGTTTGCCGATGTCTCCAAAAATCACAATGCGTCAACGTTCTCGCCATTTCCTTTCCTTATTTGGTGTTTTTTTTTTCGATGGGGGGACGCTTAGCCTGGGTGCTCCGTCTGCTACTTCTTCAGAGCCTCTTCATTCGGAAGGGGTTCTGGGATTGAGATGGGGCGAAGAAGGGGATAAGAGGAATGACGACGAGACGAAAGTAAAAGGACTGAATCGGATCGAGGTGAGTGGCGGAGAATTGAGGGAGAGTTTCTTCTTCTTCATGATGATGAATGATGATGAAGATGATGATGATTGGTTTTTAACGAGAATGGTCTGACTTCGTGTCCCCTGTCTGTCTGTCTTTATGTCCAGCTTTCCTGACTGTCTGGGCCTGTTTCTCCATCTCGTCCATCTGTGCCTCTGTGTTTATTATTTTATGTCCTCTGATTCTGTCCTGACCTGTCTCTGTTCTATATCTGTCCTTTCTCTGTCTCTGTCTCGCTCTCATGTCTCTTCTGACTCTCTCTCTCTCTCATCGCTCCTTTCGTCGTCTCTCTCTCTCGTCTCGATCTTCTCTCTCTCTCTCTCGTCTCTTCTCTCTTCTGTCTCTCATCTCTCACTCGTCTCTCTCTCCGTCTCTGTTTCTGTCTCCTTCTCTCTGTGTCTGGTGCTCTCTGTTTGTCTCATCTCCCTTTGTTCCTCTCTGGCCTCTCTTTCTCTGTGTCTGATTTTGAAAACATTACGAAAATATGAGCACAATTGATTATCTGTTATTTGGGAAGATTTTTGCACGCAGATTGAGATCATTGCTATACAAATGCAGCTGCAATTTGGGGATTACATACGAATTTTAACAAATGGAAAAAAGTACACACCTACGCTCTTAACGTATTCTACAGGTACCTTTGCACTCCATCTAATACTGTTTTTTTTATATGGGAAACTGCAGATATCCCATTGTATCTCAGATCCTATGTAAAAGTGTATACGTTATTGGCTTAACATTTTTGGAAGCTACCACAATCTCGTTTGTGTATGACAAGCGTTAATGATATGATGGTAATGCAACGTTGATCTTAGCAACAACGATTGGGTATTTAAAGTAAAAAAGGTATTATTAGAACAGGTTTTGGATGTTTTTTTTTTTTTTTTGTGTGGTTTTTTTTTTTTGGTTTTTGTTTTTTTTGTTGCTTCAGGAAGTAGGAAGTGTTAAACAGTTCCATTTCTGAATTTAAAACTCGACTTGTAAGTTTCATTGGAAACATATTGGTGCATTCTGACATGGAAAGTAAAGACAAATACCATGTTTTTTTTTCTCATTTAAAGTTTATTTAGATGTAAAATATCTTAGTGTTATTTACAGATAAATGGCACCGGCTCAATTACGCACGAGTTTCGATTAGGACTCTAGGTTTTTCATGCAAATAAACGATGGTTTTTTCTGT
>CM065693.1:35634140-35646640 GCA_017654935.2 Phymorhynchus buccinoides
CTTACACAGAAGGGGAATGTCTCAGAGAAATAGGTCTTATGTGGGATGGAATCTTATAATGGGAGGTCTTATAAGGGAGGTTCCACTGTACTTGAAAACGTGAAATGATGTTAAAATGTAAACTGAAATCAATTTAGGTTATAATCTTATGTCAAATGTGTGTGTGTGTCGAGTAAGTTATTATGTATAACGTTCTTTGGTCGAATGCGTTGCGAATGTTAATGTGTGTGTGCGCTTCGATTTGATTTCGATCAAGATTTCGCGCCATATAAATACTGTGTTGTTGTTGTTGTTATTGTCGTTGTTGTCTATCATGATTGCAAACCAGTGCCAACTTGAAAAACGAACAAAACGCCAGCTAGGGTCAGAATCGAGTTGGGTGCTGCACTGCCCTGATCGATAGCCAGAAAGCAAGCAGCAGGGTCGTCTTCACACGTTTCCCGTGGGAGGGGGGTGGGGGCCCCTCTTGCCTCCCTAATGCCCAGCCAGCGATGAAATATTAAAAAGCACAAATCGGATAAAAGAGGAACGTTTATTAAGTTTCCGCACCTTGGAGCCTTCATCAATTACACTTTGATGCCGACGTTGGAGCAACAATTGGATTGAGGGGAATTTATAAACTGTTTAGAAATCACAGAGGGGGAACCCTGGGCCCCGACGATCGATGAAGACACGGGGCGGCTCTCGCACGGCGAGGTGACGGGCGCGAGCAAACCTAATTTGGGGCTAGCACGTGCCCGGGGCCATCTAGCGTGTAAACAACGACAAGCACGCCACCTAGCGGGCCCCTCAACAGCCGCCGCTCGGCCGTCTCGGGGAATTGCTTCTCCAAAATGGCCGCTGAGGTGTCAGCAAGGAGTTTGAACTGAGATTGGTGCCTGATTATTTCTCCCCACCTCCGTTTGTTTTTGTGGACTGACGCTGAGTTTTATGGTTGCTTGGGGAGAACCGGGGACCGGTAATCCGCTTTGTTTGAACGCTTCAGTCGCCATTTTGGGCCCTGGTGACAAGATAGACTCGGGGAGAGATTGGATCTGGCCGGTGGTGGTGAAGGAACGGGAACGTGCGCAAAAGAGGAAGTGTCACACGTGCAAAAGAAGAAGTGTGACGTGCGCAAAAGTTGCCCGGCTGGGGGGGGGGGGGGGGGGGGGGGGGAAGAGTCATACGAAGTTCTGACGGGCGACCCGACCCTGGTGAAAGATTGATGATGTTTGAAAACCAGGGGGCTGAAGCGGTCTTTAATAGAATTGAAGCTCTTTTGGTGACAATTTGGGTCCCACCCTGACAAGCTTTGGATGGGATTTGTCAGGAAGGTAGATTGGATCTCGTTACACGGCCGACGTGTTTCATTTTCTTGGGGGTTTTGCCTGCATGCAGCTCGCTGCTTTTAAATCGAATTAACTTTGTTGGAAATGTTACCAAGTTCAGCAGAACCGGCGCGAGTAATGAGATTGGAATGAGGAACTGGGAAGAACAAGAAAATAACAAAGTGGGAAAGGAAGAAAAATAAAGAAAAGGTCGATCGTGCTCTTAAAAAAAAATGACCCAAAGTTTCGATTGCAATTTGTCGGAAGAGGGTCTCCACAAGATTCCTTTACCCAAACAAATTGGAGACCTCATCCATTCCTCTCTCTTTCTTCCCTCTCAAGCTTTTACAATTCCTATCCCTTTCCTGATTCACTCTTTGTGCTACTGTCTCTGTCTCTTCCTAATCTTAGGGAGACTTAGGCGGGTTCACATTAGACGCGTAAGTTCCGTACGGAAAACCCTAAATAAGTGGAAGAAAGAAGGATAAACGTTTACGCATAGGCTATAGGGGACATTCGGACACGTGCGCAAATCTTTTCCCTTCTTTGTTTCACTTATTTATGGATTGCGCACGGGTTTCCGCATGGAATATCCGCTTATGTGTGTATACGGCCTTAGGCCGGGTTCACATTAGACACGTAAGTTCCGTACGGAAAACCCTAAATAAGTGGAAGAAAGAAGGATAAAAGTTTACGCATATACGGGAAATTCGGACACGTGCGCAAATCTTTTTCCTCCTTGGTTTCACTTATTTATGGGTTTCCGCATGGAGTATCCGCTTATGTGTGTACTCTTACCCTCCCATGACACACGTTCCCTAATAACATAACGGTAGATCGAGTTGCTATCTCCCAGATACTGAATAACGTACTGAGACGGGTACGAGAAAGAAATAGTCTTGCATTTAGTTTATTTATTAATTTTGAAAGTAAACATGAACATAAGGACACAGGGAATACTTCTATGACTTGTGCACAACGTTACTGTTGTAGTGCTCTGAAGGTTTGAAACTTCATGGTCGATTCTGTCTATTTTGTTATTGTTATGTTTTGTAGTTATAACATGCTTTCACATAATCACAGAAACCCTTTTCTGTTTCATTCGTTTATTGTAAATATTGCAGTGCTTATAATTTGTGGACTGTCGTGACTACAGTAATGGTAGAGAGAGAAGGAATTGTTAGGCCTAGGTCTGGCATCCTCTCATAGCAGTGGTCTGGGCAAAAGTGCCAGGGTGTGTCCAGTTATTCTGGAATCCCTCTAAGGCAAATAGGGGTATACCTTATAAGGCCGATAGACTTCCGGGTGGTTTCAGAGTAGTGCCATAGGCGCTTTAACTTTATACTTATATAAGGATAGAGATTTAGTACTAGACATAACAGTTATACCACTTTTAATTTCCTTCTTGTCTCTAATTCCTGCTTTCTACAAATGGGTCGATCCTTAATGAAGAACGAGAGAGAGAGAGAGACAGATACCACGGACTTAAGTCCGTGACAGATACAGAGACAGACAGAGCTTTGTGTTTTCATCCCTTTCTATTCACACCTCCTAAATTATCATATTTCTCCACCACTCCACCCTCGTCTTCCTCCATACTTGTCGCCATCCATATACCCCACTTCCTTCGTTCTCCCTTCACCCCAGTCCTGCCCTCCTCAGTTGTTGTTCCGTCTAACTGAGAGATGGTAGTACACTTATCATATTTCTCTACCGAGACTCCGCCCCTCCCGTCTGCACCTTTCTCACCTGTCTCTCCCCAGCTCCTCTGCAATCCACCCTTATCCACCCCCGTACCCACCCCCGTACCCACCCCTAGTTGTTCCCTCCTCTAGGAGAGAGAGAGAATGCATACAGAAGGTTAAGGGGATACAGACAAACGCACGCTGTCATAGGCTCCCTGAGTGACACTCGCCACCCACTTCGTTGTACAAACTGTGCTTACCTACCCGTGTCCGTCCGTCCTATCCCCTACCGTGACTGCCACAATGGAGGTCCTGGCTGTACCCTTGGAGATACCTCCCTGCATTGCAACGGAGAGCTGAAATCACAGTCTCTTGTAGCTACTTGCTTCTTCGCCATGCTGTGTTTTCCAGACTTCAGAGAGCGTTAAGACGCTAGACCACCAGCCCTATGACCTTGATTTTCGAACTTGGTCTAGATATCCTTAGTACCTATCCGCAAGAAGAGTGTCCTAGGTCCCTGCGTTCAAACGTTATCGTGCCAGGTGCTCGGCAGCATTTTTTGGCTCCAGTGACCTTGATCTTTGACCTATGACCTTCATTTTTGAATTTGGCAGATATAGGGGCCTATTCTTAGTACCTATCCGCATGCACAATCCGAGCGTCCTAGGTCCCTCCGTTCAATCGTTATTGTGCCAGGTGCTCGGCAGCATTTTCGGCGCCAGTTCCTTGACCTTTGAACTATGACCTTCAGTTTTGAACTTGGCCTAGAGATCTTTAGTACCTATCCGCATGCAAACGTTGAGCGTCCTAGGTCCCTCCGTTATCGTGCCAGGTGTTCGGCAGCAGTTCCGGCGCCAGTGACCTTGACCTTTAATCTATGACCTTCATTTTTGAACTGGGCCTAGATATTCTTAGTACCTATCCGCGTAAAAAATGTGAGCGTCCTAGGTCCCTCCGTCCAAGCGTTATCGTGTTGACATAGATAGATAGGAACAGAATCCACTGAAAACATTACCAGCTTCGCTCTCTTCGTTCGCGGCTGGTAACAAGGATAGGAATCTAGGCTGGGCCTATTCTTCCATTCTGTCCTTGGTCCTTTAGGCATGCAACGCGAAACTAATACTATAAATGAACATCGAGACAAAGAGAAATCATCAGCAACAACAGTAGGAAACATAACAATAGCATAGTAGGTAGAATGCAGGACGCAGCTGCTATTCTTGAGAACTGGGCTGGAATTTGTCTATAGATTGGAGAAGCTTTGCATTGAGGACTCACTAAGGGCAGGATGCCATGCGGACGTTAAACCCGCCTTCATTCTTTGAGGACACCCCACAACTCTCTCAGCCAAGTTAGACGGAGGACTATTTAGGACAGTAGGTGTTGGAGAGATAGTGTAGGCCAAAGAAGCCTGTGTGGCTGGAGGATGTCTCAGCAAGGGTGTTCTACCCGAACTGAGCCCCATTGGATCACGTGGGGGTGGTACTGAAAAGTGAAACCTTTAAGATGAGCCAACAAGAATGCTGTGACCGCCTATGAGGAGGCCTGGCCAGCTGGGGCCCATCACGACGATAACCAAAGGATCCTCCATCCAGCGACAACACCAGATGCAGACCTTTTTTTCTGCACGAGCCCTACAATAAAGCAGTCATCTGCCATGATCCGCCTTCCTGCACGACCTTCCCTCATCGCCATTGCGTCGTCTTCGTCGGTAAGGGAAGACCTTACCGTCTTCAAGAAGACCGTCCATAAGGGTCTTTGACCGATTGGACGCCAATCTCACCTTCTGCCGAGAGATGGTACAGCGTTTTCTGTGTCACGTTCGCCTTGTAGGGATTTGTCTCATACATTTTAAGATAATGATATGCCATCAAAATCATACAATCCGATCTCCCGGTCAATGTGACCTCTATTCTCCATCATCACCATCATTATCATCATCATCATGGTCGTCGTCGTAGTAGTAGTCATTGTCGACGTCGTCGTAAACGTTATTATGTAGGGAAGTAGGACTCATCCGTGTGTGCTCCTGTGTAGTAGGCCTACGTAGGCCTGTTGATATGTTAAGTCAGTAACACAACAGACTGTTGTTCTTGTTTTTGTTGTTTTTTGTTGATCGTGATATAGTGATTTTTCGGTTCTCTCCTTGATACCCCACGTAGGCCTAGGTCGAGATATTCGCTTGTTTTCTCTCTCTCTTTCTCGCACACCAGCCATTCTCTTGACTTAACAAAAGAATGTTTAAAAAAAAAAGGGTATTGACTTAACAAAAGAATGTTTAAAAAAAAAGGGTAGGCGCTGCACTTGCGGCGACGCGTTCTCCGGGGAGAGCAGTCCGAATTTCACAGAGATAAGTCTCTGTGAGTAGAATATACCAATTACCATATCAACCATTCGATGTACAGTCAGTCTTTGGTACAGCTGCTCAACTGTTCTCCTTCCGTATCTCTGTCTTCGTCTGTCTCTCTAGATATCTGTCTATCTGTCTGTCTGTCTCTATATATTTGTCTGTCTCTATCTCTCTCGATCTCTCTTGATAGAGGATCGACCCCTTTGTAGAAAGCAGGGCAATAATGTCGATTAACACCCCCTCCCCCTGACGTTCTTGGTGCTCTCTCTCTCTCTCTCTCTCTCTCTCTCTCTCTCTCTCTCTCTCTCTCTCTCTCTCTCTCTCTCTCTCTCTCTCTCTCTCTCTCTCTCTCTCTCTCTCTTTCTCAAAATAAGGGTATGGAGACAAGACGGCTGTATAAAGAGAAACAAGACCCTTAGTTCACTCCTAGGCAACAGGTTTTTACTGGTCTGCTATTTCAACACCTAATCAGCACCTCCGGGCCACTTTTGGAACTACAGTGGAACCTCCCTTATAAGACCTCCCATTATAAGACTCCCGCCCATGTAAGACCTACTTCTCTGAGACATTGCCCTTCTTTGTAAGCATAAACATTGCCTCCCTTATAAGACCCCTCCCTTATAAGACCTCATTTTGGATGATTTTTGAAGGTTTTATAAGGGAGGTTCCACTGTATAAGCAAAGACACTGTAATGGGAATAAGACAGACAAGCGGCCATTTCGCCTATATGAGTAGTGAGGACAGGAACCCTGATTATGCCCCCCTTGAACCATAAACAGCAGTAATCTGACACTGGTTGTTACCGTTTCATAGATTTTCTGGCCGTATTTGCAGCTTCCTTACCTTTCTTTGTCTTCAAGAAAACAGAAAAAGGTTTGCCCAAGCACTCGAATTTGAATCTGGTATTTAAAAAGACGTCGATTCAAATTCCAGTCTTTGGATAGAGTCGCCATTGTTTATGGGATCACGAACCACCTACCTGGGAGTCACCTTTGACCCAAGGATGACCTGGAAACATCAGGTTGATAGATGCACCATAGAAGCCAGATTGCGCCGTGCATTGATGAAAAAGCTATCTGGAACATCATGGGGAGCGGATTTCTCCGTACAAAGGCGGCTATACACTGGCAGAATCAGACCAGTCCTAGAATATGGGATTACAGCATGGGGGACAGCAGCAAAGACAAACTTTAAGAAAGCAAACAGGGTACAGAACCAGGCCACAAGATCATGACAGGGGCCATAAAGTCAACCCCAATCCTGGCTATGGAAACGTTGACTGGGCTCCAGCCCCTAGAAAATAGAAGGGATGCCAAGATCCTTACACAGGCGGCAAAATACAAGAGGTTGACAGATCACCCTATGCACAATTGAATGGCACAGCCAACAAAGTGCCGACTGAAGAGGGGAAGCTTCCTGCACCATGCTCGTAGACTGGAGAGGCAAGACCCTGACCTCATGGAGCAGACAAGTGCGCCCATTCCCACACATTCAGCTCTGCCGTCATGGAAGAGAAGGTGCTTTCCTGAAATCAGAGAAAGCGTTCCTGGCATTATGCAGAAAGACCTACAGTCAGAGATAGTAAGGAGGGCACTTACACTCGGCCACATCAGTGAGGCCTACCCAGCTGAAGAGTGGACACACGCATACACCGACGGCTCAGCAGAAGATGCTACCAGAAATGGTGGAGTGCTGATCTACCAAAAGGACGGTACTACCCATTGCCAGTCTGTAGCCACAGGGAATTCTCCACCAACTACAAAGCAGAGGCAGAAGCGCTGAAGGTGGCAGCTGACCACATCAAACAAGCAAAGGAGTACACCCACAAGAAAGTAGTCATCTTCTCCGATGCTCTGTCTGTGCTGCAAGCACTCAACAGCCCAAGAAACACAGAGCTGAACAGTCTCTCCTCATCCTTGCAGACATTGCAGCAGTCATCCAGTGGATCCCCTCACATTGCAACATAAAAGGAAATGAGGAAGCAGACAGGCTTGCAAAAGAGGGCGGAAAACGAAAACGAAAACGAAATTTTATTTAACCAGGGAAACATGAGATAAGCAATACAATGCTTTTTTCCACCCAGCCCTGGGGCAAATAGAACATTCAATAACAAAGTTAACTAAGTTAACTAACGCATGCAAAAGTGAAACGGCAAATGGGTTACACAAAAAGAAAGAAACGCTTGGGGTAATTACAGGTGAGGGGGGAAGGAAGGGGGGGGGGGGGTAAGGAGGGGGAATAAGGGGGAAGGGAAAGCATGTCTTCTCTTCCATGATGGCAGAGTTGGATGTGTGGGAATGGGCGCACTTGTCTGCTCCATGAGGTCAGGAAAGCAGCAGCAAGACAGCAAACAAGTCACCTATGGCAAAGCAAAAGCCATTATAAAGGAGAAGCTGAGGAGAAGATGGCTGCAACAACATCCAAACCACCGCGCCAGTGATGCCTACCACCACCTCTCCAGACAAGACCAAGTAATCATGACAAGACTGAGGACTGGACACTCCAGACTCAGGCATCACATGTATACAAAGTTTCACTTTGGAGATTCCCCTGTGTGCCCCTGCGGTGCCGCTGACATGACTGTTGGTCATATCCTTCAGGATTGTCGAACATTCCAGAACCTGCGAGACGAAACTTGGCCGTCGGACACACCGGTTCAGGAAAAGATCTTCGGCTCTTTGGAGGATCTTCGGCGGACGGCAGCCTTCGTCCGGGCCACTGGGGTTCCTGTCTGAGCGAACGATGAAGAAGAAGGATCACGAACGATAACCCTATCAGCCTGGCTCGCCGTAGCTCTCCACTTGTCTGTCTTATTCCCATTACCATGTCTTTGCTATAAGTCCAAGCCTACGCATAACAATCTGATGAGTTGACGTATTCTGTTATTTGCCTGTGTGCCCTCGACCTCGACGTGGAATAACTAACAGTGGAGTATGTTATTGGTATTTGTCATACAGTTTGTTTTTATTTTTGTTTTCCCTACACAATGGATATTTCATTACAGTGCACCGACCACAGTTTGGTAGGCCTACAGAAGAAAAAAATGTCACCTATGGACTTTTGCACTTTTGTTTTATCTTCTTCTTTTTCTTCGATCGCTCAGTTTCCTATCAATTATGAGCGCAGATGCGTCATGCTGCCGTTATGCGCCTATGTAAGAAACGATTTGGCCCAGCATGTCCGACTTCGGCTGGAGGAAATGTTTTCCAAAGTGTTTCTTGAATGAAAAAAAAAAAGGCAGGAGAGTGGACCGGTAAGGCAGAAAGATAGCAGATGAGAGCAGGCAAAGGTAAAAGACAGAATCAAAGAGAGTGACAGATTAGAGGAAGTTACAAGCACAGAACTTCCAGAAGGTGGGGGAACTATTTATACAAAAGACCCCCCGGTGTTAGACGGCGGTCTTAGTTTTATCAAGATAATCAATATTGTCATTCGGACACAGGAACGTTTAATCGGCAAAATCACTAAACATTCATTATTTTTTTTATACTAATTATAGTAACAACGTCCAAACTACGTCACAGTATAAAAAAAATAGTAGAAAGCTATGGATATTAAATTACATATCTTTTTTTTTAATTACATACATGCTGAAGTGCCAAATTCAACTAAAATCTATGGGAGGGGGGGGGGGGGGGAGGTGGCTTAGAACGTGTCTGCCACTCTGCGATTCTTTCTCTACGCGTTTTAACCCTTTCACCGCCGATGTCGCATTTTTGCACCATAATGATTTATCACCCATGTCATTAAAACTCTTGAAATCAGGGTCTATTATTCAATGATATTGTGTTCCTAAATTTGGGCTGTAAGGATTGACCCTATTCTAAATGTGTCACAGAGAAATCCCACAATATTGCAGACGAAATCTTTTCTGAGCCAAGTAAGTTTAATGGACAATTTTGGCTCAAAGATGGCTGGCGGTGAAAGGGTTAAACATGTTTCACCTCTGCTATTTTGTTCTGTGTCACATTCGTCTTGTAGGGATTTGTCTCATGCATAATAAGGGAAGATGTCATCAAATTCATCAACCTGATCTCCTAGTCAATGTGGCCTCTATTCTCTATCATCGTCGTCGTCGTAGTAGAAGTAGTAGTAGGCCTAGTAGTCATTGTCGTCGTCGTCAACGTTATATGTAGGAAAGTAGGCCCCTCCACGTGTGCAGTAGCTACGTAGGGAGGACGTAAAACATTCATTCATTTCCTTTTTTGAGGATGAACCTCGGTCTGTCTCAATGTGGCTGTTGTTATTCATACTTTGCTAGGCGTAAATAACTTTGGTGAAGGGAGTTAATTACAGAGAGAGAGAGAGAGAGAGAGAGAGAGAGAGAGAGAGAGAGAGAGAAAATGGAGTTTTACGTCCTCTTGGTCTGAATCAGACACATATGGGACATTTGTAAATACAAATATGGTTGGAACAATACTGGAGGCAATGCCCGGAGGCAGTACGAAACCAGTAAAGTCCCGATTTTGTTTTTATTAATACAGATAGCTGTAGCGGTGACCACGCCTCGGTTAAACCTCATCGGCTATGGCACCGCCACAAGTGGTATGAGAGAGAGTTACCTTTCTTTACTTTTATTATGATCCTCCAGAGCGCTAGCCCGTCTTAAACCGCTTCTACCCGTCAGGTTTACTCCGCCCTATTAGCGGGTGGCGTAGGCTGAACAATGGGCTTGAGGCTGTATAGGCCTACTATACACAACTATCCAGTCCCCCACCTTTCTCCAGCGTGATAATTGTGATCAGAGCATTCAACTGCCGTGTCAAACCGTTTTCAAAACATTCCATTTACCCATTTCCAACCCACCAGTTTTCCCTACCCCCGAACCTATCCTTTTTAAAGACCCCCCACGTCACGTGTCACTTTCCCTCTTATGCTAGGAAGATTTCTTAAAGACACACTGACCCACTACGATTAAGTCCCTTGGTTTTTTTCTGGGTATCTGTGACCCACATACAAATGCCCCCAACTTCAAATTCAGGTTGCTCTTTAAAATTGTTTCCTTTTCAATTTGGGGGAATTTGTATGGGAATCAACCCTGGTCAAAACAAGATTTCTTACCAGCTATAAGAGGGAAAACACGTGAAACCCGTGATTTTGACACGTGACGTGGTGGGTCTTTAACCCTTAAGGGCCAGCCACACGACATACGAATCGCATCTGAATGCGATGCGATTTTGACGATGTGAGTCATGGTTCACGTGAAAGTCAGGTATTGGGTCTACTTGAGTATAGTGAGCGAAAATGGCAGAATTGCTTTTAGACGGAGGTATTTCACGTGAATCATGACACAATCGCATCGCATCCCCAAACGATTTTACACCCCGTGTTGCGCCGGCCCTGTAGTAGTCAGTCATGAGAGCGTCTTAAGGGCCAGCCACACGTCCACTAATATCGCACGACTGTACGATACGATTCGATCACGTGATCTCGATGCGCCAATCACATTTTGTTCTTGGAGACCACGTGATCGAATCGTATCGTACAGTTTTAGTGGACGTGTGTCTGGCCCTCTTGACATTCAAAACGGGGATTGGTATGTAAATTAGGCTAAACAGCCAATCGTTTTGGTAGTTTAGTCTAATTTACATACTATGGGAACGCTACGACTGTCCGAATCACGACTCTCCGAATCTTTAATCTTTGGCGGCTTACCAAACTATCACGTCTGTTAGAACGATAGCCTCACGGCTGTCCGAATGCACTGACACGTTTGCAATGTGTGTATGTTTGTATGTATGGGGCCTGCATGTGTTTGTTTAAATGTATGCGTTTACGTGTCTGTAGGTGTGTACATTAAGTTGTGCGTACTTGAGAGAGACAGACAGTGTGCGTGTGTGGGAGGGGGGCGGTGTGTGTGTGTGTGTGTGTGTGTGTGTGTGTGTGTGTGTGTGTTCATGAGCAACATACATTCCATGTATGATTATTTTTGTGTCTTAAATCATGTATTAAAATGTGACTGCCGTAAAATGATGACTGTGTGTGTGTGTTTATGTGTGTGTGTGCGCGTGTGTGCGTGCGTGCGTGCGTGCGCGCGCGCGCGTGTGTGTGTGTGTGCGTGTGCGTGCGTGTGTGTATGTGTGTGTGTGTGTGTTCACATGTCACAGGCGTCTCTAAAACGAATCAATTCACCCACGCTCGAAGGAATAGTAAGCAGATAGTCGTAGTATAAGAAGAATCGATTCCCTTTGGCCGAGAGAGTGGGGATTCACCTTGGGAAAGGCATCTCCAAAATGAATCAATTTCAGCCCTCTCGCTAGAATAGTAGCCCTTTGCTATTTGGCAGTCATTGTCGGAAACGACAGACAGTCGTATATATTTTTCTCACCGTACTATAAGCTTAGTAGTTGTCAACATCCCCCATTTTGCTAGCATCCCTGACATTTTCTCATTATCACTAACATAATCACTAAAAAATAAATTTGCTACAGTGATCACGTGCGCGTCTTAAGCGGTCAACATGGGTAGTAACAACATCAACATACAATAGAAAAGAAACTGCCAATACGTTTAAGACGCATATAACGAGAGAGAACGAGAATTTAATTCTCGGTTTGTTGTTGTTGTTGTTTTTGTCCACTCTGAATCAAACCCTTAGTCAAGCCTAGGTAAATCACTCATCACGCATACACTCCCATAATAAACCATGGTCATGTGATGCGATTAGTGAAAACAATCACCTCGATTTGCTCGATCAAAAAGCCTTCACGCGCGCAAAGATGCGTAACGCAATGCCTTACGGGTTGAGTTACTGGAGTTAGTAGAACTCGACAAGCGTTAGTGGGAAAGTCGTTGACAACTTGAGAGCAATGCACTCAATCAACGGTCCATGAGGATTATTAGTTCAGGATCGAGTTTCTCTAGATAATGGTCGCCGCGCGAATAACTGTTACGCCAAAAGCGGTCTAAGAAACGCCCTAAACGTTTGCTAAGGTCAGATAACTCTTTAAGCTTACTCTTCACTTTTGGGAGAGAAAAAAGGGTTGAGAAAATAAGGGATATAAATCATACCTGTCAGTTTGTACAAAGTTTTCGATTTCATCCACGTCTATTTGTGTGCAGGAAAGTAAATTTGCACTATTTTTATGCCATCTAACATGATGACAAATTAAAAAAGAGCACTCAAAAACACTTGCGTTCGTTTAATTTGCTTAAAA
>CM065693.1:35654140-35704140 GCA_017654935.2 Phymorhynchus buccinoides
TTCTGTCAAGCGGTTCGGGAGCGAAAACGCGGCCGGAATCACGCACGCACGGACGCACGGATGAAACGAAAACAATAGTTCCCGAAGCTTCGCTCGGGAACTACCAAAAAAATAGCAGGTTACGGATGAAAGAATAACCTCTGATGTCGACCAAGCTGGTAACGCCGCATAATCACAGTGTGACACAATAGACTGCTCTACGTAACCTGAATAGAGTTATTAAAACTCTTAATCTGGGCCTGTATTCACGTTAAGATAGTATGAGACTTATCATCATGGTATCTTAGAAGTCCTTACCTCTGATGTCGACCAAGCTGGTAACGCCGCATAATCACAGTGTGACACAATAGACTGCTCTACGTAACCTGAATAGAGTTATTAAAACTCTTAATCTGGGCCTGTATTCACGTTAAGATAGTATGAGACTTATCATCATGGTATCTTAGAAGTCCTTACCTCTGATGTCGACCAAGCTGGTAACGCCGCATAATCACAGTGTGACACAATAGACTGCTCTACGTAACCTGAATAGAGTTATTAAAACTCTTAATCTGGGCCTGTATTCACGTTAAGATAGTATGAGACTTATCATCATGGTATCTTAGAAGTCCTTACCTCTGATATCGACCAAGCTGGTAACGCCGCATAATCACAGTGTGACTCAATAGACTGCTCTACGTAACCTGAATAGAGTTATTAAAACTCTTAATCTGGGCCTGTATTCACGTTAAGATAGTATGAGACTTATCATCATGGTATCTTAGAAGTCCTTACCTCTGATATCGACCAAGCTGGTAACGCCGCATAATCACAGTGTGACACAATAGACTGCTCTACGTAACCTGAATAGAGTTATTAAAACTCTTAATCTGGGCCTGTATTCACGTTAAGATAGTATGAGACTTATCATCATGGTATCTTAGAAGTCCTTACCTCTGATGTCGACCAAGCTGGTAACGCCGCATAATCACAGTGTGACACAATAGACTGCTCTACGTAACCTGAATAGAGTTATTAAAACTCTTAATCTGGGCCTGTATTCACGTTAAGATAGTATGAGACTTATCATCATGGTATCTTAGAAGTCCTTACCTCTGATATCGACCAAGCTGGTAACGCCGCATAATCACAGTGTGACACAATAGACTGCTCTACGTAACCTGAATAGAGTTATTAAAACTCTTAATCTGGGCCTGTATTCACGTTAAGATAGTATGAGACTTATCATCATGGTATCTTAGAAGTCCTTACCTCTGATATCGACCAAGCTGGTAACGCCGCATAATCACAGTGTGACACAATAGACTGCTCTACGTAACCTGAATAGAGTTATTAAAACTCTTAATCTGGGCCTGTATTCACGTTAAGATAGTATGAGACTTATCATCATGGTATCTTAGAAGTCCTTACCTCTGATGTCGACCAAGCTGGTAACGCCGCATAATCACAGTGTGACACAATAGACTGCTCTACGTAACCTGAATAGAGTTATTAAAACTCTTAATCTGGGCCTGTATTCACGTTAAGATAGTATGAGACTTATCATCATGGTATCTTAGAAGTCCTTACCTCTGATATCGACCAAGCTGGTAACGCCGCATAATCACAGTGTGACACAATAGACTGCTCTACGTAACCTGAATAGAGTTATTAAAACTCTTAATCTGGGCCTGTATTCACGTTAAGATAGTATGAGACTTATCATCATGGTATCTTAGAAGTCCTTACCTCTGATATCGACCAAGCTGGTAACGCCGCATAATCACAGTGTGACACAATAGACTGCTCTACGTAACCTGAATAGAGTTATTAAAACTCTTAATCTGGGCCTGTATTCACGTTAAGATAGTATGAGACTTATCATCATGGTATCTTAGAAGTCCTTACCTCTGATATCGACCAAGCTGGTAACGCCGCATAATCACAGTGTGACACAATAGACTGCTCTACGTAACCTGAATAGAGTTATTAAAACTCTTAATCTGGGCCTGTATTCACGTTAAGATAGTATGAGACTTATCATCATGGTATCTTAGAAGTCCTTACCTCTGATATCGACCAAGCTGGTAACGCCGCATAATCACAGTGTGACACAATAGACTGCTCTACGTAACCTGAATAGAGTTATTAAAACTCTTAATCTGGGCCTGTATTCACGTTAAGATAGTATGAGACTTATCATCATGGTATCTTAGAAGTCCTTACCTCTGATGTCGACCAAGCTGGTAACGCCGCATAATCACAGTGTGACACAATAGACTGCTCTACGTAACCTGAATAGAGTTATTAAAACTCTTAATCTGGGCCTGTATTCACGTTAAGATAGTATGAGACTTATCATCATGGTATCTTAGAAGTCCTTACCTCTGATATCGACCAAGCTGGTAACGCCGCATAATCACAGTGTGACACAATAGACTGCTCTACGTAACCTGAATAGAGTTATTAAAACTCTTAATCTGGGCCTGTATTCACGTTAAGATAGTATGAGACTTATCATCATGGTATCTTAGAAGTCCTTACCTCTGATGTCGACCAAGCTGGTAACGCCGCATAATCACAGTGTGACACAATAGACTGCTCTACGTAACCTGAATAGAGTTATTAAAACTCTTAATCTGGGCCTGTATTCACGTTAAGATAGTATGAGACTTATCATCATGGTATCTTAGAAGTCCTTACCTCTGATATCGACCAAGCTGGTAACGCCGCATAATCACAGTGTGACACAATAGACTGCTCTACGTAACCTGAATAGAGTTATTAAAACTCTTAATCTGGGCCTGTATTCACGTTAAGATAGTATGAGACTTATCATCATGGTATCTTAGAAGTCCTTACCTCTGATATCGACCAAGCTGGTAACGCCGCATAATCACAGTGTGACACAATAGACTGCTCTACGTAACCTGAATAGAGTTATTAAAACTCTTAATCTGGGCCTGTATTCACGTTAAGATAGTATGAGACTTATCATCATGGTATCTTAGAAGTCCTTACCTCTGATATCGACCAAGCTGGTAACGCCGCATAATCACAGTGTGACACAATAGACTGCTCTACGTAACCTGAATAGAGTTATTAAAACTCTTAATCTGGGCCTGTATTCACGTTAAGATAGTATGAGACTTATCATCATGGTATCTTAGAAGTCCTTACCTCTGATATCGACCAAGCTGGTAACGCCGCATAATCACAGTGTGACACAATAGACTGCTCTACGTAACCTGAATAGAGTTATTAAAACTCTTAATCTGGGCCTGTATTCACGTTAAGATAGTATGAGACTTATCATCATGGTATCTTAGAAGTCCTTACCTCTGATGTCGACCAAGCTGGTAACGCCGCATAATCACAGTGTGACACAATAGACTGCTCTACGTAACCTGAATAGAGTTATTAAAACTCTTAATCTGGGCCTGTATTCACGTTAAGATAGTATGAGACTTATCATCATGGTATCTTAGAAGTCCTTACCTCTGATGTCGACCAAGCTGGTAACGCCGCATAATCACAGTGTGACACAATAGACTGCTCTACGTAACCTGAATAGAGTTATTAAAACTCTTAATCTGGGCCTGTATTCACGTTAAGATAGTATGAGACTTATCATCATGGTATCTTAGAAGTCCTTACCTCTGATGTCGACCAAGCTGGTAACGCCGCATAATCACAGTGTGACACAATAGACTGCTCTACGTAACCTGAATAGAGTTATTAAAACTCTTAATCTGGGCCTGTATTCACGTTAAGATAGTATGAGACTTATCATCATGGTATCTTAGAAGTCCTTACCTCTGATGTCGACCAAGCTGGTAACGCCGCATAATCACAGTGTGACACAATAGACTGCTCTACGTAACCTGAATAGAGTTATTAAAACTCTTAATCTGGGCCTGTATTCACGTTAAGATAGTATGAGACTTATCATCATGGTATCTTAGAAGTCCTTACCTCTGATGTCGACCAAGCTGGTAACGCCGCATAATCACAGTGTGACACAATAGACTGCTCTACGTAACCTGAATAGAGTTATTAAAACTCTTAATCTGGGCCTGTATTCACGTTAAGATAGTATGAGACTTATCATCATGGTATCTTAGAAGTCCTTACCTCTGATATCGACCAAGCTGGTAACGCCGCATAATCACAGTGTGACACAATAGACTGCTCTACGTAACCTGAATAGAGTTATTAAAACTCTTAATCTGGGCCTGTATTCACGTTAAGATAGTATGAGACTTATCATCATGGTATCTTAGAAGTCCTTACCTCTGATGTCGACCAAGCTGGTAACGCCGCATAATCACAGTGTGACACAATAGACTGCTCTACGTAACCTGAATAGAGTTATTAAAACTCTTAATCTGGGCCTGTATTCACGTTAAGATAGTATGAGACTTATCATCATGGTATCTTAGAAGTCCTTACCTCTGATATCGACCAAGCTGGTAACGCCGCATAATCACAGTGTGACACAATAGACTGCTCTACGTAACCTGAATAGAGTTATTAAAACTCTTAATCTGGGCCTGTATTCACGTTAAGATAGTATGAGACTTATCATCATGGTATCTTAGAAGTCCTTACCTCTGATATCGACCAAGCTGGTAACGCCGCATAATCACAGTGTGACACAATAGACTGCTCTACGTAACCTGAATAGAGTTATTAAAACTCTTAATCTGGGCCTGTATTCACGTTAAGATAGTATGAGACTTATCATCATGGTATCTTAGAAGTCCTTACCTCTGATATCGACCAAGCTGGTAACGCCGCATAATCACAGTGTGACACAATAGACTGCTCTACGTAACCTGAATAGAGTTATTAAAACTCTTAATCTGGGCCTGTATTCACGTTAAGATAGTATGAGACTTATCATCATGGTATCTTAGAAGTCCTTACCTCTGATGTCGACCAAGCTGGTAACGCCGCATAATCACAGTGTGACACAATAGACTGCTCTACGTAACCTGAATAGAGTTATTAAAACTCTTAATCTGGGTCTGTATTCACGTTAAGATAGTATGAGACTTATCATCATGGTATCTTAGAAGTCCTTACCTCTGATGTCGACCAAGCTGGTAACGCCGCATAATCACAGTGTGACTCAATAGACTGCTCTACGTAACCTGAATAGAGTTATTAAAACTCTTAATCTGGGCCTGTATTCACGTTAAGATAGTATGAGACTTATCATCATGGTATCTTAGAAGTCCTTACCTCTGATGTCGACCAAGCTGGTAACGCCGCATAATCACAGTGTGACACAATAGACTGCTCTACGTAACCTGAATAGAGTTATTAAAACTCTTAATCTGGGTCTGTATTCACGTTAAGATAGTATGAGACTTATCATCATGGTATCTTAGAAGTCCTTACCTCTGATGTCGACCAAGCTGGTAACGCCGCATAATCACAGTGTGACTCAATAGACTGCTCTACGTAACCTGAATAGAGTTATTAAAACTCTTAATCTGGGCCTGTATTCACGTTAAGATAGTATGAGACTTATCATCATGGTATCTTAGAAGTCCTTACCTCTGATATCGACCAAGCTGGTAACGCCGCATAATCACAGTGTGACACAATAGACTGCTCTACGTAACCTGAATAGAGTTATTAAAACTCTTAATCTGGGCCTGTATTCACGTTAAGATAGTATGAGACTTATCATCATGGTATCTTAGAAGTCCTTACCTCTGATGTCGACCAAGCTGGTAACGCCGCATAATCACAGTGTGACTCAATAGACTGCTCTACGTAACCTGAATAGAGTTATTAAAACTCTTAATCTGGGCCTGTATTCACGTTAAGATAGTATGAGACTTATCATCATGGTATCTTAGAAGTCCTTACCTCTGATGTCGACCAAGCTGGTAACGCCGCATAATCACAGTGTGACACAATAGACTGCTCTACGTAACCTGAATAGAGTTATTAAAACTCTTAATCTGGGCCTGTATTCACGTTAAGATAGTATGAGACTTATCATCATGGTATCTTAGAAGTCCTTACCTCTGATATCGACCAAGCTGGTAACGCCGCATAATCACAGTGTGACACAATAGACTGCTCTACGTAACCTGAATAGAGTTATTAAAACTCTTAATCTGGGTCTGTATTCACGTTAAGATAGTATGAGACTTATCATCATGGTATCTTAGAAGTCCTTACCTCTGATGTCGACCAAGCTGGTAACGCCGCATAATCACAGTGTGACACAATAGACTGCTCTACGTAACCTGAATAGAGTTATTAAAACTCTTAATCTGGGCCTGTATTCACGTTAAGATAGTATGAGACTTATCATCATAGTATCTTAGAAGTCCTTACCTCTGATGTCGACCAAGCTGGTAACGCCGCATAATCACAGTGTGACACAATAGACTGCTCTACGTAACCTGAATAGAGTTATTAAAACTCTTAATCTGGGCCTGTATTCACGTTAAGATAGTATGAGACTTATCATCATAGTATCTTAGAAGTCCTTACCTCTGATATCGACCAAGCTGGTAACACCGCATAATCACAGTGTGACACAATAGACTGCTCTACGTAACCTGAATAGAGTTATTAAAACTCTTAATCTGGGCCTGTATTCACGTTAAGATAGTATGAGACTTATCATCATAGTATCTTAGAAGTCCTTACCTCTGATATCGACCAAGCTGGTAACGCCGCATAATCACAGTGTGACACAATAGACTGCTCTACGTAACCTGAATAGAGTTATTAAAACTCTTAATCTGGGCCTGTATTCACGTTAAGATAGTATGAGACTTATCATCATGGTATCTTAGAAGTCCTTACCTCTGATATCGACCAAGCTGGTAACACCGCATAATCACAGTGTGACACAATAGACTGCTCTACGTAACCTGAATAGAGTTATTAAAACTCTTAATCTGGGCCTGTATTCACGTTAAGATAGTATGAGACTTATCATCATAGTATCTTAGAAGTCCTTACCTCTGATATCGACCAAGCTGGTAACGCCGCATAATCACAGTGTGACACAATAGACTGCTCTACGTAACCTGAATAGAGTTATTAAAACTCTTAATCTGGGCCTGTATTCACGTTAAGATAGTATGAGACTTATCATCATAGTATCTTAGAAGTCCTTACCTCTGATATCGACCAAGCTGGTAACGCCGCATAATCACAGTGTGACACAATAGACTGCTCTACGTAACCTGAATAGAGTTATTAAAACTCTTAATCTGGGCCTGTATTCACATTAAGATAGTATGAGACTTATCATCATGGTATCTTAGAAGTCCTTACCTCTGATATCGACCAAGCTGGTAACGCCGTATAATCACAGTGTGACACAATAGACTGCTCTACATAACCTGAATAGAGTTATTAAAATTCTTAATCTGGGCCTGTATTCACGTTGAGATAGCATGAGACTTAGCATGATGCTAACTTAGAAGTTCTTCCAATGTCCTATAGGATTTAATAGGACTTTTGGAAGAGCTTCTAAGTTAGCATGATGCTAAGTCTCATACTATCTCAACGTGAATACAGGCCCAGGGCCTGTATTCACGTTAAGATAGTATGAGACTTATCATCATGGTATCTTAGAAGTCCTTCTAAAGTAGTAGGATTTGATAGGACTTTAGATGGACTTCTAAGATATCATGATGATAAGTCTCATACTATCTTAATGTGAATACAGGCCCAGGTTCGTTGGGCACGCATTTTACTATTGCATACATCTGTGATCGAAAAGCATTTTTGCGTTCGCGTTATCTGTTTCGTGAAGTTCAATCTTGAGTCTTCTTTGAATTGAACCTGTTATCTAAAAGATACTTTTTTTTCGCGCATATTTAAGGTGAAACACGTTTATCCGCAAATAAAATGAGAGAGCATGATTCGGTTGCAGTTATACGTGTTGTACAGCCCACTTTTCTTTTCAATATTTATTTAGAAAATGCTGTAGATTATTGACTGTGAAGAGATCGGTTGAAAATGTATCTGTGAGATCAGTGTTTTCAACCAATATCAATCAATCAGTACTATATTATGTCCTCAAGTACAGGATCATTTTCGTGCAGCATGTGACTCTCTCTATCTATGTATCTCTATTTGGCATGTCCCACAGAAAACTCACACGCACACACACACGCACACGCACGCGCGCACGCGCGCACACACACACACAATATACACACTCACACGCACGCACGCGCGCACGCACACACACACACACACACACATATATATACATAAGCACACACACACACACACACATATATATATATATAGTTTGCTTTGATAAATTTTTACTCAAAGTTAATGTTAACTGGTTTTGTTTCTGAGGTTCACAAATAAAGACATTGGACACAGAAAAGTTTTATCAAAGCAAACTATTCTGCATTTCAAATGCACTAACTTTTCAGTCCTTCAGAGTAGGGGTACGGAGCTGGCTATTCACTGAGATTTTTCTTTCATACTATACAGGATAATTTTCGTGCAGCACGGCACATCACAAATCGATAACCACAAAATAAACACGCGCATTACAAACACTCCCATGACAAATCTCTTATATTTAATATATCGACTTATGTCCATCCCCGACTTATGCCCCCCCCCCCCCCCCCCCCCCCCCCCCCCCCCCCCCCCCCCCCCCCCCCCCCCCCCCCCCCCCTCTTACAGTTCCAACACTTATTTATTGCCTCACTACGGACCTGAACACAACTTTATTTTTTGTCCCCCCCCAAAAAAAAAAAAGAAGAAAAAAAAAGACACACACTGACCACTAGGCTCTCACAGCCAACTTTATCTCATGCTAATAATTATTCCTATCCTAACTCACTCTGACCAGCTACGCCCTTTAAAGACCCACCACGTCACGTGTCAAAATCACGGTTTTGACGTGTTTTCCCTCTTATAGCTGGTAAGAAATCTTAAGAAATCTTCCTAGTGTAAGAGGGAATGTGACACGTGACGTGGGGGGGTCTTTAATATCATAGTTTCTGGCCGGGGTCCAACTAACAAAATGACCGCCGTCACAAGAGTGAGATTCGTCGCCATGGCGGGTGAATAGATAAACAGGAAGATAACTGCCCGCACCGGTTTCTTGTGTGGTCAGTTTGGATTTTTACACGGATTCGTCAGTTCAGTCGGTAGTTTGACGGGTAGGTCCCGATTGGCCCTTTCCCATCTCACCCTTTCTTTGATCTATGTCGCATGCCTCTTCAAGTGATTTCCCTTTGGTGAGGAGTGCCATTTCGCACTTTCAAGGTAGATCCATTTCGCCCTTTTCTCACTCAAGTTCATAACCTCTTGCCCTTTGGTGTATATGGGAGGGGATAGGGAGAAGCATGTAGGCCCTGTGTGTGTGTGTGTGTGTGTGTGTGTGTGTGTGTGTGTGTGTGTGTGTGTGTGTGTGTGTGTGTGTGTGTGTGTGTGTGTGTGCGTGCGTGCGTGCGTGCGCGTGCGTGCGTGCATGTCTCTGTGTTGCAACACAACAACAACACAGAGAAAGAGAGGGGATGAGAGAGAGAAAGAGAGCGGATATTTTGCAAATGAAATGAAAGGGCGAAATGGCACTCCCATTTTTTTCTCCATTACACAAAGGGCCAAGTGGGAAAAGGCCAAGTGGGAAAGGGCCAGATGGGAAAGGGCCAGATGGGAAAGGGCCAAGTGGGAAAGGGCCAGATGGGAAAGGCCAAGGGGGAAAGGGCCAAATGGGAAAGGGCCAAATGGGAAAGGGCCAAATGGGAAAGGGCCAAATGGGAAAGGGCCAAATGGGAAAGGGCCAAGTGGGAAAGGGCCAAATGGGAAAGGGCCAAGTGGGAAAGGGCCAAATGGGAAAGGGCCAAGTGGGAAAGGGCCAAATGGGAAAGGGCCAAGTGGGAAAGGGCCAAATGGGAAAGGGCCAAGTGGGAAAGGGCCAAATGGGAAAGGGCCAAGTGGGAAAGGGCCAGATGGGAAAGGGCCAAGTGGGAAAGGGCCAAATGGGAAAGGGCCAAGTGGGAAAGGGCCAAGTGGGAAAGGGCCAAGTGGGAAAGGGCCAGATGGGAAAGGGCCAAGTGGGAAAGGGCCAAATGGGAAAGGGCCAAGTGGGAAAGGGCCAGATGGGAAAGGACCAAGTGGGAAAGGGCCAGATGGGAAAGGACCAAGTGGGAAAGGGCCAGATGGGAAAGGACCAAGTGGGAAAGGGCCAGATGGGAAAGGACCAAGTGGGAAAGGGCCAGATGGGAAAGGGCCAAGTGGGAAACGGCCAGATGGGAAAGGGCCAAGTGGGAAAGGGCCAAATGGGAAAGGGCCAAATGGGAAAGGACCAAGTGGGAAAGGGCCAGATGGGAAAGGACCAAGTGGGAAACGGCCAGATGGGAAAGGACCAAGTGGGGAAAGGGCCAGATGGGAAAGGGCCAATCGGGACGTCCCCAGCTTGACCATCGGGGGTTATTCAGGTGGCACCACCCTCATGATGAGATCTGACGTTCGAATACCCCCACCCCACACACCCCACATCCTCCGCTGATGCGGAGCTGCAGTGAAGAGGATACACCCATCGTGTCTGTTGATCCCTGTTTTCATGAATACGCTTGCGGCTGGAACACTAGGGGAAGACGGGGTAAAAAGCCCACGGGCGGGTAAGAAGCCCATGCCAATGATAATAATAATAATAATAATAAGCATTTATAGCGCCTAATCTTAAAAAAGCCCTAAGCGCTTACAATAATACATGAATAAACAAGTAAGCAATATAAATAAAGAAATGACAAAAATATATTATGCACACGCGCGTGCGCAAACACGCACGCACTAAACACAGACACACGCACGCACTAAGCACACACACACACACACACACACACACACACACACACACACACACACACACACACACACACACACACACACACACACACGAACGCACCACACGCGCGCCCACACACACACGCACACGCAACACACACGCACATACTACACGCATGCACACAAACACACGCGGATGGAAGGGGCACAGTACTCTGAAAAGAAATCAGGCTATGATTTGAAAAGAGTAGTTTTGAGAGAAGACTTAAATGAAGAAAAGGAGTTGGCAGAAATTTCAGTCAAATTTGCCCAATGAGACGAATGCTAAATATTAACACTCGTCTCATGGGCAAAATGTGACTTGAAATTTTCTTTTATTTCATGAGATAATTGGCATGAGCTTCTTACCCGCCAATGGGCGTTTTACCCCGTCCTACCCTATCTTTTCCCCTTTCCTCCCATTTTGTTTCCTCCTCCCAACTTTTGTTCACGATACAGAATTGGTTTTCGGTGGGGTTTCCAGCCCAAGAGCGACGAACCTACAACCGGTAATGATGTGGTTACTATGGAGAGGGAGGACAACAGCATGGAGTTATATTCAAATCATGTTGAATGTAGCCCCAGTGGACCATAGTAGAGGCCTATCCATAGCCTAAGACTTTGCGCACTCATAGACATCTACTATAATATATACCAGCCTCACACCCTTTATTTGCATAACAACCAACTTAGGAATATTAACCCTTTCGCCGCCAGCCATTTTTCAGCAACAAAATTCTATTAAACTTACCTGGTTAGAAAAAAAAGTCATCTTCAATATTGGGAATTCCTTTGGTTTAAACAAGAATTTATTCAAGAATAGAAAATCATAACAAAGCAGCAATACATTTATGAACTTCGAGTACAACAAGCTAAGAGCTTATAAAGCGTACTCTAATATTTAAGTTGCACAGTAAGGACTGCACACGCAAAGCTAATTTAACATTGAAAAATTCGGTGGGAATTCCTTTATATAACATGTATACAGTAAAGCCTACCCTTACCTCCCAGAATTAAGAAAATAGGGTCTTTGGATAGCAGATCCTGGTTTAAGGCCTTTTAGAGACATGGGTGTTAAAATTATTGTGGTGTTAATCTGCGACATTGGCGGCGAAAGGGTTAAGGGCAGCGTCTGTGCACGTTTTAGAAAGCCCCTTCTTTTTTTTCTGGGTAGTTGTGACCCACATACAAATGCCCCCAACTTGAAATTGAGGCTGCTCTTTCAAATGATTTTTCGTTTTCAATTTGGGGGCATTTGTATGGGAAATATCTCTATGTCAAAATAAGATTTCTTACCAGCTATAAGAGGGAAAACACGTGAAAACCGTGATTTTGACACGTGACGTACTGGGTCTTTAACAAAATCAAACATGTGACGAGAGAAAACGAACCCGAACCAATTTCATTGCGTATAGCGTGCATGACAAGATTGCATCTTATTCAAGCAAAGGTATAGTCAGAGCACGCGTTTTCTTTGGGTTTTTTTTTCTTCTTTTTTTCCCTTTGCTTGACCGAACACATAGCACATGCGACAGAGCCTAATACCACCGTGATACTAAGAGAACGAAGGTGAACAATGGGGGCTGCTGCCTCTCTGCCTGGCATTGTCCACAGACTGAGGAGGGTGGGTGGTGTGGAGGGGGGGGGGGGGTCAAAGCCCTGGGAAGAGACAGAAGGACAGGGAAACTGGATGATTGGGGTGTGTTTGTGTGTGTGTGTGTGTGTGTGTGTGTGTGTGTGTGTGTGTGTGTGTGTGTGTGTGTGTGTGTGAGAGAGAGTGTGTGTAGACTATATTATGTGTGTATATGTGTATGTTTGTGTGTGTGTGTGTGTGTGTGTGTGTGTGCACGTGCACGCACAGGGTGGGGGTGTTTAGAGAAAGCTGGAAGAGAAGAGGGGGCAAACAGATAAATGAGATTAAATACCACCCACTTATAACTGTATAGTTAAACATTCGGGACATTACGGGTGTTGCACTGCCTCCGGGCATTGCCTCCAGGACCGTTCCCACCACCTTTATGTCTACTAATGTCCCATAATATGTGTCTGTTCCAGACCGCAGGACGTTTTAACAGATTTTCATTCATACCACCCACAGTGAGGACCTCCCTGGCCAGTTTCACTTAAATCAACACAACTATTCTTTTTTTTGGTTTTGTATGGCAGCTGGAAACAAACTAACAAACAAACAAACACAATTAAGCGCTGTTGAGACGGTGGCGTGAACTGAACACCGTGGTGAATGGATAGCGACCAGGCCCCACATGAAAACAGATAGATATCACCAGGCACAATGGCAGGCTCTGATTAGGTTTCCGGCTTGTCAGTTCCCGTGTGTGTTCCACACGTCGGGTCAGTCACTAGCTCTGCTGATCGGATTCAACCGGTGGTGGTTTAAGTTTCCGTGGATGCTGAAGGCTACGATATCTTCTTTTCTTCCCAAGTTACCTTTTTGTTTAAGCTTGTGTCTTTTTTTGGTATCGTGCGAGCGATCGGAAGAGACGTTCTTGTGTTTCTCTTTTTTTTTTCCCCAAAAAAATAAAGGTAGGCCTATCCATTTTAATAATGATACCATTTGATTCAGCCACCGGATTGGCAGAATTGTGTTATTGTTAAGAACTACTTTGACGTTTAAGTTATTAGACTTGCTTTAACATTTTCATTTCCAGCTTCTTAACCCTTTCGCCGCCAGCCATTTTTCAGCACAAAAATACCATTAAACTTAACTGGGTAGAGGAAAAACAATTATCTGCAATATTGTAAATTTTTCTGTGACATGCATAGCATTAGGCCTATCCTTACGTCCCAAAATTAAGAAAATAGGGTCTTTGGATAACAGGCCCTGATTTGATGCCTTTTAGTGACACGGGTGTTAAACCATTGTGGTGCATAAATGTGACATTGGCGGTGAAAGGGTTAAAAAGGAGGTTTTTTTTTCTGAATATCTGTGAATATGATATGCCTGAAACGTTTGAAAGCTACTACAGCTCGCTAAGACAACTGAAGGACACCGACACTTTGTCTTCTTTGTCCACGGGAACAATGAGCAGGATAGCGGAAACGACAGGCTTCAATTCCGGCCAATCCGGTGGCTGAATCAAATGGTACAGACAACACTTCTATCACAGCTAAAACATAAGCACAACACTGAGGCGGAAAAATAGATACCACCCATATTGCAGAGCTTCGTACCATCTTCCTTCCACTACTCACCTCCAACACCGATCCGTTTTGTGCGAAGTGAACAGTAGCGGGAAGGGAGATGAGTGAAGAACAGACAGGCGTTGAATAGATAAACAGGATGATAAAGACTGCCACAATGGCCGACACTGATCGAGTTCCCCTCCCATCAAGCTTGTGTACGTGTGGCATGTTGTCAGAGCCGTCGGCGCGGATTACTTCATACCGTGCTGCTCTTTTTATGCTACGCTAGCTCCTGCGTCGTTTCTGTTCTCTTGAATGTGATGACCGCTTGCTACTTCTTTGCTAATCCAGATAAGAAGATCCTGTAACCTAAGTCTCTTAATTCGTCTCTGCAAGGGGGGTGCAATTGTAATCAGTCAATATCGTATTTTCTTTAAATCAAGTTAACCAAAAGTTTAAGGTTCTCTGTAGTACACAACGCATGAAATATGTTGTCTAAATGACACTATATGTTTTCATTTTTTTCCCAATGGAACTCTAAAATGATCCTAATTCTCTGCTCAATTGCTGCATCCACATTTGTTTTTGCATAAGCATTGTCGAGCCCCGTGCATAATTGCAGAGGAAGACAGAAAGGTGTTTGAGTAACTGCATTTAGCTACAGGAGCTAACTCAATGCTGCACTGTAAGTAACATCAAAATAATCCAATTTGCTAAGGGAAAAAATCGTCATCTTCATAAATCAAACTTGGGCCAAGCTTGATTTTCCAACACTACTGGGCATAAATGTGCACAAAATATCTCTATTTCCCCATGGCTACACAGTGCTGGGCCACTCATAATATGACGTACAACTCGCTGTGTTGCCATATGGAAATAGTGATATTTTGTGAATAGGAAAGCCTAACCGTAGATTGGGGTAAAAAGCAGCTCCCAGTTTTCTGAAACATGCATTTGATACAGCCACCATACAACATAACATGTTAGGACAAGTACTCACTATTTTGGCATGATTCGTAACAATGGTTCTGTCTGTTAACACCTGCAATGAGAGTATATAAAGGGTTTCTTTGATGAAAACACACACACACACACACACAAACAACAACACGCACGCGCCAGCTTCATATCCGATTGTATTTATTTGAATAAGGATACACATTAAAAAAAAAAGAGCAAGCAACACAGAATAACAATGCACGAATTACATTACTATTATTGAACATAAAAAGGCCACTGTCATCAATCAACGAGACTACTCCAGATGTCTGCACACAAAGCTGTATTGCATGTCAAAAGTGTTTGAAAAAGCCCACAAAACTCTTACCACACCACGTGAGGGCGCCATCGAGTTTTTCTCTCACCACAGCTCGTCTGAAGCTTGGCCAGCTCATTTATTTTCAGGCAGACGTTGTGTCTACCTTCGCGTTTCAGCAAACACGCAAACATGTTTGTTGAGAGAGAGAGAGAGAGAGAGAGAGAGAGAGAGAGAGAGAGAGAGAGAGAGAGAGAGAGAGAGAGAGAGAGAGAGAGAGAGAGAGAGAGAGAGAGAGAGAGAGAGAGATGAACTAGTGAGATATCTAATTTCTAATTTTTATAAAGCGCACTCGAAGCGGACACATGGCGAGAAAATAAAAATGGATGCAACTCATTTCCACGTTGCATTTTTATTATATTATTATAAGAGAAAATAAAAGTATCAGAATAATCAGTTCGATTTATGAAAAAAATTATACGATCGTTTCTAAGTTGAAAACGTGCCTTTGAATTCTTTTTTTTTTTAAATCCATGCATAGGTTTTACGTAAAGTCTGCTAAATGTCAAGAAAACATGAACAAATGTGTTTAACGTTGTATCCTAAATGATAACTTGGAACAATTCCACACAAATCAATGGAGCATAAAATGTTGTTGGATGATATCCAAACTCTATCAATTTGTAATGAAAACTGTTCGGGGTAATCTTTTTTCACAGACATTTAAACAGACAGGACAAACCACAACAGATAAACCTCCTTTACTTAACCTTCTTATTCTTTCCTTTCCTATTGCTCTATTAACTTTATCAGCAGCAAATAACTTTGTCGTTTTAAGTTGCTTTACCCGTTCACCTTTACTGACCCCAATATTAATCAGGTGATAAGCTAGTGCTTGCGTTATGTAGAGGGTTAGGGTTAGGACAAACAAAGAGAGGGATAGATAATATAAGACGAGAACAGACACATAGTGACGGGGGGGGGGGGGTATTGGCCACTGCAACTAGGGTTATTAACGCCCTTGACAGCAGGAGTTAATCCCTTGCTGGTCAGTACTTAAAAGGGCATTCACTCGTGCAAAAGGCAGTTGTTGTAGTGGCTTCAACTACGGTTATTGGTGAGAGTTATTCCCATGGTGGTCAGTACCCAAGCATCTACCAAGGGCATTCACTGTTTCAAAAAGCAGTAGTTGCAGTGGCCAATAGAGACGGGGACACGTAGATACTTGAAAACTTGAAAACTTTAACTTTATTTTTCAAGGATAAAGATTTTAGGCAACGCCTAGTCTTCCAATCTGTCCTTATACGAAATATACGAAATTGGAGACACATATAATATATGCTACGCCCAGTCCATGAAATTGCCCAGTTCGTGAAATAGCCAATTTATAACTTGCAATTGAGAAAAGAAATATGAATGAACAATAGTTTTCGTTTATTAGCCCACATAGATCAAGAATTGGTTCAAACGAATGAGAAATATCATCTGTAGATGAGTTAAAATTATTTTATTCAGACTTAATTTGATAAAACGTTTGATTCAACATGTGGCTCAGGCTTAGCATCTGGTCGAGTTGGGGGGCAGGATAGGGGTGCAAATACAATGTAGAAAAGTGTGATACAATTGAATCAATCTTAATCAATATATGTGTGAATGGGGATTCAAAAATGTGATATACATTGTCCATTTTATAAATTGGGCAAAGTATTTTGCCCATTGCATGAAATAGGCAATACGTATTATATATAGACGAAATGGGGGCACGTAGAGATGAAATTGGGGACACATAGAGAGACGAAATTGGGGACACCTAGAGACGAAATTGGGGACACGTAGAGACGAAATTGGGGACACGTAGAGAGACGAAATTGGGGACACCTAGAGACGAAATTGGGGACACGTAGAGACGAAATTGGGGACACGTAGAGAGACGAAATTGGGGACACCTAGAGACGAAATTGGGGACACGTAGAGACGAAATTGGGGACGTAGAGAGACGAAATTGGGGACACCTAGAGACGAAATTGGGGACACGTAGAGACGAAATTGGGGACACGTATAGAGACGAAATTGGGGACACCTAGAGACGAAATTGGGGGACACGTAGAGAGTAGGTGGGGGGGGGGGGGGGGGGGCGCCCCGTGGGGATACCGGGGGGTCTTTCGTACAAATAGTTTCTGGAAGTTCTGTGCTTGTAACTTCCTCTAATCTGTCACTCTCTTTGACTCTGCCTTTTCCCTTGGCTTACAGTCATCTGTTATCTTTCTATCTTACTGGTCCATTCTCCTGCCTTTTTTCTATAAAATTCTTACGAAGAGTTCTTCAGCCGAAGTCGGACATGCTGGGCCTAACTATGCCTTAGTTAGGCGCATAACGGCAGCATGACGCATCTACGCTCATGTGACAGGAAACTGTCTGGGCGAACGAAGAAGAAGAAGAAGAAGACGAAGAAGAAGAAGAGACGGGGGCACAATGCAATGTAATATAAGGTTCTGGGAGGAAAAGGAAGAGGGATGATGTCCCATATGTGCCTTCCCAGGTCGAGAGGACGTACAACTCAAAGTTTCATTCAGGAAGAGGGATGCTGCTGTTGTTGTTGATGTACCCTGGCTAAAAGACTCCAGGGATCATCCCAACAGCCGAAGCACCCGAACGCCATGGTACAAATGCATCAGCTCTGGATGAGAACATTACGCGTGTGACCGTTTTTGATTACCCTGCCACGTGGGCAGCCACACTTCGTCTTCGAGGGATTTGGGAGACCGGTGATGTTATGCTAGGAGCTTGTCATGGCTCAGTAAAGACGAAATAACAATCCTCGTATAACTATATAACAAAAGCACAATCCTCGTATAACTATGCATAGCATAACAACATTTTGATGTAGCCTTGGTGTTCTAGCCTATGTACATTGGTCTGACATAGCCTTAAGCCAAGGCGAGAGGATGAGGGATGAAACAGCAGAAGAGGGACGGACGGTGAAGGGAATAGAAAGGGAGGGTAGGGAGTGGGGGGGGGGGGGGGGGGCAAGAGAGAAACGCGAATCACTAGGCAGTAAAGTCTGGCACACGATCTATTATCTCCAAGAATTCAGCAAACCCAATCAGAGGTGTGTGTGGAAGGGGAGGGGAGGGGGAAGGGGAAATTGGAGGAGGAGAGGAGGAGGGGAGAGGGGTTGCTAGTATAGTGAAGAAGACACACAGCCTGAATCTGCCAGGACAATTGAAATTCATTTCCTCCTCAATGGCCTCACTGCTGCAGACGTGGCCCCCTTTCTCCACAGACCAGAGTCTTCTTCATCATCACCATTATTGACGCCCCCCGAGTCTTCGAGGCGATGCGGCTGATGTGGGGAAAGAGAACCGCCTCGCTAACTGCCTGCACGCACACGAGGGGTTTCTATCAAAATGTCCCTAATAGATGACGTTCCTCTTGTAATTACCCGGTCAGACGGACAGAATCTGCGACGGGTATTGTTTTTGGTCCGTCTGTATGTATGTGTACATGTCTGTCTGTCTGTCTGTCTGTCTGTCTGTCTGTCTGTCTGTCTGTCTGTCTGTCTGTCTGTATGTATGTATGTATGTATGTATGAGAGTTCGTATGTATGTATGTATGCATGTATGTATGTATGTATGTATGTATGTATGTATGTATGTATGTATGTATGTATGTATGTATGTATGTATGTATGTATGTATGTATGTATGTATGTATGTATGTATGTATGTATGTATGTATGTATGTATGTATGTATGCATGTATGTATGTATGTATGTGTTTATGTATGTATGTATGTATGTATGTATGTATGTATGTATGTATGTATGTATGTATGTATGTATGTATGTATGTATGTATGTATGTATGTATGTATGTATGAGTGTCTGTATGTCTGTATGTCTGTATGTCTGTATGTCTGTATGTGTGTATGTATACATGTATACTTGTATGCATATCGATTTTTTCAAAAACTACTGGACGGATTTTAATCAAATTTGATAGAGACGTAGGCATATTAAAAAGGAAGGTTCCTGATAAAAACCATGACCTTGCGGGTTGTTATTGACATTTTAGGAATTTTTGTTTGTCCAAGCACTGAGCATTCAAATGTTGTCAGTGGTGACTGGTCAAAGGGAACTAACTACTCTACGTACTGACAACAAATTAAACATAACGGCTGGCTGGTCGCAGTGCTTCTTGTTCGCCTTGCAACCCCCCCACCCCCCATGTACCCCCAAGGGGCTTTCGGAAATAAACCTTGAAACCTTGAAACCCACCACCACCACCACCTTTATTCCCCCCTCTCACTTTCTCTTTCTCTGTTTTTCATTAGGATCCATGTCTCACAACTATCTCTCTGTCTATGTCCCTTACTCTCTCTCTCTCTCTCTCTCTCTCTCTCTCTCTCTCTCTCTCTCTCTCTCTCTCTCTCTCTCTCTCTCTCTCTCTCTCTCTCTCTCTCTCTCTCTCTCTCTCTCTCTCTCTCAGCGCGTGCGTGCGTGTGCACTTGCGTGCACGTACATATGTGTGTGCGCGCATTTGCGTGCATGCGAAATCCACTAAGCTAACAAGTGTAAATACACGCATCAAAGCTCCTTGATCTAGCCATATTCACCCATAAAAAAAGCGTTTAAACCCTGGATGACTTTTTGCTTTTGCCACCCCAGTGTAATGGTTGCTTTTGTCACTCTGCCGACTGCACAGTAGTTACAGTGACAGACATTTTTATCGAACTGGTGCCACCATGTTGAATGTTCCACCCCCCCCCCCCCCCCCCCCCCGTGGGGTTTACCAGGGGGGGGGGGGGGGGGGGTTGGTCTTTCGTACAAATGGTTTCCACCACCTTCTGGAAGTTCTGTGCAGTTCCCACCACCTTCTGGAAGTTCTGTGCTTGCACCTTCCTCTAATCTGTGAATCTCTTTGACTTCTTCTGCCTTTTTCCCTTTGCTTACAGTCATCTGCTGTCTGTCTGCATTTATTGTTGTTACCCTACCCCCCTCCCACCTCTCCTTGTGTGACGTAAGTGTCCCGCGCGACCCACTTTCTTTATTTCTTATCTACACCCCCCCCCCCCCTTTCTCCCCTCCCCCCCCTCGCCTTTACATTTCTCTGTCCAGCCGCCCTCGTTAATTGCCCCGCTGCTTCAAACGAACGCCGCGGAAGGGCGTTATCTCTTTCTCCCTGGTCGGCACGTACCATCTACCGAGGTTACCTCCCTTCACCCCCCCCCCCCCCCCCCCCTTTCTACCGTCTCATCACAAGAAAGTGACAACCGAGGTTATCTCCCTTTGAACACGGTTTTTCCTTTTCAATCACAAGGTTAGGAATGTCAGGAATGTGCTAAGGATGGAATAGGCGCGTGATTGTTCAGTACATTTAGAACAGCAAATTGTGACGTGTGGACTGTAATACACCAATAGCAGGCTTTCATTGTTTGAAAGTGAAGGCTATAATTGGAGTGGTGAGAAAAAGTTGTCACACAAGATGCTGAAACGTAGCTAGAGCAACACTCACAACCAGTCATCATAAGCCCACTAGTAAGTATTATTGATGGCAGGTGATTGAGATCTTGTTTGTTTGACTCTAGTTTTGATCTAGATCCTATGTTCAATGATGAATAAGGAGTAGATAGATATGTTATAGAAAAGAAGTGGTAAACATTCTATTCTATTTATGTGCACTGATTATTTGTGTGTGTGTGTTTTTGACTTGAACACTTTTGGTACCAGAACCGGAGTTTATGCCTACTAACCCTTTTGTCTATTTTTAGTAGGAAACCTATGGGCCGCAATCTTGCACTTTATGATACCATTCCTTTCCAGGTGTTGGATGGAGAGTGATGATGGATTGATCACCTTTTTATGTTTTACTGATCTCAGTTTGTTAACTGAAATTCAGTTTATTTATTAACTACATGTAGTGCTATTGTACAAGGGAAGCCTTCAAGCCGGTTGGGATTCACTAATTCCCTGCCGACTGAAGCCCCTTGTCTCTAAGCCATAGAGATCTACATCCACCTTCTCCTGTGATTATCAGCAGGGCATCGTGGGCCGGACGATCATCCCGGACTCCACCAAGCACCAAGACGGGTCCGTCGCCAAGACAACCCGCACCCAGAATCCGCGAGGAGACCACGCTTGAACCGTGCCATCCCGCGAAGCCGTAATAGGAACGACTGGGAGCTACTCTCACCTGACGAGCAAGCCCAGAACTTCAAACAGCTAAGTCTACCTGACTGCGCCAATCATTTGAACTTTCCTACGGACAATAAACATAATTAGTAACCCTTCCGGCATGGGGCGAACCTTATAGAAAGACAAAAGTCTTGTGAATCCTTTCGGATTTCATTGTGTTTTATCCATATTTTGTTTTGGCGCCATTGAGCTGCTTTATTATTATTGTTGCATAATCTTATGCAGATTTTGGGAGTAAATAAAATACAAGTGTCAAATAATCCTGAACCCTTTGGTCAGACTGATGAGAGTGGGAGTCTTGTAATTTCATGTAAAACCTTACTTCTCTCTGTCTGCCATTTAGAGCAATTCAACCACTTGTATTTCTTACAACCACCATACGAGCCAGAACCCGGGCACAAATATAAATTTATTAGATGAAAAGGGGCCGGGAAAGTTGCTCATCTCCCATACCCTAGAGAAGTGGGCTAAAGGCAAATTTTCTAAAGTCTTCCCTAGAGACTTAGCCTTTTAACCCATTACCTCGTCACTCGCGTCCGGGATATTTTTTTTCATAAAGTCTAACCAATTTCAATTCAAACGGTAGTTCCTTGTCAAAACTGATCTTGTGTCCACTGGGAAAGTTATTGTGATTTGGTTCACTGTGTTTTGATTTGATTTGTTTGAATGCTATTTATGACTTTATTTTGATGTGCATGCTATTTCTGTTTATGTTGAAATAGTTAAGTGTTGTTTGATACATTCAACTCAGCAGCTTTGTTTTTATTTTGAATAGTTGTATTTACAACCATGGCTGAGATTGTTAAACTTAGGAGGGAGCTTAAAGAATGGGGAGAATCTCTAGGATTGTCAGGCCAAGAGTTAGCCAATTTTGTCATATCTGAATATGACAAAGAGAAAACTCGCGAGGCTCAAGAGGCTGATAAAGCTCGCGAGGAGGCTGAGAAAGACAAACAAAGAGCTCATGAGGCTCAAGAGGCTGATAAAGCTCGCGAGGACGCTGAGAAAGACAAGCAGAGAGCAGAGCAAGAGCAAATCCGTACTCATGAGTTAAGGCAGAGACAACTAGTGCAGGATGCCAAAAATAAAGAACTCGAACTTGAGGCCACTGAGCGAGAAAAAGCGCGAGACCATGAACTAGCTATGAAGCAGCTTGAAAACTCAGCAGACTCTGAGACTGCTGCCCCTCAAAATTTTCCCCCTCCCATTCATACCTCAGCCATGACCTTCACATTGGAGGCATTCAATGAGGCAACAGAGTCTATCGATGCATTCCTCGATAGATTTGAAAGACTGGCCCAGGAATTTGAGCTTGCTCCGGAAAAGTTCAACCTCAAGCTTGCCCAAAGTCTCAGGGGTGTGGCTTATGAGGTGTACAGTAAACTTCCGTCAAGCCAAATTACCGACTACCCAGCTTTGAAAGAAGCCCTGCTCAACAGATACGAGTTGACAGCTGACGCCTACCGGAAAAAGTTCCGGTCAACCAGAAAAGGTAGGGGAGAGTCCTATGCCCAATTTTCAGATAGACTGGGGAACTATCTGACTAAATGGGTGTCCCTTTCGGCCAAAACTGAGTCCTATGATGATCTCAGGGAACTGATGGTTGGCGAGCAACTGCGCGAAACCATGTCCCCAGAGTTACGCACCTTTACTGCCGAACAAGGTGCCACAACTCTGGCTGACCTCATCCAGCTAAGTGACCGGTACACTCTAGCCCATGATGAACCTAGCGCCCCTAAAAGGCCAAAACTACAGCAAGTAGTTGGGTCCACTGCTTCACAGCAGAGCAGGTTTAACCCCAACTCCAACAGTGGGTCAAACGGTTCTACCCATGAACGACAACCACTGGGACAACCCTTATTCTGCTCATACTGCAAGTCGAACACCCACAATCGGGATGACTGCAGGAAACTTGCTTACAAGCGGCAAAATGTTGCAACTATGCAAGTCGTCTCGACTTCGCAGAATTGCACAAACCCCTCCCCAGTACAGTGTCCAGGCACACCGTCAGTCGTTGGACAGGCGACTGTCAACAACATCCCTGTTCAGTGTCTCTATGACACTGGACTGTCATGCGACGCCATTGTCTGCGGATCCTTAGTCCCCGCGTCAGCATACACGGGAGACTTCATCTCTCTGCAAGGCCCTGATGCTGCAATCCCCCCATCCACTTTGCCAGTCGCCATAATCAATGTCGACACCAGATATGTTAAGGGACCCATCAAGGCAGTGCTCATGGACAGTCCTGTCTATGACCTCATACTTGGATCACAGTATGTGTTTTTAGGGCACCCCTCTCAACCTGCTATTGTTTCAGCAGGATTCCCTTCTCCCCAAACCACAAACCAACTCCCTCCCTCCTTCCCAAAGAGCAAATCTCCCTCAGCAGGGAAGAAACCTCTCAACGCGGCAAACCAAATTGCCGCGCGAGCAAATCCAGATTGTCCCAAGTCCCCAAGTCCGCCACAACTTGGAAAATCCTTCCCAAGGAATGTCCGCCTAACGACCCAAGACCACTCGCCACAGGTACCTCAGGTGAAAGGCAGCACTGTACCCGCAAACACCCACCGAAGGTACTATCGGGACAGGCCGCCGCACGTACAGCCGTCACCTACCCCTCCCTTTCAGCGAGTGGCAGTCGACTTGGTCGGGCCTCTACCTAAACGGAAGAAGAAATTCCGGTACATAGTCACCGTGGTCGACATATGTACCATGCAGTGCGATGCCGCCCCAATCTCCTCACTTGATGCTAGTCAGATAGCTGCGGCACTCAAAGCCATTTTCGCCCGAATCGGCCTACCAAACCACATCATCAGCAATGATGAATCCAGGCTAAAGGGGAAACTCAGGCAAGAGGTGTTTGCTATTCTGCAATCAACCTTGGGACAACTCAACACAGGATTGCCGCACCAACCTCAGTCGGAATCCATTCCACTGATCTCTAACCCACCTGCTCCTTTGAACTCTGTGTTGCGACCAGATGTTCCACCATTCCAGCCGACCCAGTCTCCCCACTAATTTGTCCCTGTCGCCCAAGTCGAAAGTGGAGTCGGCGTTCCACAGGAAGATTCCGGTACCAGAATCTTTTCTTCGGGGGGCCTCTGTGACGTAAGTGTCCCGCGCGACCCACTTTCTTTATTTCTTATCTACACCCCCCCCCCCTTTCCCCCCTTTCTCCCCTCCCCCCCCTCGCCTTTACATTTCTCTGTCCAGCCGCCACGTTAATTGCCCCGCTGCTTCAAACGAACGCCGCGGAAGGGCGTTATCTCTTTCTCCCTGGTCGGCACGTACCATCTACCGAGGTTATCTCCCTTCACCCCCCCCCCCCCCCCCTTTCTACCGGCTCATCACAAGAAAGTGACAACCGAGGTTATTTCCCTTTGAACACGGTTTTTCCTTTTCAATCACAAGGTTAGGAATGTCAGGAATGTGCTAAGGATGGAATAGGCGCGTGATTGTTCAGTACATTTAGAACAGCAAATTGTGACGTGTGGACTGTAATACACCAATAGCAGGCTTTCATTGTTTGAAAGTGAAGGCTATAATTGGAGTGGTGAGAAAAAGTTGTCACACAAGATGCTGAAACGTAGCTAGAGCAACACTCACAACCAGTCATCATAAGCCCACTAGTAAGTATTATTGATGGCAGGTGATTGAGATCTTGTTTGTTTGACTCTAGTTTTGATCTAGATCCTATGTTCAATGATGAATAAGGAGTAGATAGATATGTTATAGAAAAGAAGTGGTAAACATTCTATTCTATTTATGTGCACTGATTATTTGTGTGTGTGTGTTTTTGACTTGAACACTTTTGGTACCAGAACCGGAGTTTATGCCTACTAACCCTTTTGTCTATTTTTAGTAGGAAACCTATGGGCCGCAATCTTGCACTTTATGATACCATTCCTTTCCAGGTGTTGGATGGAGAGTGATGATGGATTGATCACCTTTTATGTTTTACTGATCTCAGTTTGTTAACTGAAATTCAGTTTATTTATTAACTACATGTAGTGCTATTGTACAAGGGAAGCCTTCAAGCCGGTTGGGATTCACTAATTCCCTGCCGACTGAAGCCCCTTGTCTCTAAGCCATAGAGATCTACATCCACCTTCTCCTGTGATTATCAGCAGGGCATCGTGGGCCGGACGATCATCCCGGACTCCACCAAGCACCAAGACGGGTCCGTCGCCAAGACAACCTGCACCCAGAATCCGCGAGGAGACCACGCCTGAACCGTGCCATCCCGCGAAGCCGTAATAGGAACGACTGGGAGCTACTCTCACCTGACGAGCAAGCCCAGAACTTCAAACAGCTAAGTCTACCTGACTGCGCCAATCATTTGAACTTTCCTACGGACAATAAACATAATTAGTAACCCTTCCGGCATGGGGCGAACCTTATAGAAAGACAAAAGTCTTGTGAATCCTTTCGGATTTCATTGTGTTTTATCCATATTTTGTTTTGGCGCCATTGAGCTGCTTTATTATTATTGTTGCATAATCTTATGCAGATTTTGGGAGTAAATAAAATACAAGTGTCAAATAATCCTGAACCCTTTGGTCAGACTGATGAGAGTGGGAGTCTTGTAATTTCATGTAAAACCTTACTTCTCTCTGTCTGCCATTTAGAGCAATTCAACCACTTGTATTTCTTACAACCATCTGACGAGCCAGAACCCGGGCACAAATATAAATTTATTAGATGAAAAGGGGCCGGGAAAGTTGCTCATCTCCCATACCCTAGAGAAGTGGGCTAAAGGCAAATATTCTAAAGTCTTCCCTAGAGACTTAGCCTTTTAACCCATTACCTCGTCACACCTTGTCAAAAGACCCCCGGGTAATGACAATAAACCAGAGTCCGTGTTCGTGCCTTACTGGTCCATTCTCCTGCCTTTAGTCTAGAAATTCTTACAAAGATTTACAAAGATTTTATCCAGCCGAAGCTGGACATGCTGGGCCTAATTGTGCCTATTTCTTCGTTAGGAGAATAACGGCAGCATGACGCATCCGCAGTCATATGACAGGAGACTACCCACCACTCCTACCCTCCCCAACACAAACAAACAAACAAAACCCAAAATGTAAACAATTAATCCATAAAGTGTTTGTGTGTGTGTGTGTGTGCGTGCGTGCGCGTGTGCGTGTGCGTGTGCGCGTGTGCGTGTGCGCGCGCGCGCGCGCGTGTGTTTGTGTTGTGTGTGTGTGTGCGTGCCTGCGTGCATGCATGGTCGTGTGTATGTGCGTGTGTCTTTGTATCCGTGCATGCATGCGCTTAAGAATATGTGTGTGCATGCACGCGAGTGTGTATATGCATGCAAACATGAGACTGACATTAGTGTCCACAATGTAGGGGTGGTGGGTGGGGAGGCTAGTATAGACGCACAGCATCCATAAACATTGCTTTTTAACCCTTTCACCGCCAGCCATCTTTGAGCCAAAACTTTCCATTGAAGTTACTTGGCTACAGAAAAAAAAAGAGTTTGTCTGCAATATTGTTGGATTTATCTGTGACACATTTAGAATGGGGTGACATCCTTACTGCCCAAATTTAGGAACATAATATCGTTGAATAACAGACCCTGATTTGAAGTTTTTGAGACATGGTTGCTAAAATCATTGTGGTGCCAAAATGCGACATTGGCGGTGAAAGGGTTAAATATGTACCGAAACGTAAGATATTTAAGAGCAAAGTTTAATTTCACAAAATGAGTCTGCAGCTACAAGGTTCACAAGGTATTAGTTGGGCAGACAAACAAAATGAATGAAATAATGAATGAATGAAAAAATAAACTGATTAAGGCCAACGTATACTCCTTTACCCTGTGCACCAGGGCAAAGGACAATAACACAGTCAATGAGTACCCATTAAGTATAGTGCCAGTGCCAATAGACGATTTTCGGAGAGAAAAAAACTAGGGGAGAGCACTTCGTGAAAATTAGAGTTGTTTGCCTCCATTACTCGGTCAAATACCACAGCAACAATTCAACAAGGGCGTCGAAGCTTGAAACCGCAGGATGCGAGTTAGCTACTTGTAAACATTTTTTTAATGGAAAACTGATACAACTTGCAAAATGTGACGTAAAATAATAAATGACATAAATTTTAGAATGACGCAGGGTGTTCTAAGTGCTGTATGTCTGCTCAAACACACGAGGCGAGAGCTGGGGATCTACCTGATGGTAGAGTAGCTTCCCCTGTTTGACCGATTGAATAAGGCAAGATCAACCCCACACACCATGAAATTACTCCCCTTAATTATTTCCGAACAATTCCTATTGTACGGGGCCACAGAACATACCAGAGTCTTCCTATCACACAAAACAAGTAACAAACACAGAAGGACAATCATCGTAAAGACATACTCTATGGCGTAAAGGAACAAACAGCACGGTATGAAGTAATCCGTGTCGACGGCTCTGACAACGTGCCACACGTACACAAGCTGATAGGAGGTGAACTCGATCAGTGTCGGCCATTGTGGCAGTCTTTATCATCCTGTTTATCTATTCAATGCCTGTCTGGTCTTCACTCATCTCCCTCCCGCTGATTTTCACTTCGTGCAGACAGACAAAAACAGATCAGTGTAGGTAGCAAGAGGTAGAATATAATATTGGTATGGACCCTCGCATTCTGTGTGGTATCTGTCTGCTGCAGGTCTTGCGTTTGTTTGGCTGTGGCAGAGGTGTAATTCATACGAATAATATTCGTTGGCACATGATACAGATTGGTACATGGTAGTAGTAGTCTCAGGTATCCTGTCCCATCGTTGGAACAGGTCTAAGTCAATGACCCACTATTACCTAGAGTACCTTTCTTGTATATTAAAGAACCGATTGGTAGCAGGTGGTTTTCTTTTTCCTACGTCGAAGAGCCAAGCTGTATCGTGTTCTTGTTGTTACTAAAGGTTGCTTTCTTCTTCGTCGTCTTCTTCTGCGTTCACAAGCCATATGGCCGTAATGGTAAAGGTACGTATGTGTCCGGTTTTCAGTTTTCACTGGTCTCCCCGCTGCGTACAGCCGACACATTCCGATTTCGGAGGAGCTTAAAGGAGAAAAGGTATTTGGAATTTATTTTAAAGGCAGGAGAATGGGCCAGTAAGTCAGAAAGATAGTAGATGATAGAAAGCAAAGGGAAAGGGCAGAGTTAAAGAGAGTGGAAGATTAGGGGAAGGTACAAGCACAGAACTTCCAGAAGGCGGGGGAACTATTTTTTGCAAAAGACCCCCCCCCCCCCCCTCGCCCGGTGTCCCCACGGGGACAAAGGTTGCTTTAATTTAATTTGCATTGAAATGTATTGTACACAGTGACACTTTGAAACTTTAAAAATAAAAGAAGAAGCAAACTTGAGATGTTTTCTTCTGATTTCTGGCAGAGAAAAAACCCCCAGACAATAATAATATATTTTAATGGAAAAGGGTAGAAAGTACTAGTTGTACAGTCTGGAGGAGATGCAACATTTCACAGTCACACGAAACCAAGGACACCAGGGGTTACTGGATGAGTCCGACCAAGGGCCAGCCACACGTCCACTAAAAATCGCACGACTGTACGATACGATTCGATCACGTGGTCTCGAAGCGCGAATCGCATTTGTTTTTTGAAGGCCACGTGATCGAATCGTATCGTACAGTCGCACGATTTTAGTGGACGTGTGGCTGGCCCGTCAGAGCTATACTGACCTGACGTGTGGTACACACACGGTACGTGGAACTGACGAGATAGGGAAAACCACACCGGGGGTCTCTATTGTTCCGGGTGATATCTATCTGTTTGTCTGTTCACAGGGCTGTCTGTCCACGACGATTGTCTCAAAAGTATCTGTTTTCTCCTATTGTCAGAACATGGGTGCTGTGTTGGTTTAGGGTAAACCTAGAAGTGAGGGCCTCTCCATGGGTGGTGTCTACAAGGACGTTGACCTCAAGCCTGTTGGGAGAGAGGGAGGGAGAGAGAGAGAGAGTGATGGGTCAAATCCCAGCAATTCGTTATAGGGTAATATCAATCGATTCAAATATCGTAATTTAACCCTTTCGCCGCCAGCCATTTTTCAGCGCAAAACATACAATGAAACTTAACTGGGTAGAGAAAAAAAATATTCTGCAATATTGAGAATTCCTCTGTGACATGTATAACATTAGGCCTATCCTTACCTTCCAAAAACAAGAAAACAGGGTCTTCAAATAACAGGCCCTGGTCTGATGCCTTTTACTGACATAGTGACTGTGGTGCATAAATGCGACATTGGCGGTGAAAGGGTTAAGACAGGGATTTTGTTACAGCTACTAACACATTCATTATTGCAACGAATCAAGGGATAGACCTTGTCGCTTCTCCACTCCGCATCACCTGCCTGCTTCTTGTATAGGGGAAGACGGGGTAAAAAGCGCATGGGCGGGTAAGAAGCCCACCCCAATTATCTCATGAAATGAAGCAAATTTCAGTCTCATTTTGCCCATGAGACGAGCGTTAATGTCTAGCATTCGTCTCATGGGCAAATTTGACTGAAATTTTCTTTATTTCATGAGATAATTGGGGTGGGCTTCTTACCCGCCCATGCGCTTTTTACCCCGTCTTCCCCTATGGGGCGCTAAATCCCCGATAGAATCGAAGAGAAAAACAGGACAAGTAATGTGGAAGTCATATCAGATGCAGCACCCCCCCCCCCACCCCCCACCCCCCACCCCTACTACTGTTGCCAGTGGACCTGACAAACCACTGTCCAATCCGAGATGACCAGCAGAAGAGACCACTGGTCTGCGTGTGGCCAGTTATCTTCCTGTTGATCTATTCACTGCCCTGTGGACCACAGTCTTGTTAACAGCGTTTGCTTTTTTTTTTCTCCTTCCTTCCGCGCTTGGGGCTAAGGAACACCGGTGGACTAGTGGACACTAACAGGGTGGGTGAAAAGGAACGACCCACTGCCTACAATTCAATCCAATCCAACAACGATCCGACTATGCCACCCACAAAACAGGAACAGATAGGTGAAGACGGGGTAAAAAGCCCATGGGCGGGTAAGAAGCCCATGCCAATTATGTCATGAAATAAAGCAAATTTCAGTCAAATTTGCCCATGAGACGAATGCTAAACATTAACACTCGTCTCATGGGCAAAATGTAACTGAAAGTTTCTTTATTTCATGAGATAATTGGCATGGGCTTCTTACCCGCCTATGGGCTTTTTTTTATACCCCGTCTTCCCCTAATATAATATTATAAATCTTCTTAATAAATAAATACATCTGTGAGGCATGATTCTCGTGAAATTCTACAATGTCTAAATCAATCTGATGAAATCCTACTAGTTTTATTCGTATGTAGGCCTACACGAATCTGATAATCTGTATTTTTGCATCAGATATTTTATGCGATTTGTGTATGTATTGGGGGTGAAGGCAAAATAGTAGAATTATTTTTAGACAGAAGTATTTCGCGAGAAACATGCCTCACAGACATCGTCACAATCGGATCGCAGTTGGGTGAAGTCGTGTGCAGTGTCGGCCCGTGAAGGGAAGAGAAGTAAGGACAACACAATAATGTCGAGAATGTTCACATTTTGAATTGCCTCCCCTGTAGCCTACTCTCCACCGCAAGAGATGCAAACGAGCCTATTTTCCCGTTATATGGCTGGTACCCACGTGTCGTCATATCCGGCCACAAGGAGCGCCATATTATGGAAGACCGCCATCTTAGTCCTTACCTTTTTTTTGAAAAATGCCAGATCGATGCTGCGTATTTGGCTGTTCCAATTCGAAACTTATCTAAACTCTATTTATAACATCTGGATGTTTTCTTTACACATTTAGATAACATTTTCACTTTGTTTACACACAAATAAGGACTAAGATGGCGACACTTCCGTTGGAATGGTCGAGATGCGCACGCAGGTGGGTTGGAGCCATTAAAAATACAGTCTGGACACTTCCGAGTCTTCATATCTGATAAAGTGCACGGGAAGAAACGTTACTGTTATGATGTTAAGGGACAGGGTCAAATTTGCTTTACAATAGAACTAACTAGGCTACTTACCAGTTAAATGAAAAGCAGATTTTGAGAAGTGGTCGAACTCAAGGGAGGCAATTATCGGCCGATATGAGGAATTGCCGTAAACGGAAACGACGTCGCAAAAACCACCACCACCAAAAACAAGAGAGAGAGAGAGAGAGAGAGAGAGAGAATGAACAGAGAAGAGAACAGAGAGAGAGAGAGAGAGAGAGAGATGAACAGAGAGAGAGAGAGAGAGAGAGAGAGAGACAGAGAGAGAGAGAGAGAATAATATCTGTATCGTTAAAAATTCGGGACTTTCCTGGTGTTGCACTGCCTTCGGGCATTGCCTCCAGGATCGTTCCCACCATCTTTATATCTACTAATGTCCCATATGTGTCTGTTTAAGACGTTAAACAGACTTCTTAAACTTCTTCTTCTTCTTCTTCTTCTTCTTCTGAGAGAGAGAGAGAGAGAGAGAGAGAGAGAGAGAGAGAGAGAGAGAGAGAGAGAGAGAGAGAGAGAGAGAGAGAGAGAGAGAGATAATTGAATTGAATTGAATTGAATTGAATTGAACCTTTATTTTACAACGGTAAAAGTATTGGCATACAGTAGCCATTTTTCATACTTGCCGTTAACATACACAAACAAATAGATGAAACAGAAAGCGAACTGATACTAATAAATCAATATAGTCTTAAAACACATAATCATAATTATGAAGGTACGTTAATAAACAGAGAAACACACAAAAAGAGAGAGAGAGAGAGAGATAAGAGAGAGAGGAGATAGAGACAAGAGAGAGAGAGAGAGAGAGAGAGAGAGAGAGAGGAGAGAGAGAGAGAGAGAGAGAGAGAGAGAGAGAGAGAGAGAGAGAGAGAGAGAGAGAGAGAGAGCAGCCCATCTCTAGTGTGTAATAAATAAAGATCAACGCTAGATTGCATCTTGTGACAGCTCGTGCGTGAGAAAGCTAACCAGTGTGACCGTTTATGCAACAAACACGACAACTCACTTTCTTTCCACGATGCCTCCTTATAAAATATTAATCAGTTTCCCCCACCCAAACTGCCTACGTGGGTGGTTTGTTTAATACAGCCGTTATAATCGACGGCTAATTGCCTTCTCACCTGCGTGTTGCTTTTGCTGCTGAAAGTCAAGCCTGGTCACAACGCCGTGAATAGAACAGATTTAAAAGATAGGTTATTTTGGTCCCTTTTTCAATTTTGGACCACCCACAGTACACGACGAGTCCGCCTTTCCGCCAAGAAGTACACACATACCAGCTTTAGAATTGAAGGCAAATGTTAAGAAAAACTCCCTCCTCTGCCCCTTCCATTCATTTCAGACGGTTTCAGTTAGGGTTAGGGTTAGGAATAGGGTTTGGGATAGGGTTAGGGATAGGCTTAGGGTCAGCTTAGTTATGCCAATTTTGAGGGGGGTATTTGACATTAAACTGTTCCTAAACCCCATCCGAAACCTAATTCCTAACCCTAGCCTAATCTCATAATAATAATAATAATAATGAAAATTTATGACGCACTTACCTCCCGATAAAACCAGGAGCCCAAGGCGTTTACAATGACAAATAGTTAAAAGTTAAAAGTAGTAATAAAAGACTTCATATAAACGATACCGTCTAATCCACACACATCTAACTAAAAAAGTTATGGTATGTTATGAGATTGACACTTAACTGACCCTAAACCTATCCCTAACCCTATCCCAAACCCTATTCCTAACCCTAACCCTAACTGAAACCGTCTGAAATGAATGGAAGGGGCAGAGGAGGGGGCTTTTCTTAACATTTGCCGAAATGAAGTCTTTTATTTTCCTTCTGACAGGTAAAATGTTAATTTCCCAATAAAACGATGTCGTAATTTTTTTTATATAAATTATTACTGTAAAAGAAAACAAGCGCGAAATCGCAATAGTTTGTGGCACGCGGTCTATTTTTACCACTCCAATCATGAGTTACCTCCCCTGGCTTTTCAATAATTTTAATCTGTAAATCTGGGTCGGTATTCATGTCGAGATAGCATGAGACTTAGCATGATGCTAACTTAGAAGCTCTTCCAATGTCCTATAGGATTTAATAGCACTTTTGGAAGAGCTTCTAAGTTAGCATCATGCTAAGTCTCATGCTATCTCGACATGAATACCGTCCCAGAATGTTATCTCTGCATCATTTCGTAACTTTTTATATCTTTTGGAAAACATTTAAAACTATGTATCCTACTTATACTCATCGAAAGAAGCACCGCATACTCGTCGTGTCTGTTGCAGTGTCTGTATTACGTATGTTTATTATTTTGTACGCTTTTAAAATACATCATTTTAAAGAGTGGCCAGAAGTGTAGCCTCGATTTGAAGTGCGACAATTTTGTCAAAATGTGCGACAATTTTGGAACGACAGACCGACCGACAGACCGACCGACCGACAAAGTGAGTTATAGGTTTGTGGCTTGAGCCACAAACAAAAAACGAAGATGATAATAAAAAGACTTTCGCTTTTTTCTTCTAGTTACACTTAAAAGATCGGTAATAAGCTGCATCCTCAACCCACCCCTGTTTTGACTGCCTCCTCTGCCTTACGTTAATTCGGGAATTTCCTGGAGTTGCACTGCCTCCGGGCATTGCCTCCAGCATAGTTCCCACCATCTTTATATCTACTAATGTCCCATATGCGTCTGTAAGGCAGAGAGTGATGAAAATCCGTTTAACGTCCTTCGGTCTGAAACAGACACATACGGGACATTAGTAGGTATAAAGATGGTGGGAACGATCCTGGAGGCAATGCCCGGAGGCAGTGCAACTCCAGGAAAGTCCCGAATTAACGTAAGGCAGAGAGTGAGAACAACAATGAGGCTTTACACTGAAATTTCTCTGCCCCGGTCTCGCGCACTGACTTGTGCGCGCCATCTACATAAGATTGTCGTCCTTGACTGTCATGAAGACGAAGTTTATAGCCACACTAAAAATGATCTGCCTCCTGACTCGTCACTAAGTGGCATAGACAGTTCAGGCCTAAACGTATCGCCCTTTCGCGTCGGCAAGAAGTAGTATAATGCCCCATTATCAAAATATGAAGAGCACATGTTCCCATAACATGTATTGCAATTATTTCCCTGTTTCAATGTTATAGCTAGCATAGGGTCTAATGAACAGCATGTGAGGTCTCTGACTTGCTCGCAAAGAATATTGACAACGGGGTGTGAAAACTTAACGCTTCACAACTCTGTGTCTGCTCCGGTGTGGAACTTAAAGGGGCACCCTGACGGATGCGTTTTTGCAAGAAACACGTCGAGATCACCAAGAAAACACCCTTTACAGAGATCGCAACACTCACTTTGCTTTGGTTTCTATAAATCAAACCGTCAAATTGGCGATTCCTCCTTGGCGGAGGTGCTGGAAGTCAAATTATTTCAGTGAAGGAGAAGACATGTATGTGCCTTCTCTTTTCTATTGGCCGCCTGAGTTAGACCAAATCGTTTGCACGAAATTGCCAACAATACGTCTTTTTTTAAAACTTTTTTTTATAAATTTTATGCAGTTTACCCAAAGGAGTTTCGCTCACAACAGAGGAAATAGCTCCAACTTTTATTTTATTTCTTTTTGTACTGCACTACAAAGAAGAAAACGCTTCAACCACAATGAGTGGCCTCCAAAATGGCTTCTCTCTCCGGCATCTCCTCCAAGGAGGAATCGCCGTTTCGACGGTTTGATTTCCAGGAAACCAGAGCAAAGTGAGTGTTCCTATCCTTGAAAAGGCTGTCTTTCTGGTGATCTCGACGTGTTTCTTGCAAAAACTCATCAGTCAGGGTCCACCTTTAACCTTTTCAATTTTGTACGGGTTCTGTTTTTAGTCCCCGAGCGAAGCTGGGGGTGCTATTATTTTTGTATGCGTGACTGTCCGTGCCTCCGTCCGTGCGTCCATCAGTCCGTGCGTGCGCCTTTTCTTGAAACCCGTTCAATTCAAGATTCAAGATTCAATATTCTTTAATCAGCCAATGCATCAGTGTACAAAGGAAATCGTTTAGGTTTTGCACAAGACACAATCCAACAACAACGAAAGCATGCACATGGATGGACAACCAATATAAGAGGGGACAAAATACATATGGTAACAAAATCAGGTTACATAATCATGTATCTCTCCCTCAGATACTATTCCAATCTATTCCAACTATACTTGGTAGGCACATTCCAGTGGTGGATATTAGCTATTGACCAGTGGTTGTAGTTTTATTTTCAAGGTCAAGGTCACACGCCGGATACGGGGTTCCGGAACTCCCCGAAACACTTCATCGTCAATATCTTGTTGTTGGTTTGGTGTCTTTCAAACGCGACCACAGAGAGAGAGAGAGAGAGAGAGAGAGAGAGAGAGAGAGAGAGAGAGAGAGAGAGAGAGAGAGAGAGAGAGAGAGAGAGAGAAACCAGCTGTAAAAGTTATTGTGCTACAAGAAATCTGTTTTTGGTTGACCCCACCGCATCTGCTCTTTTTGGACCGCTAGGGTTGGTCTGTACATATAAATGTGACGTCTGTCTACCTAACCTACATCCGTGACTAATAACAACGTTTGTGCGTACACTGGCGACTGAGTATGAACGCTTGTATGTACGTTACACATAGATATTCTCACAAACGCATGCCACCATTGATAAAGGACGAGAGAGAGAGAGAGAGAGAGAGAGAGAGAGAGAGAGAGAGAGAGAGAGAGAGAGAGAGAGAGAGACGGAGAGAGAGAGAGAGAGCGAGAGAGAGAGAGAGACGAGGAAGACAAGGTCGAATTCTGGGAACAAGAACAGAGTGAGGCGGTGGGGATGGGGTATGGGTGGGGGTGAGGGTGGGATGGGGGTGAAGGGGTGGAGGGGTCATTGAACATCATTAGGCCACCACAGTTTAGAGGAACCCCCTCGTGTGCATGCAGTTAGCGAGGTGGTTCTCTTTCCCCACATCAGCGACATTGGCATCGTAACAAAGACTCGGGGCGTCAATAATGGTGATGATGAAGAAGACTCTGGTCTGTGGAGAAAGGGGGCCACGTCTGCAGCAGTGAGGCCATTGAGGAGGAAATGAATTCCAATTGTCCTGGCAGATCCAGGCTGTGTGTCGTATTCACTAGCACCCCCCCCCCCCCCCCCCCCCCCCCCCCTATCGCCCCTCCGGCTCCCCCCCCCCCACACCACACACACCCACGCACCCACACACACACCACGCACCACGTACCTCCGATTGGGTTTGTTGGTCTCACCACATAAACTGTGTGCCAAGGCACGGCCGGACTATAAAAAAAGATGGCTTCGGCCAGGAGGCGCTGAGTGAGGCTCATCCGCGATTCCAGGATGCGCAACGTGTTCGAGTCATCGAAAGACGACGTATGCCACGTCACGAACTCCACTTTCAACATTCTACGGCCCCCATCATCATCATCATCATCCAACGAGAAGACTATCCAGCCTTCATGCAGAACGTCCATAAGGACCTACGGTCAATTGGACGGAAATCTCACCCTCTACAGTGAGGCTCGAGAAATTTAATCATACTTGTGGCGGTGCCATAGCCGATGAGGTTTAACCGAGGCATGGTTACCGCTACAGCTATCTGTATTAATTTTAAAAAATCGGGACTTTACTGGTTTCGTGCTGCCTCCGGGCATTGCCTCCAGTATTGTTCCCACCATATTTGTATTTACAAATGTCCCATATGTGTCTGATTCAGACCAAGAGGACGTAAAACACCATTTTCGCCGTGAGGCTCATTCCCAACCGGGGGTCCGTGGCGAGAGGATCTCTCTCTCGCTACGCGATGACACCGATGCAATGGTGGCAGTTGCATCGAAGTCTTGCTGTGTGGCAGCCAGCGAGAGGGGCGACGCCGGATCTCCTCCCTCACCATGGGAGTTGAACGACTTGCGGACTGGATGGATCGACGGGCAGCAACTTGGACCGTCTCTGCAGTATGCCGATGCCCAGTGGACGTTTCGGGCGGGAGATTTGGGCAGCTACCGCCTGTCTAATGGGAGTACTCACATCCGCCTGCAGAGAGGGCTCGACTTAGCTGCGTGTCTACCAGCCCGCCCGCAACGACATCGACTCCCCGGTACGGAGCAGGTCGCCCTGTGGTCCTGACGACGGCCTTAGGAGGAAGAAGATCATCTACAGCAGGAGCACCTTGACGCCAACGCCAACGGCAGCGACAAGTTTCATCAGATGCTCGCATCTATGCACCAAATTCAACGATGCTAACATCAGCATCACGCACAAGTTCCAGACTCGGATCCCGTCCGAGATGTTCCCGCAACCAACAGCGTTATCCGCGATTCCAGGATGCGCAACGTGTTCGAGTCATCGAAAGACGACGTATGCCACGTCACGAACTCCACTTTCAACATTCTACGGCCCCCATCATCATCATCATCATCATCCAACGAGAAGACTATCCAGCCTTCATGCAGAACGTCCATAAGGACCTACGGTCAATTGGACGGAAATCTCACCCTCTACAGTGAGGCTGATCAATTGGACGATAATCTCACTCTCTACAGTGAGGCTGAGTTGATTAATGTTGAGTAATTCTTCATACTGTAGCGGTATAGTACCATAGCCGATGAGGTTTTACCGAGGCGTGGTTACCGCTACACATATCTGTATTTTTAAAACAAATCGGGACTTTACTGGTGTGGCACTGCCTCTGGGCATTGTCCCCAGTAATGTTCCCACCATCTTTGTATTTACAAATGTCCCATATGTGTCTATGACCGAGAGGACGTAAAACACCATTTTTCAGCGAGGCACAGCTTTTCTGGCGAGAACGACCCGAGCCCTGGGATCGGTTGTTTTCCCTTTAACTGGCAGACAGGTTGGAATAATGTACCATGACCTTTTTCCCATCTTGTTAATCCTCATAGGCCTGCCTACCCAATGAATCGCCTTCTTCTCATTATAACTTCCATGAGGAATTGTATTTGCCTTTGTCTAGTTGTTTGTCTTTCCCATCTTAATATGTCAATGACTGAATTGGTTGCAGATTCGACGTGATTTTGAAGAGGTTTTATTCAAAATAAACAACTACGCTCTTTCCCAGTGTACTTTCGCATTGCCATGTGGTAAGCCTGACACGATAGGCCAGAATTAGAATGCCCCAAAGAACCATTCTGCTAAGTTTTGTTAAGATCGGTTCAGCAGTGTGGGCGCTACACAAGTGGAAGAACTGTTTTGTCACACATGCACACGCACGGAAGGGGAATTATGCTTTGCGTCCTCCGGCCTCATTTGAGGTGCATAATTATGCGACATTTGTTAGGATGGTGATAGCGCACACTCTTATTTACTTACTTAGGACCGTTGCTCCAAAAGGAGCATAGTCCACTGACGACACCCCGCCATCGCACCCTGTTCTGGGCAGCTATTTCCACGCTATTCCAGCTGGTTCCCTGCCTCCACAGTTCAGCCAGGGTGTTCCTCCTCCAGCTGTCGCCAGGCCGGCCTCTCTTCCTTTTCCCCTGGGGGTTCCAGGTCAGGGGGCCTGGCGTGTGGTGCTGGATGCTGTTTTCCCAAGGGTGTGTCCAATCCAGCCCCACTTCCTCTGTATAATCTGCTTGACCACTGGTTCCTGTCCCGCCCACTGCCACAGATCTTCCTTTTTATCTCCTCGGGCCATCTGATGTTGTAGATGCGCCTCAGACAGATGTTCACAAAGGTCTGGATCTTGTGGAGAGTAGCTTTTGTTGATCTCCAAGTTTCGCATCCATAATTATAGTAGAAACTGATTTAACATTGGAGTTGAAGATGCGAAGTTTGGTCTTCATACTAATCCTTCTTGAGGCCCAGATATCATTGAGCATAACAAAGGCTGCTCTTGCTGTACTAATCCTGGCTGTGACATCCCGGTCAATGCCTCCCTGTTTATCTACCATGCTTCCAAGATAGACAAAAGAATCCATTTCCTTGATGGGCTCTCCACCGACTGTGAAGGGTGTGTTGGCAGTGGTGTTCATCTTCATGAGTTCCGTCTTCCTCTTGTTGATCTTGAGCCCTGCCCCTGCTGATGTTGTAGCGCACGCTCACAGACTCATATATTCATACATACATACATACATACATACATACATACACACATACATACATACATACATACATACATACATACATACATACATACATACATACATACATACATACATACATACATACATACATACATACATACATACATACAGACAGACAGACAGACAGACAGATAGACAGAGAAACACATAGCCCTCGTTCCCATTCCTGTACTCCCGAAATTTAAACACTGGGAGTGCAGTGGAACCTCCCTTATAAGACCTCCAATTATAAGACTCCCTCCCACATAAGACCCGCTTCTCTGAGACATTGCCCTTCTTTGTAAGAAGTGAAATTACCTCCCTTATAAGACCTCGTTTTGGGATGATTTTTGAAGGTCTTATAAGGGAGGTTCCACTGAGGGACAAACTACAGTATAATTAAGCCAACACACACAAGCACACAACTGGAGGCCGTTTCACAAGGGCTAACGTTACGTAGCGTGAGCTCAAATCGGCAAAACGGTACTAAGAAACACCTCTTTTGCCGACGTTTGCCGGAAACGTTTTGTGGCTGCTATCGAGGTAAAAAGCGACAAACTATTTGAAGGTTCTTGGGAAATATCAATACTTCCGGCTTTTTTGGATATCTCGCGTGAATGTGACTTTAACTTTCAAAATGGAAGACCAAAACAACAAGCTTGTCACAGCAAAATTTAATATTCTTTAGTGAACAAATACGGGATGATTTTAGCAAATCAAACGAACGCAAGTGTTTTGGAGTGCTCTTTCTTAATTTTTCATTACGTGAGATGGCATAATATAGTGCAAATTTAATTTTCTGCTCACAAAATAGACGTGGATGAAATCGAAAACTTTGTACAAACTGACAGAGGTATGATTAGTATCTCCCTTATGATAGCAACCCTTTTCTCTTTCCCAAAGGTGAAGAGTAAGCTTAAAGATACACTGACCCACCACGATTAAGTCCCTTGTTTTTTTTCTGGGTAGCTGTGACCCATATACAAATGCCCCCAGCTTGAAATTGAGGCTGCTCTTTAAAATGATGTTTCGTTTTCAATTTGGGGGCAATTGTATGGGAGCAAAACCTCGTCAAAACAAGATTTCCTACCAGCTGTAAGAGGGAAAACACGTGAAACCCGTGATTTTGACACGTGATCTGGTGGATCTTTAAAGAGTTATCTGACGTTAGAAAACGTTTAGGGCGTTTCTTAGACCCCTTTTACCGTAACAGTTATTCGCGCGGCGACCATTATTTAGAGAAACTTGACCCCCGATCTCCCTCCCACCAAACCCCCCCAAAAAAAACACGACATGGCAGGGTAGTGCCACCACCAATAATAATAATAATAATAATAATAATAGTGAATCATTTACATAGCGCACTCCTCCACCAGATGTGGAGATCTATGCGCTTAGCAACAACAAAAAGTAAAAGCAAGAAATTCAACAACCAAACAAATTATCGCTCACACACATGCAAATAGGCATACACATACCCCTCCCCCCCCAACACATGCACGCAGGCATGTACATACGCACATATACACACACACGCGCGCGCGCGCGCACACACGCACGCACGCACACGCACACGCACACGCACACACGCACACACACACACACACACACCATTACCATCACCACCACTCACCCCACCCAAGAACACAATACATAATACAATCAGTTCTCTCTCTCTCTCTCTCTCTCTCTCTCTCTCTCTCTCTCTCTCTCTCTCTCTCTCTCTCTCTCTCTGTCTGACTCTCTTGAACAAAGCTGATGTACACTTTGCTGTCAACACACAGTAAAAACTAACATGGGGGTGGGGGAGTGGGGAGGGGGTGAGAATAGAATCGAGAAGTAATGTGGCCTAAAGGTTGTGATGTAGCTTGAATAGGTGGGTCTTGAGAGCTGATTTGAAACATTGCAAGAACTGGATATGGCGAATTTCGCGTGGTAAGGAGTTCCAAACTGATGGGGCCGAAAAGGAAAAGGAGCGCTCACCAAACATTTTTGTTCGTGTACTAGGAACACAGAGAATTTTGGAATCTGAGGATGACCGCAATTGCCTTGATGGAGTATAGACAGAAAGCATGTCAGAAATGTAGCTAGGGGCATTTCCAGAAACATAAGAATGACATAGAGTGGAAATTTTGTAGTCAATCCGTCCTTTGATGGGAAGCCAATGGAGGGATATCAGGAGTGGTTGAACATGATGATACTTAGAGGCCTTCAGGACAAGTCTGGCAGCAGAGTTCTGGACTTTTTGAAGCTTGTCAATGAGGTGTTGGGGGCAGCCATACAAAAGTAAATTGCAATAATCTAATTTAGAGAGAACAAAAGCGCAGACTAGTATCTTAGCAGTATCCATGAACAGGAGATGGCGAATCGTCCCAATGCGACGCAGCTCACAGTATGCTGACCGACAGATAGTTTGAACTTGTGAGTCAACACTCATATCTTGAGAGATGTGGAAGCCAAGATTTCTAGCAGTAGGAGAAAAAGGTATTTGAATGTCACAGACAGAGATGGAATCAGGCTTTGGGTACGAAAGTTGTCTTGATGGAGAGTGGATGAACAAGGCCTCTGCTTTGTCGTCATTCAGCTTCAGTTTGTTTTATAGCATCCACGATTTGTTGTTGCGAATACAGAATTCCAGTGAAGATATAGAAGGAAAAATAGTAGATGGGGATACTGGCTTGTGTAGTTGTGCATCATCAGCAAAAGACTGATAATCAACTGAATGAGAAGTGATCAACTCGGACAGAGGTTTAGTATACATGATGAAGAGGACTGGTCCAAGTACTGAGCCTTGAGGAACCCCACATGTGAGGCCAACCATTGCAGAAGATGAGTCATTGATGGAGACAGACTGAGTTCGACCAGAGAGGTAAGACTAGAACCTTGACAGAGCAGTGCCTGATATCCCATAGGTGATTTGAAGCCTCTTAAGGAGTGTATGGTGATCAATAGGATCAAAAGCAGCTGAAAGATCCAACAGAGTTAATATAGATGCGTCACCAGAGTCAAGAGCTAAGAGAATGTCATTAGTTACCTTCAATAGTGCAGTTTCAGTGCTGTGAAATGGCCTGTACGCTGATTGTGAACGACTGATGAGTTGATGTTCATTGAGATACCCTAGGAGTTGACGAAGAACTAATTTCTCAATGATTTTCGATATGAAAGAGAGGTTGGATACAGGCCTATGGTTCTTTAGAGTGTTTGGGTCAAAGGATGATTTCTTTAGAAGTGGTTTGACAATGGCAGTTTTGAACACAGATGGAAAGGAGCCAGATGTTAGAGAATTGTTGACAATATGGGTGAGAGTAGGGAGTAGTTCATCAAGATATTCTATGAAAAGCAGCGTCGGCATAGGGTCAAGAGGACAGAAAGTGGGTTTTGCTTCTAGAATGATCTTCTTCAATTCAAAGACAGTAACTGGCTGAAATTCCAAGAACGTGGATGTTGTTCCTATTTGGTCAAACTGGGTGGTAGGTGTAGAAGAAACCTGATCAAGATCGTTTCTGATCAGCTGGATTTTCTGAACAAAGTAGTCGTTAAAGACATCTGGAAGGTCACTAACAGGGTGGGTGGTAGGGAGAGGGGTGCTTTTAGCACGCCCAAGTAGTTTACTGCAGATAGTTAACAGCCGGCTAGAGGTCACTGCATTGTTTATTTGGTCAGTGTAAAAGGAGGATCTTGCTGTAAACACTATGTTCGCTATTTTTCGTTTCGCAGTGTTGTAGACTTGTTTTGTAAGGGTTAGGGGGGTTTTAAGCCATGCTCTTTCAGCTACACGCTTTTCTGACTTCGCCTAGTTCAGCTCAGTACTGACTAAAGGATACCACGGCTCCAGTCTATTGGCACGCTCTTGGCGGTGACGTAACGGCGCGTGTGTGTCGAGAACGCGAGTGAGAGCACTGTTAAGTTCGTTGACCGTGGGGCATGATTCAGGGCAGGTAGTCATGCGCAACTCTGCTTGAAATGCTGATCTGTCCATGCCGCGTACTTTACGAGACTGTCTGTACGATGGGGTGTCAGACGGGACAGACAAACATAGTTCACAAACAATACAGAAATGGTCAGAAGCAAGAGATGGAGTGACATGAGTAGAGCGTAACAAATCATCATCAGGTCTATAAATTACCCAGTCCAGAATGTGGCCACGTTCATGAGTTGGCTCGGTAACAGATTCACTAAAATGGAACATATCCAAAGCATTGATCGTCTTAGTAGTTACAGGGCTATGCTGAGTATCAAAATGAACAATAATGTCTCCTAATATAATACACTTTCCAGAAAGATTATTACAGTACTCTAAAAGTTCAGGGAATTCACTGAGAAACATAGCATCAGTCAGTTTATTTTTGCGGCTTGGTGGAGGTCGGTACACGCAGATGAAGTGGACAGGAGAAGACGACGTTGCCAGGGTAACGCGAACTGCTTCGAAGCTTGGGTGTTGGCAGTAGAGGTGGAAAGATGCTTGGCCAGAGAGTTCTTGGAGATAAGCGCAATCCCCCCACCGCGTGTAGGGCGAAGGAAGGAAGAGAGTGTGTAGCCAGACTGTGTCAGGTCAGCACACTTTGCTTCACTGCCTTGTTTTTGAAGTCAGGATTCAGTTACTACGAATAAATCGCAGTCGTCTGTAATGAAAGAGCGGATTTCTGCTGGTTTAAGTGGGTCGCTGACAGATCTTGCGTTAAAGAGGGCCAGTTGTAGACAGTTGGAATCGTTACGTTGTGTTGTGCTGGAGGGCCCATGGGTAGTTGGAATGTGTATAAGGTTGTCAGGGGAACCCTTGGTTGGCCACTTAGTGGTCTGTTACCACACACTGTGCTGATCTTTTTCTGTTTCCGCGGTCCAGCACTGTGGGTGCGGACGTGGGGAAGATGATATCCAATCCCCACTCCTTTGATGGCCTCTATTACAGAGGGGTCCAGTGGAACAAGAACAACAAAAACAAGAACAAGAACAACATTTTTTATTGTCATAGGAAAACCAGAGTTTTTGTGGGACACAAATGGTTAAAACATCGACGACACCATTATACTGGTGCATGTTATTGTCATTTGTGGTGCTGGGGCAACAGACAGCAGTTGTTCTCGACTGTAGGAGATGCGAGAAAGAGGCGCGGTGGGGAAGTGGTGAGGGGCGGTTTGACTGAAGGGAGTAGATTCAACAAGTGGAGGGAGAGGCCTGTACAAGAATGGGGGGGGAGGAGGGGTGAGGAGGATAGGGGATGGAAGAAATGGGTTCCACAGGTTGGCAAATAGGCTGGTAGGGGAATGGCGTTTCTTGGTTAGCAAGAGAGTTTGATAGTTGAAACAAAAAAGCCGTCCAGATAACTAGGAAATCAGGCCGAAGAACTGCACAAAACAAGCACCAATACACGCACCACTCCATCATGCTATACTTGTACACTTTTCACAACAATAGACGATCTAGGTACAACACTACAGTGAAAATATATCAGAGCTCGTGTCAGGCGTGGAACACTTACACTCAACAACGAGTAGGAGAATACAACCAGTAGGAGAAAGCAAACACTGTCGCCCCAGCCTTTGGCGTGTTTTGTAGCTGGCGATAATTAAGGAACAAAGGGGGCGGGGACACGGTGAATACGTTGACACCACTCCAGCTAGGGCCTGACGAGGGTGCCCCTGCTGAGGCCTGCAGTGTGACACGTAAATCTTTAAAAGTCTGTGCTCTCGTGCTCCGCTTCGCTCTCGTCCCCCTATCTTCACCTCAGCATGACTTGTCTTCCATTGCGGATGGGTTGATTAAGAGCTAGCGTTCTGCGTGGAACGCCCGGCTCGAGAATTCTACTATGATGTAACGTGTTTTTTTGGGGGGTTGTTTTGTGTTTGTACGAGTTCTGTAACAATGGGAGTACATTCCAATAGTAATGGAGGTCTCTCTCTCTCTCTCTCTCTCTCTCTCTCTCTCTCTCTCTCTCTCTCTCTCTCTCTCTCTCTCTCTCTCTCTCTCTCTCTCTCTCTCTCTCTCTCTCTCTCTCTCTCTCTCTCTCTCTCTCTCTCTCTCTCTCTGCGCGTAACTTCTACATTGTTTGTTTTTTATCCCGACAATGATACCTGGCATGTCAGGTTTTTTCTCTCCATAGAAGGCATATTAACGAATAAAAAAAAGTTATTTCTTAAAATGGAAAAAAAGTGAGGAGGGAAGGGGGGTGGGCTCAGGGAATTCTTCCAAAGGAAATGGACGTGATGATGTGAATAGGTCATGTGTCACGATTGACATATTATGACATGTCATGTGTCTGTCTGTCCTCCCCAAACCTGGTTCGCAAATGATGTGGGAGAGGCAGTTTAAAATTCTGACACGTCAAAATACAAAATTAATACAATTAGTTTAAGCAAGAATTTATGTTTAAAACATTACGCAATACAGTAGCAGCAATATATATAAACTTGAATTGGAATACAGCAAGAAAAAAAATGCTTATGCATGGTGGTACTCAACTTAGGTCAGAAGTGACATGGCACTGGCTGCCAGAGAAAGTACCAGGAATAAGAATCGTGCAAATAACAGTACAGTGGAATCCGTTTAATTGGCCATCGGATAATCGGCCAAAACCGCTTAATCGGCCAATTTTCTCTGGAACGGATTTTTTTCTTCTTAAGCATGTGTTATTTTGTTCGTTTTTATGGCCAAAGCTGAAATCTTCAATTTCGCTTTATTGGCCACTTTTTCTCTCTAATTTTTCCTCTTTACCCCCCAACAACAGAGGCAGACAAACTGACAACACGCTTTTGACGTTTACATGGTTGAGTGTGAAGTTGGAAGATGAGCTGTTGTCAATTGAAAGACCCTGCATGGCGTTAAAATCACTCAATAAAACAAAATCATTGTCTTCTGTCAAGTTGTAGGATTAATAAAACACACACACACACACACACACACACACACACACACACACACACACACACACACACATCACAAAAAGGGAAAGAATTTTAATTTGAGCTGCAACATTTAATTTTGACGTCATTGCTTTTGACTTGCATAATTGCATCATACAGTATCTCGATGTTCGTTTTATCATCCGATTCGCTTTATCGGCCATATTTTTCCTGGTCCCAAAAGTGGCCGATTAAGCGGATTCCACTGTACCACACAAACAAATACACACGTGCAGAGTGACGTTATTTTATTGACGAAACAAAACTGAAGGTGTAATATTTCAACACAAATGTCTTTTTCAACAACACCACAACACTTCCCTTCTTCACAGTCGAGCAGTCTCCAAAAATGACAAATAATGAGAATAATGCAATTCACATAATCTCTCTGGAGTTTTGTATTTGGACATGCATTTGAGCTTTATTATTTTTGTTGTTGGTGTAAGTTTTGATCAGTTAACCCCTTGACTGCCAGAGAAAAATATAAAAAAAACTAATTGGGCAAACCGTGCCATGACAAATACAACTGATAGAGCCAATCTGGCAAAATGGTCTGGGGATATTACTCTCTTGACTGTGTTAGAGCAAAAGCCAGCATATCAGGGTTATTCCTCTTCATCTGATGACATCATCCGTGATGTCACCAGGTCAGTACGTGATACGTTGGTGGCAGTCAAGGGGTTAAAATGTCACTGTGATCTATCCTATCGTATTCAGAACCCTTTCATTTCTATTATGTCCTTAATATTCTAAAATTGTGTTAATTGATAAAAAATAGAAGGGTATAATAGTCGCTAATGAAAAGGGACTCATTGGAGGAAAACGGTTGCATACTTGAAATATCGTTGCATAGATGTTCCACATCGATCACTGTACTCGTTCTGAAGCGCTTTTGTCATAGCAACCCAACGTAGCACCCTGCTTTTTTTCCTTATGACACAAATTGCTCGTTCGAAAGGATTGTACTAGTCTTACTACAAGATGTTTTCCTATTGAGCGGAATGTTTTGTAAAGCTTTTTATGTGAAGGTTGAGGAGAGCAACTTGAGTCTTCATGGAAAATGAGTTTAAAGAAAAATAGTGGGGTATTAAAAACTGTCAGACGTGTCTTGTCTATGTGACAAACTTTGGCTTATCAAATGGCTTTGTATTTGTATTGTATTGTACTGCATTGCATTGTAATGCATTGTGTTGTATTGTATTGTATTGTATTGTATTGTATTGTATTGTATTGTATTGTATTGTATTGTATTGTATTGTATTGTATTGCATTGCATTGTATTGTTTCAGGAGATATCAGAAACTCGGGTTGACCTCACACACACACACACACACACACACACACACACACACACGTACGCATACACGCACACACATACACACACACAAGCGTGCACATACGCATAACATGCACACGCAAGCACAGACACAGACACGCTAAATAAAAACTGGTATAAGAGGTTTTACATTCAGAAAACAATATTATCATCCATCTGAATTTGTCCAGACATTCTGATCAAAACAAATTAGGCAATCGCCCATTGTTTGAAGTGGGGATGTATTGTTTTTTGATCTTGTTGGTTTTTTTCTCTCCTTTTGTTGTCTGCTGTTTGCTCCTTTTGCTATATTTGCTGTTTCCTGATCTCTTGTTTGTTGATAAAGGCCCGTTCGTCGAAATATCCAGTAGTTTTGTTTTGTATCTTGTGAATAAAATAACGTCACTTTGCACTTGTCGTGTAGTTGTTTGTTTGTTGTATATTCCAGTGACGTTGCAGTCTCTTTCAGTTTTTTTGTGGAACAACTTGATTTTTCTTCTTTCTCTTCAAGGTTTTTTTTACACTTGCCAGACTTGCAGCCATGTTGATCAAAAGGAAATATCGAGTGTATGAGACGATTTTATTGGATGATGCGAAACGGGTCTGCCATTGAGCTATGAGCTTTCAACGACTTTCTGAGCGATCTTTATCACGGTTTTTTTCCCCGGCCAAAATGGCGGATCTCTCTCTCTCTCTCTCTCTCTCTCTCTCTGGGTGTAAAAAAGTATGCATACTTATCTCATTACCCTGTATAAATAACATTTCGTTCGTTCTCTCTCTCTCTCTCTCTCTCTCTCTCTCTCTCTCTCTCTCTCTCTCTCTCTCTCTCTCTCTCTCTCTCTCTCTCTCTCTCTGTGCCTGTAAGTCGATTTTAAAAAACACACTTTTGGACGGATTTTAATCACATTTGGCAGAGGGTTAGGCATCTTGAAAAGGAATGTTCCTTTCAATATTCATGACTGTGCTGACCTTGACCTTGACCTTGAAGTCTGTCTTTGAAAACCGAAATTTCATTCTTTGAGCTATATATTTCATTTCCGAGCTGTATCTCATGGACCAGTGAACACTAGAATCGCTTCAAATTTTGTGTGGTGGTATCTCATGAACCAGTGAACACTCGAATCGCTTCAAATTTTGTGTGGTGGTGTATCAACGGCACAGGGAGGGTTCTGTAAAAAAAACAAAAACACACCCAAAAACCATTATAACAGCTGACCTTGACCTTGACCCAAACGATCCCTGCTACTATATTACCCAAACTATAAAACTAACATATTAAGCAAAAGCACGAACTCCGCTCGCCAGGTAGGCCTACTCAGACTATTCTACCGCACACTGTATTAGTACTTGGGGGGTGGGGTTGGGGTGGGGTGGGGGTGGAGGAGGAGGGTTGGGTTGGGGGTGGGGGGGGGGGGGGGGGGGGGGCGTAGGCAAGGAAAGCAAACACTACCGCCTCAAGTATCGCTACGTCTGTTATCTGGCGATAATTAGGGAACAAAGGGGGCGGGGACACGGTGACTACGTTGACACCACTCCAGCTAGGGCCTGACGAGGGTACCCCTGCTGAGGCCTGCAGTGTGACACGTCAATTCTAGTTCGGGACCCAAGTCGATATGCCCCCGTCTCTATGTGACCCCCCCCCCCCCCCCCCCCCCCACCCCTCCTCTCTATAATGTCCCCAACTCGGAGCATTCGAAAAGCGCGACTTTTCGAAAAGCGCGATACGAAATGCGCGAACTACAAGATGCCGAAAAGAGCGAACAGTAATGACAAAAAGAGCGAATTTCAGAGTCGCATAAAACTCAGAAAGTTAGGGATAGGGTTAGGGATAGGGTTAGGGATAGGGTTAGGGATAGGGTTAGGGATAGGGTTAGGGATAGGGATAGGGATAGGGATAGGGATAGGGATAGGTTAGGGATAGGGTTAGGGATAGTAAGAAAGTAACAGACATTTTTTTCTTGTAAGGTACTCTCGCTTTCTGTCAGTCACATTCGCTCTTTCTGTCAGTGACATTCGCTCTTTCTGTCAGTCACATTTGCTCTTTCTGTCAGTGACATTCGCTCTTTCTGTCAGTCACATTCGCTCTTTTCGTACGGTCGCGCAAATGGGAATATTCAGAGAGTCGCGCTTTTTGCATGTTGCCCCCCAACTCCATGATCGAAGATAAGGTTTAATTAACGTCCACTCCACTGGACTGCAAGCAACCCACGTGAGACGAAAACCACCAACCAACCATCATTCATATCCGGGGTATATAAAGAGCGACTCTCACAGCTTACTATCATCTGCCCCACGTGGCCGAA
>CM065693.1:35719140-35721640 GCA_017654935.2 Phymorhynchus buccinoides
CCCCCTCTAGTTTGAGAGTCATAGTCTTCCAACAAAGACTAAACTGTGTATTCCAATATTGTAGAAAATAACAAATTGTTACCTTTTAATGCTAGCATGTATCCATATTTCGGCCGTTCATCTAACGGCTGACAGCAAAATGACGATCCCATACGGTAGGTTCCTATTTCTCAAATGCAAGCTATCGTTTTTTAAAATCTTTTGCTGTTGCGGCTATGAAAATACGAAGTGTTGCGTTCCCATCGTCTATAGTTCTTGTAGTCAACGCCGAAGTGAGATGGCAATTTTAGCAGTTGTATTATTAAACCACCCACGACGCGGTTAAAGGCAAAGCTGATTATGATTTGCTTTGGGGATGTGTGCAATGGATGAAAGGTTTTCGACACCGGCGTGACGGAGAAAAGGGACTTTGTTTAAAAGCTACCATCAAGTTCATAATTCTACGGAGAAAACTGAACCGTGTGGAATTCTTGTGACAGCCTTGGAAGGAGGACCTCATTCACGCTGGCTCCACGCAATGAGCGACTTAGCGGGATCTTTTGCCCACCAGGTGGCATAACGCTCGAGTGGGGCTAATCCTCTCTCTCTCTCTGTGGTTTAAACGTTTTTATTGTCTTTACATAACAAACATACATAGCAACAAAACTGAAGCAACAAAAAGCTAGTTGGGGCTCAGTATAAAAAAAGAGAGAGAGAGAGAGGGAGGAGTAAACAAAAGACACAAAACCGAGTGTCAAGATAAAGAAAATAGGGGTAAATCATAACAGAATCAAGACACCCCCCCCCCCCCCCCCCCCAAACAACCCCCCCTCTCACATCCTCTCACTCTCTGATTATCTCTCAATTGCTCTCAAAGATCTGATCTCTCTAATGCCTTACTTTTTCAAAACTCTCAGACACTGACTCTCTAGAAGACAGAAAGACACACCTCTCTCTCTCTCTCTCTCTCCTCTCTCTCTCTCTCTCTCTCTCTCTCTCTCTCTCTCTCTCTCTCTCTCTCTCTCTCTCACACTACGCCCAACTAAGAAAATCGCGTGATAAGCCCCTAGTGGATTGACTGCCCCCTGGCGGTCAAATAATCGCCATAAGTCGACCAATGGGCTTAGTGGGCAATGCGTTTTATTAGCTCCGAACAGGCTCAGCTGAACTGTGCACTTTTTTTTCTTTAAGATAGGGCTTTATATAAGTTTTCTTGTTGCCCTATCTAATGATCATTGTTGATTTTCATTTGTGACTTTGAGAAATAAAATGCTATTTACAGCATAGAGATGGGGGACACATAGAGACAATATTGGTGAGATATAGAGACGGGGGGCTACACAGAGGTAGTGTGTGGTGGTGGTGGTGGTGGTGGTGGTGGTGGGGGGGGGGGGTGTCACTGCAAAGCATCCGTGAACCGCTACAAAGGCAAACAGTTTAGCAGGAGCAAAATCGATGGTTCCTTTCAACACAGGGATCTTACATGTACATGAGTCAATCACGTCTGCGCCGTTCTTGTTGTCCGTACAACAAGATAAACAATTGCAAAGCAGCAGTGACAAATACAGAACTGACAGACAAGACACGCGGTGAAAGCCTCGCAGTTTTCTGATTGGAAGAAAACCGATCACCTTTTCACACGCTCAGCCTATCCGCAACTGTGCGTGAACAGGTGGCCGTTTCACAAGGGCTAACGTTACGTAGCGTGAACTCAAATCGGCAAAAAACGGTACTAAGAAACACCTCTTTTGCCGACGTTTGTCGAAAACGTTTTGTGGCTGTGATCGAGGTAGCAAGCAACAAACTATTTGAGGGATCATGGGAAATATCAATACTTCCGGTTTTTTTTATATCTCGCGTGACGAGACTTGAACTTTAAAAATGGAAGACCGAAACAACAAGCTTGCCACAGCAAATGTTCTTTAGTCTATCGTGAAAAAATACGGGATGATTTTAGCAAATTAAACGAACGCAAGTGTTTTGGAGTGCTCTTTCTTAATTTTCATCATGTTAGATGGCATAATATAGTGCAAATTTAATTTTCTGCACACAAACAGACGTGGGTGAAATCGAAAACTTTGTACAAACTGACAGAGAGGTACGATTTATCTCCCTTATGATAGCAACCCTTTTCTCTCTCCCAAAAATGAAGGGTAAGCTAAAAGAGTTATCTGACCTTAGCAAACGTTTAGGGTGTTTCTTTGGCGCCGTTTGGTGGCGTAAGCGTTATTCGCGCGGCGACCGTTATCGAGAGAAACCCAACCCAGAAGACGCCTATCTGGGATTTAAAAAAAGAAAGAAAAGGGCATCGCGTCCATTCTTTTCGCTCCATTGATGCGGCTCTTAACGTGTAAGTTTTATTTTTTGCTCGGGGGCGCTAAAAAGAAAGAAAAACTCTGAGCGCTTGTTAAAAGAATGAAGGCATGTTTCAGAGCAATGCATTTTCGTTGGAAAAGAACGGAACCGCTGCCATGCTCTGTGTATGTGTCACGTAGCTGATCACGAACGTTGTATCATGATA
>CM065693.1:35731640-35734140 GCA_017654935.2 Phymorhynchus buccinoides
AATAATCTTAGACCTACCTGCTGTAAAAACTTCGTTCTAGGAAAATACACTATGCAGAACGTCAGGACGTGAATGACAAATTGTTCATCTTGAAAAAAGGAACATATAGCAAGAAATAAGGGGAAGTTTTGCATTTCAAAAACTGAGAGACGACAGAGAAAAATGCATACTGTATTCATTAAGAAGAAACATTTCATTTGGTTCTCGATCTTTCTCATAGTTCTTGTAGCACTGAGTTTGACAATCACGTGTACCTTCATAGGCTGTCCAGGATTCCATTCCAGATATTCATCAGTTCACGTGGTCCAACGATCTTTACTTATTAACTTCATTACGCAGGATCACACTTTGTCCGATGTTATGACAAACCAGGATGTTACGGTGTTGCGGACACCTCAGAACGACAATTTGCTCATCTATAGAACCCCCGATAAAAACCATATACATTCTACAAGGACAATTCAGAAATCTAAAAATAGGGCTTCTACAAAAGCTCAAACAACCAATTTGCTGTTTCCCGAGGCATCAGAACATCCCGAAAAGCTAACGAACAAAACAAAGATGTTGGTTTCCAGCGCAGCTCAACCCCTGAAGAGTTCCGGCGCGGAGGGTCTGGTGGACCAGGCCCTGCGCATCGCCCGGCAGAGGGGCGTGGTGCTGTTCACCGTCATCAACGACGCCTACCTGGACTTCGCCGCCAGCTGGCTGTGCAACACGGGGCCCATGGAGGACCTCCAGCAGCACGTGCTGTTCCTGGCCACGGACGAGCACACGGGGTCCACCCTGCAGACCCTGTCTCCCCACGTCTCCGTCGTGTCTCTGCACGCCGCCCGTTTCTCCGGGGACCAGGAATACTCCCACGCCGGCTACCTCCGATTGATGGTGGAGCGCACCCGCCAGATCCTGTCCCTGCTGGAGCGGGGCGTTCCGTTGCTGCTGTTTGAAGTGGACTGCGTGTGGCTGTCCAACCCTCTGCCTCTGCTCCTTTCCGAGGGCAGGCACCCGGACGTCGTGGCCACCCGCGTGGAGAACCGCACCGCCGGGGGCTTCCTCCTGCTGAACCCCACAGCCCGCACCCTGACTCTGTGGCGCTGCCTCGCCTCCAAGATGGACGGGCTGTTTGAGGAGCTGGAAGAGCACCCGGACTCTGACGTGATCTTCTGGCAGCTCAACGACCAGGAGTTTCTGTCCGAGCTCGTCAAGGAGAAGGTTGGTGGGGTCCGGGTGAGCCACCTCCCCGAGGATCTGTTCCCGGATGGCCAGTGGTACTACAAGCCGGCCAAGGAACGCAGGGGCCAGGCCAGGCCTGTGATCATCAACAACAACTTCGTCAGGGGCAACTCGGCAAAGAGGAGCAGAGCCCGGGAGTTTGGCCACTGGTTCCTGACTGAGGACAGCTCGGGGGATCGGGGCTTCACCTGCAATGCCTCTGCCGTGCAGGCGGTGCTTGGGTCCCCTGTAGTTCAGGCAGTCCCTTGATGTTGACGCTCCTTTTGGTTCCGTGCGTAGTGTTTGTCTGCTGTGCTTGGGTCCTCTGTGATTCGGGCACTCCCTTGATGTTGAGGCTCCTTTGACATGGACACTTGTTCCTATTTTGGGGTGTTTTGTCTGCTGTGGTTGGGTCCTCTGTGATTCGGGCACTCCCTTGATGTTGAGGCTCCTTTGACATGGACACTTGTTCCTATTTTGGGGCGTTTGTCTGCTGTGCAGATGGATGTTTTCATGTCGTGTTTTGTTTTTAACCTCCTGTGCCTATACAAATATCACATTTCTCTTGATTTTTTCGTTTATTTTGCTAAGTTACACCTTCCTTTTATTTACTTACCTTTTGTTACTTGCTTGACAATTAATTTGTTCTGTTCGTTTGAATAATAACGTTGTATTTAGATGTTGTGCTATTGATTCTTTTTTTACACGAACGTAGGCCTCTAGCATTATTCTATTGTGTTTTGCATTTATGCTTATCTTGGTAATTTTTGGGTTTGGATTATTTATTGCATAAAGGACACATTTTCTGAAAAACAACCATATTAAATATAACAAAACAACATACGTATACTTAGTTTTATATTCTGTATGTTTAACACAAAGGCTTTTTGTACATAGTGTAATGTTTTAACATTTTCATTTGAATAAGTTATCGTTTGTTATTATAGTTGAAACGGTTTTGATTTGAGAATGTCTTTCTTGAACTTAATAAACTCTTTAGTAAGCTCACTAGTATGCATTCGTATCATGAGCACGGTTGCAATGTTCATAGGAAATGTAGGTTAATGACTGCTTGCTGTTTAATTGTAGTCTAAAATATACCATGACATTTTCACAAATCCAACCTGTGTATAAGTGAAATGAACTCTTAATCTTGTTGATTACTAATTGTTGCTATCTTAGATACGAGGGGCTCTCGACAAGTTTCTGTCTGTGAAGATTATATTGACACTACAAAAATGAAAATGACACGACAGACCATTATTGTGATACCTATGTTGCTGTTGCAAAA
>CM065693.1:35746640-35759140 GCA_017654935.2 Phymorhynchus buccinoides
AATGTCACCGATGTACGGAAAAAGAAAATGCCCTAAAGAATCCCTGATTATCATGGAGACAACATGAGGTGAAATAGATGGCATGGTTTGATGGCGTGAAAGGGGTAAATTGAAAATCATGGTACACTTTAGTCTCTTGTGGAAGACTACGACTCTCAAACGAGGGGGCCGTTGCACCGGCTTTGGTGCTGCAGCCAAAGGGATGGGTTGGCCTTTGGGGGAACCTTCCCCAACGCCAGTTATCCTCAAATACCTTCTTTTTTTTTTAACCGAGAGTGGGGATGTACCGTGGGCAAGGCGTATCCACTATCAACTAGAATAGCACCCCCCTCCCCTCTGCTATGTGGTAGTCATATTCGGAAACGATTGATCAGCATACAGGTGTAAGGGGGGTATAACGAGGTGGGCAATGAAGGTTGGGAAGTTTGGCTGGTTTTGGTTGAGTTGAGGAACGTCCACAAAGGCCAACCAACCCTTTCGGCTGTAGCACCAAATCCAGTGCAAAAGACATGAAGTAGAAAGTGCACGACTGTTCGGAATTGGGGTGTGGCAGTGCAGGGGATCGGCCTCACGTATACGCGTATCATCTGCGCGCATACTAATATGTTATTATGGTCGTTTCTGTTTTATCAATAGAACCATGCTACCCGATGACATTCTGCTTAGCTTCCTCCGGTCTGGAACAGACACATAATGATGGGACATTAGTAGATATACAGATGGTGGGAACGATCCTGGAGGCAATGCCCGGAGGCAGTGCAACACCAGGAAAGTCCCGAATTTTTAACAATGTAGATGTGTATACCGAGTACATCAAAACAAACAAACATGCTACCCATTTTCGCCAACTCTAGTTATAGGCTTACACACACACACAGACAGACAGACACACTTACACACACACTTTTACACACACACACACTTTTACACACACACACACACACACACACACACACACACACACACACACACACGCGCGCGCGCGCGCGCGCACATACACACACACACCGCACATAAGCCACCCACATACCCACATCAACTAACACACATCGCACTAATACAGTTACTTAGAGAGTTAGTTTTACGTCCACTCGGCTGCAAAACAGCACTATGGGACGAACCATCAACCAACCATCATTCAATGCTCTGAGCAGATCCTGGAGGCACTGCAATACCAAGTCTAATAATAATAAACAACAATAATATTGGGGGGGGGGGTGGAATCCAACTAATAGCCTATGTAAACCCTAACCTCCCTCCCTCCCTCCCTCCCCCTATTGTATTAACGGCCTCTGGCCGATGCATTAGGGCAACAAATAAACTACTGTGGGGATAGGGGGGGGGGGGCATGGGGGGTGGAATCCGAAACGACATAGAACCTATCAACTGTAGCCTGTTGTAAACCCTCCCTCCCTCCCTCCCCCTCCCTCCCTCATTTGTATTACGGCCTCTGGCCGATGTAGGGCCTACAAATAAACTACTGTGGGGGATGAGGGGGGGGGGGGGGGGGTGGAATCCAACTGTAGCCTATGTAAAACCCATCCCTGCCCTCCCTCCCTCCCCCTCATTGTATTACGGGCCTCTGGCCGATGTAGGGCCTACAAATAAACTACGTGTGGGGATGAGGGGGGGGGGGGGGGTGGAATCCAACTGTAGCCTATGTAAACCCTCCCTCCCTCCCTCCCTCCCCCTCATTGTATTACGGCCTCTGGCCGATGTAGGGCCTACAAATAAACTACTGTGGGGATGAGGGGGGGGGGGGGGTCCAAGGAATCCAACTGTAGCCTATGTAAACCCTCCCTCCCTCCCTCCCTCCCCCCTCAATTATTACGGCCTCTGCCGATGTAGGGGCTACAAATAAACTACTGTGGGGATGAGGGGGGGGGGGGTGGAATCCAACTAGCGCATAAACCTCCCTCCCTCCCACTCCCTCCCCCTCATTGTATTACGGCCTCTGGCCGATGTAGGGCCTACAAAAATAAACTACTGTAGGGGAATGAGGCGGGGGGGGGGGGGGGGGAATCCAACTGTGCCTATGTAAACCCTCCCTCCCTCCCTCCCTCCTCCCTCATTGTATTACGGCCTCTGGCCGATGTAGGGCCTACAAATAAACTACTGTGGGGATGAGGGGGGGGGGGGGGGGGGGGTGGAATCCAAACTGTAGCCTATGTAAACCCTCCCTCCCTCCCATCCCTCCCCCTCATTGTATTACGGCCTCTGGCCGATGTAGGGCCTACAAAATAAACTACTGTATGAGGGGGGGGGAGGGGTGGAATCCAACTGTTAGCCTATGTTGTAAAACCCTCCCTCCCCCCTCCCTCCCCCTCATTGTATTACGGCCTCTGGCCGATGTAGGGCCTACAAATAAACTACTGTGGGGATGAGGGGAGGGGGTGGGGGAATCAACTGTAGCCTATGAGTACGGCCTCTGGCCGATGTAGGGGCCTACAAATAAACTACGGGGATGGGGGGGGGGGGGGGGGTGGAATCCAAACTGTAGCCTATGTAAACCCTTCCCACCTCCCTCCCCTCCCTGTCTCATTGTATTACGGCCTCTGGCCGATGTAGGGCCTACAAATAAACTACTGTGGGGATGAGGGGAGGGGGAGGGGGGGGTGCATAATGGGTGGGTTGGTGGTCTGGGGTGCTTTTAAAGACCCACCAGATCACGACCGTGTCAAAAACACGGGTTCCACGTGTTTTCCCTCTTAATTATAGCTGGTAAGAAATTCTTGTTTTGACCAGGTTTGACTCCCATACAAATGCACCCAAATTGAAAACGAAACATCATTTTAAAGAGCAGCTTCAATTTGAAGTGGGGGGCATTTATATGTGGGTCGCAGCTACCCAGAAAAAAACCCAAGGGACTTAATAGTGGTGGGTCAGTGGGTCTTTAAGGATACCGCGTCCGTCTCTCTCTCTCTCTCTCTCTCTCTCTCTCTCTCTCTCTCTCTCTCTCTCTCTCTCTCTCTCTCTCTCTCTCTTCCTCTATCTATCTATCTATCTATCTCGTGTTGTTTCATGTAATATTTTTTTTTTTTTTTTTCCCCAGTTTACTTGATAGTGCAACGTTTGCTTGATTCTGACCGTGTTTTTGCTGGAGCAAGTCTATTGGTGTCATTTTCTATTTTGTAGGCTTATTATTTTCCACTCACAGAGACATATCTAAGTGAAATTCTGGCACGCTCCCACATGGAGAACGCGTCACGGCAGTACAGCGCCACCCATTTACCTACATCATCTTTGGTACTTACGATATAATGCTGTCTTCAAGGGCAAGAGAGAACAAGGGCATTTGACAATAACAAAAAATAAAAAAATCGCATTCGCCATTTTTCTCCGAGCAAAAGATATTCAAACCACACACACACACACACAAAATGTATCACACCAAATTTCGTGCAACGACTGCCTTAAAAACATGCTTTACATACATGTAGGTCTAGACAGTGTCACAGAACTTTGCGACGGCTTCCCTTCGAGGGTCAAAATAAAATATTGGACATAAATTTCAATGCTTACTTTTTTTTTTATTGCTCAGTAAATACAACACAAGCGCAAAGCATCCGTTCAGCACATTCGTTTTTAAACCGGAATTCAAACCATTTTCAATGTAAATCAATGCTTGCATTAATTATAAAAAAACAACTAAAAAAAACAACAACCACACACACTGTTTCAAAGGGAAAATGGACTCTTTGTGTCATTCACAGACTCTCAATTCCGGTTAAGACCGCATGTTCAAAAAAACACGACCAACACTAGAATTGTGTTCATATGGCTTGCTATGTGGTACATCTCACGTTGACAGGCATCAACACAGGACTTGGGGGAACCATTCTGTTCAACTTCGTTAGGATCGGTTTATTAATTTAGGCGTCGTGAAAAGAAAAACGGGTTTTTTCCCATATACTGTACACACAAGCACATACGCGTAGGGTAAGACGGGGGTAAAAGCCCATGGGCGGGTAAGAAGCCCATGCCAATTATCTCATGAAATTAAGCAAATTTCAGTCACATTTTGCCCATGAGACGAACGCTAAACATTAACACTCGGGTAAAATGTGACTGAAATTGGCTTCATTTCATGAGATAATTGGCATGGGATTCTTACCCGCCCATGGGCTTTTTGCCCCGTCTTACCCTATACACAGAGACAGACAGACATAGAAATGAGCAGGGCGTCGGTCCAATCGCAATGTACTCCCCGTTCAATAGAACTGCGAGCGTTACAAGAGGATTGATGGGGAGCTAACAATGCAAGCAGTGAGGAACATTTCTGTCATTTTCCGGGCATTGACCTATTAAAATTGCAAATGTCCTATTATCCTGACCTCTGACAGGACAATAAACTGTCCTACCGTATCACTGAGGAGGCGGACTTGTGTCCTATTGTTTCTGTAAGAAAGTGGACAGTGTTTTTCTCTTGTGCGATGTGTGATCGATCAAAGATCGCTCAGTAGGAGATAATCTCTAGGCTTTAGGCTGGACAAAGTGACCACATCCCTTCAGGGCCAGCCACACGTCCACACTAAAATCGCACGACTGTACGATACGATTCGATCACGTGGTCTCGAAGCGCGAATCACCTTTGTTCTTCGAGACCACGTGATCGAATCGCATCGTACAGTCGTGCGATTTTAGTGGCCCTTTCCTCTGCCATCTGTCCTGTTTGTGGGCAGGGGCATTGGCAGAATGACGAGGTCTGCGCTATTTGACTATCATCAGACATTCGCGATATAAATTTCGCGCTATTTACATGCTCGCGATAATTGACGGTAGCCAGGCTGCTACGCTTGAAAAAAGTCTCGGACCCAGTGAATCATGAGCACAAAAGCCACAACCCATGCCCTGCAGTGGAATGATGAGAGTCAACTCTACCCCCCAACCAAGCAACAAGTAAACAACGCGGTGGAAATAAACTCAGACTCCTTTGCCCGGTGTAAAACTGGGGCAAAGGACAATAATGGCATAGTCCAGTCCAATACTTTGTGTGATTTCGAACCAGCGTGGAATGGCAGATTATTTCAAAGCATTGGAATGACACAAAGAACATTTTTGTTTTTCACATCACATCTACACCAGCAAAGACAGTTTATGTACGGCTCAAACATTGCACAAAGGAACAATTATTGGAACGACTAAAATCTACAATTAACATTTAACTCTTCCAGCACCATGAGCGAATACATTCGCCCAGTACATCACACTTCACTCCCACCAAATGCAAAGACATGCACTGCCATGTGCCCTGCCTCGTGTGTTAAGTCCTCTCGCGGCCGTTTTGTCCTTATGTGCACATTAGTCTAACATGGCCATGTTGTTTGCTTATTTATTTATTTATTTATTGCAAGTATTTATTTCATTACTCGCCATGTTGCAGTACCACGCAAAATCTGAAGCCATTATACCCAGTGGTTCATGAGACACAGCTCGGACATGAAGGAAGGAAATTTCAGTTTTGTGAGTCTCCCTTGGTGGAGGTTTGCACTGGCGGTTCACAATTCAGGATCTGAATAAGTTGTGACATGCTGATCAAGAATATCATATGGCTACGGGAGACCCTAGGCTTATTGCAGAGCACGGTATCCACGAGAGGACTTTAATGTTCGCGAAAGGACTACACACGTTTGTTTACTTTCAGAGCTTATGTCCGTGTTTTTCTCTCTTCTAATTAAAGCAACGCATGCGCATTCAAAAAAACATCGTTACTCCCCTCTCGTCGGTTGAGATGCAACGGACAAAAAAGGACCTAAAAACAAGACATGGCGCTAGACGAGTTATTCTCTTTCTTCACGTTTCTTGCACAAAATAATATATACTTAGTATGCGCTCTTACACACACAGTACCAGTATGTTTTTGTTGTTGAACGGTTTGCATCTTTAAACGGTTATATCTTCATATTGATCAAGTTAACAGAGGCGATCCCTTATCATAATTCTTCATTACCACTTATAAATTTCTATCCGAAAAAACAATTGAAAGATTTTTATTTTATTTTCTAGGCCATTTAGAGACTATAAGATGTAAATGAAATGTGAAGGTGATTAAGCTTCGGATAGTGGGTTTTAATACTTTACAACGTTTGAAAATACTGTATCAAAACAATGGACGTTTCGTTGCTTCATTAAGTACGACGGCAATTCCTGTTTAACCCTTTCGCCGCCAGCCATTTTTCAGCCCCAAAATACAATTAAACTTAACTGGGTTGAGAAAGAAAATATCTGCAATATTGGAAATTCCTCTGTGACATGTATAACATTAGGCCTATCCTTACCTCCTAAAATTAAGAAAATATGGTCTTTGGACAACAGGCCCTGATTTGATGCCTTTTAGTGACATGGGTGTTAAACCATTGTGGTGCATAAATGCGACATTGGCGGTGAAAGGGTTAATCATTTTTTCTGTGAATGAAATAAATTCTGCTTAACGTCCTCCGGTCTGGAACAGACACATATGAGACATTAGTAGACATAAAAATGGGGTGAACGATCCTGGAGGCAATGCCCGGAGGCAGTGCAACACCAGGAAAGTCCCGAAATTTTTTAGCAAATTGTCAATTTTTCTGTTTGACGATTCTTACTTTTAATCAGATGTTTGTCATGTCTAAAGGCCTGACCACACTTGTTCGATTCATACTCGTCAGTCAGATGCGATTTGTTCGGTGTTGTCCAGTCGCTTGACTGAGCAGCATGTAAAAGGCTGAAGCGTGTATAGTAGGCTTGTTAACCCTTTCACCGCCAATGTCACATTTTTGCACCACATGTCATTAAAACTCTTCAAATCAGGGTCTATTATTCAATGATATTATGTTTCTAAATTAGGGTAGTAAGGATTGACCCTATTCTAAATGTGTCACAGAGAAATCCCACAATATTGCAGACGAAATCTTTTCTGTAGCCAAGTAAGTTTAATGGAAATTTCTGGCTCAAAGATGGCTGACGGTGAAAGGGTTAAAGTGACATGGATGTCTAGCAAGGGTACCGGATTACAGCTGGAAAAGAATAAAAACTGTTTGCGAGTATGGAAGGTCCACTTAGAATTAGGCTACTTTTAACAATGATCAAGTCGAAGCAATCGCGCGCGCTTGTCAAGTCAAGTCGAGTCAAGTCAAATTGATCTTTAATGAAGATGAAAGAATGAGTTTGAACAGGGTTTTTTATGTACATCTTGTCCCCAAATTGTGTGTGTGTGTGTGTGTGTGTGTGTGTGTGTGTGTGTGTGTGTGTGTGTGTGTGTGTGTGTGTGTGTGTGTGTGTGTGTGTGTGTGTGTGTGTGTATGTGTGTGTGTGTGTGTGTGTGTGTGTGTGTGTGTGTGTGTGTGTGAGTGTGGTGTGTGTGTGTGTGTGTGTGTGTGTGTGTGTGTGTGTGTGGTGTATTTGTGTGTGTGTGTGTGTGTGTGTGTGCGTGCGCGCGTGCGCGTGCGTGCGTGCGTACGTACGTAGGTGCGCGCGTGTGTGCAGTGTAGTGTGGTGTAGGGCTGGGGCAGGGGATGAAGGGGGAAGGGGACTGTAGTGTAATGCCATTTTTCTCTCTCTCTCTCTCTCTCTCTCTCTCTCTCTCTCTCTCTCTCTCTCTCTCTCTCTCTCTCTCTCTCTCTCTCTCTTACTCTCTCTCTCTGCTTACTAATGCTGCATTGGGACCGTTTCATTATAATATTCAGGTATCAACGACAATTCTAAACAACCGAAGTTGATGCCTATGAGAAAAAGAAAAAAACACATACCAAAAAAACAGCAACAAACAAAAACAACTGTACACATAACGTGAATATTGAATCAGATAATTGCGTACCCAGATCAACAAGTCCCCAGACCAGTTTTGAAGCTGGATACGTACACGTAATATTTTGGCAAGATTACTTACTGAGCATCATCTCAATTAGTTGTAGCGAGACGGAGGATCGATTATAAGTTTGTGTGCGCAGCTACCTGGATTAAGTCAAGAGGTTCTTTTGGGGTCTGTTCTGGAAAGCTGAGCTGAAATAGGGCATTTGCCACGACTGTTCGTCCTCTACCTATACTAGACTACTACTTTGCCCGCACTCGTTCTGCCCGAGTTACGCTGACTTTTCTAATTCAACTCTCTAAATTCAACTCAGTGAAATTCAAGGTCGCCCTCACGTGGCAAATGCCCTATTGGTTTACAACGGCTAATACGTTGCCCAGGGCACACCCCCACTCTTTCGGCCACGGGAACTTGCGAAGGCAATTGGGGATGGTTCCGCAAAAGGTTGACTACTTCGTCACGTTAGTTATGTAGGGGAAGACGGGGTAAAAAGCGCATAAGCGGGTAAGAAGCCCACCCCAATTATCTCATGAAATGAAGCAAATTTCAGTCTCATTTTGCCCATGAGACGAGCGTTAATGTCTAGCATTCGTCTCATGGGCAAATTTGACTGAAATGTTCTTTATTTCATGAGATAATTGGGTGGGCTTCTTACCCGCCCATGCGCTTTTTACCCCGTCTTCCCCTAGTTCCCTTATGGCTAAAGCAGCGAGTGCCAGTGTGCTTTCCTCCTGGAGGCACGGCTATTCAAAAACAAGAATACTAAGTTATACTAAGAGTTTCCATTGCTGTCGCAAATCAGTTACCATCACTCTAGTCTCATTTCTTTTTACCGTTGGCTCGAAATGGAGGATAATTTTCACCATCAGTAACAGCCAATGTGCTGAAGGGCCATACCTTTGAGGTCATACAAAGGCGGGTAGGACTGTACCCCCACACTGACACAGCTGTCATTAAATTAAAAGCCCATAAAGGAACAAACAAATGTTAACCTTGCAGTCATTTGGAACCTCCTTAGTCAAGACCAGGTCCTTTAGTCACGAGTGCGTCTAAAACACTTAATCCGGGATATAAAATGTAACTTAGACTAAACTGCCCAACGGTTTGGCAGTTTTGTCTAACTTACATTTATAAACCTGTGTTAACTGTTTAAGAAGCACTCGTGACTGTAGGGCCAGGTCGCAACATTGTTGATTTTTGCAGTTAGCCCCCTACCACAAGGGTCGTAGACTACAAGATCTTTGCCCTACCCACGAACCCAGCCAACCCCCCACACACCCCTGGGTAAAAAAAACACCATGCGTTGAAAAGGTGGAAAACAAAAGAAACTGTATACAAAGAAAGACACCCAAATCAACTCCGGGTTGGTGGGTGGGATCACTGTTTATTACGGGTGCCCACCGGTTCGCATAATGCGTTTCGCATAATCCTTTGATCAGAGCCGCGGGCGCAAGTCGAGTGTGTCTTCCAAAACAACCTGGCAGTTCGCATAAACGGGTTTGCCATTTCGCATATTATGCACTCTTGCAGGTTCTAATGCACTCTACGTGACTTTCTGTTACTTTCTTACTATCCCTAACCCTATCCCTAACCTATCCCTAACCCTATCCCTAAGCTATCCCTAAGCTATCCCTAACCCTATCCCTAACCTATCCCTAACCTATCCCTAACCCTATCCTAACTTTCTGAGTTTTATGCGAAATGCCATGTCCACAAAGCTTTGTATGCGAAGGGGCAGTACGTGAATCGGCTTTATGCGAAGCGGCAGTATGCGAAACGGCAATATGCGAACCGGGGCGCACCGTTTATTACATTCATCAGGTCTGCGCTTGGCCCAACAAACAACACATCGAGTAGCCTCGCTACTTCTACACGTCACGCTCAAGCTAACATGTCCCAGTGAGCACAACATCAAACAATCATTACAAAAACAAAACCAACCCCAAACTGTAGTCATTATAATTGTATGTACAACTCGTGACCATGGTCCGACATTCATACCAGCAAAACAAAACAAGAAAAGAAAAACAAAATAAAACATTTAAGTTTTGGCAGCGGACTTTTAATTATGCCAGTGTGTGAAATGAATGTCAATTGTTGGTCGAAGACAAGAAACTGACTGGAAAGTCGAGGCTGTTTTGGGTAGCGATCATGGCTCACAGAACTACGAATCGAAAAACAACAGCAACAGCAAATCCCTTGTCGTGTTCACACACATACCCAACAACGGTCCCTGCCCATCCCACTCCCAGTACGTCTACGCTGTATCCTTCCTTACCCACCCCACAGCGTCACAGCCCCATTGTTTCCCCTAATCAGACGCGGTCATTGGCAGAGTCCTGACTAGCATCATCCAGACCGCTCGTAGACTCAGAGCTGGCAGCGGCGGCGGCGGCGGCAGCAGCAGCAGCAGCAGCAACAGCAGCAGCGACAGCAGATGAGGAGGAGGAGGGGGCGGAGGAGGAGGAAGAGGAGGAGGAGGAGGAGGCGCCGAGAGGAAGGAGAGAGGGGTAGCGAGCAGTTGCGAAGACGGGATGGAGAAAGGGGGCTACGGTGGAGGTCAAGGATGCCCTCAATGCGGGGTTGCCGCCTACTCCTACCCCCGTGGAGTGGAAAGCGCTGTACCGGCGCAGGCCCAGCTCGGCCGGAGGTCCGACGACGGGGGAGGCGGGCAGGCCCATGCCCAGCCCCAGCCCCATCCAGCGCGCCCTGTGGGCGGCAGCAGCAGGGTCCATGGAGCGGGGCACCACCAGGGTGTGCATGGGGCTGCCGCTCATCAGGGACAGGCTGGTCACCGTCGGTTCCCCGGACATCACAGACATGGCCGTCATGATGGACCCGCTCGACGACGACGACGAAGACGACGACGACGACAGGTCCAACGCTGAGGAAGACGCGTCCCGTGCGGATGACATGACGATGGACGCTGGCAGCCTGGACACGGGGCTGTGCTCTGGCATCGCGGAAGTCTGCACCCCGTGACTGTTCGTGCGGCAAAAATTCTCCGAAGCCCGCTCCGCCTGTTGGGCGTCACTGTCGGCTATATGGGGATGTTGGGGTGACACGAGCTTCGGTGAATGCTGATGGAGGTGGGGGTCGTCTTGGGCCATGCTCTCCACGCTGTCCTTGTCCCCTTCTTCGTGGTGAGGGTCGTCCTCGCCGTCCTCGCCCTCGATGTCCACGTCGCTGTCGTCGCTGGGGCAGGTGGGCCGGTGGTCCGAGGTGACGGACTCCTTGTCGCTGTGCGCGGCGTTGGAGGAGGCGGTGGAGCTGAGCAGCCTGACTTTGGGCAGCACCATTACCGGGTAGTCCGGGGCCAGCAGGCTCTCCATGTCGAACAGCCGTTTCTTGCTGATGTGCGGCATCCTCGCCCCGTGGGCGGCCAGCGGCATGAAGCCGTGGTTCTGCGCCTCTCCGGAACCCTCCACCACGGGCACCCCCGCCGCCATCAGACCGTTCCTATCCGCCCCCTCGCCATCCACCGACACGTTGTTGTTGTCGAATTCTTCGCCGGAGTCCTTCACTGCCGCGGAGTCCTGTCCGTGGTGGTGATTCCAGCTGATGGGGTTGGGGGACGGGGAGGGACTGTCCTCATCGTCATCAGGCACGCTCAGCCCCATGTGCTTGCGCACCTTCCGCTGCGCGCGGCGGCGCCTGAAATCCCCGCGGGAGAAGTCGTCCACGTTGGCCGGGTGCACGGCCCAGAAGTGCCCCTTCCCGTTGGCCGACCTCCCCGACTTGATGAAGCAGTCGTTGAGGGACAGGTTGTGGCGGATGGAGTTCCTCCAGCCCGGGCCCCGGGCCCTGAAGTAGGGGTAGTTGTCCAGGATCCACTGGTAGATGTCGCTCAGCACCAGCTTCTTCTCCTTGGAGCTCAGGATGGCCATGGCGATCAGGCCGATGTAGGAGTGCGCGGGCTTGGGCTCCTCCTGCGCGAAGCGGGCCCGCGGGTCGCCTTTGTACAGGTACTGCGCGTAGGGGTCCAGGTAGGCGTAGGGGCTCAGCCCGGACGTCGCCGCTGCCGCCGCCGCCGCCGCGTGCAACGCCTGGTACTGCCTCAGCCCCAGGATCTGCCGGTAGTCGCAGAACTGGGCTTGGGAGCGGTGCTGCTGGTGGTGGAAGTCCAGGGCGGAGGAAAGCTGGTGGGCCCCCGCGGAAGGGTTGAAGGCGAAGTAGGGCGAGGTAGGGACCCCGGGCACCTTGAGCCCCGGGTAGGTGAGCAAGGGGTTGTGGTGGTGGTGGGGGCTGGGCGCGCACATGGCGGCTGCGAGGGCCGCGGCGGGGGAAGAAGAAGAAAAAGAAGAAGAGGAGGAGGACACCTGAAGAGCGGGCAAAGCAGCAGCTGCAGAGTCAGGCCGGAAAAGCTGGGAGGAGAACAAACGCGGGGGGTGCAGGGTTTGGAAAGAGCGGAAGACCGAAGTGTTGTTGAGAGGGGCGGGAGGAGGAGGAGGAGGTGGATGATAATGAGGAGGAGGAGGAGCGCTTAGCCTGTCATGCCCTGGGGGTGGTGGAGGAGGTGGCGGCGGAGGGGAAGATAGAGGGGCTGGGTGGTGGTGGGGGGTGGGGATCGCCTGGTTGTCGTTGTTGTCCGATGAGGAGGGGCGCTGTTGCTGGAGCACGCTGGCGTTGTTGGGCTGACGACCTGGAGGATACATCAGGCACCATTCTGCGGGGAGAACGGATACAAAAATGTTTTTTTTAAAGACGGTAG
>CM065693.1:35764140-35766640 GCA_017654935.2 Phymorhynchus buccinoides
ATTTTAATCTGTAAAGCAGAATGTTATCTCTGCGCCATTTCGTAGCTTTTTATATCTTTTGGAAAACATTTGAAACTATTTATCCTACTTATACTCATCGAAAGAAGCACCGCATACTCGTCGTGTCTGTTGCAGTGTCTGTATTACGCATGTTTATTATTTTGTACGCTTTAAAATGAAGATTCATGTGCTCTGTTCAGTATACAATTCTTTCCATACCTAAGGACTGTAGATATGACAACTGAAATGTTACTTTATGCCCAAATATTTTTTTCTCTTTTACAATATGTGCGACAATTTTGGAAATATGTGCGACAATTTTGGACCGACAGACCGACAAAGTGAGTTATAGGTTTGTGGCTTGTGCCACAAACAAAAAACGGAAAGAACCGAGAATGTGATGGGGGTGGGGTGAGGGGGGTGTATTGTGGGGAGGGGGGGGGGCACGATCCAGGCGTGTGGGGGGGGGGGGGGGGGGGAGGGTAATCTGCATCTTGGCCCGTTTTCATTTCTCAGATTATTTTTCTTTTTTTTTTCTTTTTTTCTTTCTTTCCAACATGCCTTCGAGGTTTTTTTTTTTTCCAGGAAGTAACATTTCCCTTGGTAACGGTCTCTATGCACATTAAAAATATTCACAAAATATCTGTTTCCCAATGGCAACACAGTGTTAGGCCACTCATAAAGGTCTGTGGACACGCTAACATTATTCACTAGATATTTCTATTTCCCCATGGCAGCACAGTGATAGCCCACTCTTAGTATGATTTACAGTTCACTGTGTTGCCATGGGGAAATATAAATATCTTGTGAATAGTGTTAACGTGTACACAGACCTTAAATGTGACTTACAACTCACTGTGTTGCTATGGGGAAATAGTGATATTTTGTGAATATTGTTAATGCACAGAGACCTTTAAAAAATCTTTTTTCTATAGACATAAAAGTTATTTTGCAATTTCAATGTTTTCGTTATCCAGATGAATATTAAATGTCAAGTCAAAAAAAAAAGGACGTCATTTTCAGAAAACTGGCAATTGATATTTTCTGACAAAATGTTTTTACCTCTAAAAATTATTTTATGTGTTGCATTTTTTTTTTTAGTCACTCTATATAAAAATGTTTCCATTTTATTAAATCTGTGTATGACCAATGTGCCTGCCTGACGCTTTCGCAGAAGCACGTTAAAAAAAGAAAAGAAAAAAGGACAGTTATTACATAAGGAGCAGTGTTAGTTTAATTGGCACCTTAACGACTCCTTTGGCTGTTGAGAATCGATGGATTGTTCTCTCTCTCTCTCTCTCTCTCTCTCTCTCTCTCTCTCTCTCTCTCTCTCTCTCTCTCTCTCTCTCTCTCTCTCTCTCTTCTCTCTCTCTCTCTCTCTCTCTCTCTCTCTCTCTCTCTCTCTCTCTCTCTCTCTCTCTCTCTCTCTCTCTCTCTCTCTCTCTCTCTCTCTCTCTCTCTCTCCCTCTCTCTCTCTCTCTCTCTCTCTCTCTCTCTCTCTCTCTCCTCTCCTCTCTCTCTCTCTCTCTCTCTCTCTCTCTCTCTCTCTCTCTTCTCTCTCTCTCTCTCTCTCTCTCTCTCTCTCTCTCTCTCTCTCTCTCTCTCTCTCTCTCTCTCTCTCTCTCTCTCTCTCTCTCTCTCTCTCTCTCTCTCTCTCTCTCTCTCTCTCTCTCTCTCTCTCTCTCTCTCTCTCTCTCTCTCTCTCTCTCTCTCTCTCTCTCTCTCTCTCTCTCTCTCTCTCTCTCTCTCTCTCTCTCTCTCTCTCTCTCTCTCTCTCTCTCTCTCTCTCTCTCTCTCTCTCTCTCTCTCTCTCTCTCTCTCTCTCTCTCTCTCTCTCTCTCTCTCTCATCATGATTGTTGCGTATTTCTTTCACTGTTTTCTTGTACTTCAAGTTCTATCGCCCGTGATCGAGTGGTTAGAGCGCTTGGCTTCGGTGCGGAAGGTCGTAGGTTCGAGTCCAGCTTGGAGTCGGATTTGTCTGGCCTGAAAACCCTCTCTGTCCACCCGGCAAGATAATTGTAAGAGATTTCTAAGACCTTTCTTGATTTTTTTAGGCTTTAAACCCTTCCACTTAGGTAAGTGTAAATGGTATTTTAAAACACAAATATTGTGTCCATGCAGTGTTCTTTTTTTTCTGTAGTTACATCCCATCACTAGTGATTGGGATAATTAGTTCTCTGCATTTTGTATGTTTAAATTTGATGTATGCATATATAGCTTTTTATGTGTGTGTATGTGAGAGAGTATACTAGATTGTGTAAGGTTGGTTTGTGAGGCACTATATACCGCTATGTTTCTCTCTGCTGGTTATGTGTGTAATGTTTCATTTGGAAGTAGTTACATGTATTATGTAACAATTTCATGTACCCCCTGGGGGGTTTGGAAATAAACTTACTTTGACTTTGACTTTGGCAGTGAATGGTAGAGTACATAATGGGTAGGGGCACGAACGGGTGGAGCAAAACTGGGCTGACCCCCATATAGATCACAGCGCACTGT
>CM065693.1:35789140-35794140 GCA_017654935.2 Phymorhynchus buccinoides
CCAGGCCATACGGCCATAATGGATAAGGTACGTATGTGCCCGGTTTTCAGTTTTCACTGGTGTCTCCCCCGCTGCCTGCAGCCGACGCATTCCGATTTCGGAGGAGCTCAAAGGAAAAAAATGATTTGGAAGATTTTGTTTTTAGGAACAAAAAGGGGCAGGAGAATGGGCCAATACGTCAGAAAGATAGCAGATGATAGAAAGCAAAGGGAAAAGGCAGAGTCAAAGAGAGTGGCAAAGTAGAGGAAGTTACAAGCACAGAACAGTGGGGGGGGGATATGTTTTTACGAAAGACAATCCACGGGAGGGGGTGGGGGTGGGGGTGAATATAAATAAACTATATAAAGTACCTAGTTTTGTTTTATTCACATTTGATTTGTGTTGTTAGCAGCGTGCTGAATATTGGTGACACAAACAAAGGTTAGCCTAGATTGATGTGTATTGTTTTAAACACTGGCCGGTTTGTTTGAAACAAAGAAACAAAAAGCTTATTCAATAGGGCATTTGCCGCGTGCCGGCGACCTTGAATTTCAATGAGTTGAATTTATAGAGAGTTGAATATAAATAAACTACATAAAGTTTAGTTTTGTCTCTTGTGAATAAAATAACGTCACTTTACACTTGTCGTGTAGCTGTGTGTTTGGTGTATGGTTAGAGAGTTGAATTAGAAAGGTCAGCTGTAACTCGGGCAGAACGAGTGCGGGCAAAATATAAAGAATAATCTAGCATAGAGAACGAACATTCGTGGCAAATGCCCTATTCACAGCATACAGAACTGTAGTCACACAAGAAGATAATTCGATAAATATTAACAATAAGCTGAAAGCTTATACCGTGCTCTTCAAATGTACAATACACACCAATTAACTGACTAGATATAGGCTGAATAACAAAGCATACTTGTAATTCACTAACAATGGAAATGGGTCAGTGTCTCTCTGTCTCTCTCTGTGTCTGTCTATTTGTCTGTCTGTGTCTGTCTGTATCTCTCTCTCTCTCTCTCTCTCTCTCTCTCTCTCTCTCTCTCTCTCTCTCTCTCTCTCTCTCTCTCTCTCTCTCACTCATTGTTATTATTGCTCCATTGCTTTGTCGCACACTTGAGCCTCATCTCACGCAATTTCTTTTGATTAAAAAAACAAAATAAATGTTATTTATTCACAATAATTTTCATTTTAAAAAATTGTATCATCTGTTAGGCCTATGAAATCAAAATAAATGCAGATTCCAAACCAACTCTCAATCAGTAAAATAGTACACAACTAGGCCTACTCAGTAGTCATTTCTCAGGTGTTGCTTCCGTTCTCAAATGCAATTGGGGAAAAAAATCATACCTATACATGTACTACTAACCATGTAAACGACTTGCATTAATTAATTTAAAAAAAAACCAACTATGTTAAACGACGACTTTGTTGTTTATTTACTCGCTTGTTTTTCAACACAAATGCTGGATGTTTGGGGTGCACGTGCTCGAATCGTTCATTGACAAAGTCATAAAATGTCAGCAAGATTCAATGAACGGTTTTGAAAATAGGAAGCAAAACGTAAACGTATGGGTGCAAACACACCCACGGGGTGCGGGAAGGGTTAAATGTTGACAACATTGTGCTAGAATGAAGATAATTAAGACAAAACAAATACCACACACAACAGTACCCAGCTTGGAGGTAAAAACCTGATTTGTTTTCTTCAGAATCAAGCACATTAAAAGCAACAAAAGGAAAAGAAAATAGACATTATGAAAAATGACTAAAAAAAATGCATATTATTTTAAAAAAACATAAAAATAAACTAAACGACAGCTACTATCATCTGTAAACGTTTCCAAGAATGGTGAAACGTTAATCTGGCTGTGATTCAACTTTCGTTTTAGCCGTTACAAAATAACGGAAAATATTGAAATTGAAATGATGAACAGTAGAAACTGGGCAAGATAACCGGAAACTGGAACATGACATGAGCTCTGTTTTATGTTTATGTTTTTAATTTTATTTTAACAAACTATTGACAGAGTAAACGCAGAAAGAAAACAGGCATCCATTAATGATTTTATCACATACAGCAAAAGTGTGAAATAGTAGTAGAATGAGCACACTAAAACAACAAACAAAACCTCAATCACTCACGATTCAACAATCGAAGAACCGCACCACTTAATTTAGCCCTTCCCGTACCCCGTGGGTGTGTTTGCACCCATACGTTTTGCTTCATATTCTCAAAACCGTTCACTGAATCTTGTTGAAATTTTACGACGTTGTCAATGAAAGATTTGCGCACGTGCACCCCAAACATCCATCATTGCTGTTGAAAAACAAGCGAGTAAATAAACAACAAAGTCGTCGTTTAAATAAACTTACACAACATACTTTCAATCCTAACTCGAAATGCTCTCCCCAGACAAAGAAAATATTACAGTTTCAGTTAAATTAATAACCCTAAGCTGATCCTAGCCCTATCCCTTTCTCGAGAACGACAGATTGTTGCTTGACAGTGAAAACTTTCAATGCGAAAATTATTTTGATGGAGGTGACCAAAATATTTAACATTATTCTTGTTATTCTCAGTCACAACAAACTTGTACTTCTTAATGCTGGTTGTATTGCTAGAAAAATTGCTTGATTTTTATTTTTTTAATTGTAGTTTTCATTTAAATTCATTTGGCAGATGTCAATCCATTTTGGTGTTTTCTATTCCATTTATCTGTGTTCAACAGTCGTCGAACCATATTTGCCTATGTAAAGGGAGCACAATATAATTATTAAGCTTCTCGCTTGTTGTTTCTGGAAAACATAACACAGAACAAATATCGCCACCGTCTTATCTAATTCTCTCCTGACCAGCGCAGACTTATGACAGTAAAACGACAACAACAACAACAACCAAACAATTTAACAAACAAGTTCACTCAGCTTCAACAAAGAGAAGACGCGAGAGAGGTCGGAAAGAAGAACCAGAGAAATGATTGTCAAAGACTGACCCCCATCAAAGTGTAATGCCCGTGGCCCCCCTCCAACAAGGCCCAGTAAAAGTGAGTGTCCAGTCAGTGCCTTACCGGTCCGTAGCCATCGCAGCAGCACCAGCAACCACAACCAACACGGGCAGATAAGGGCCACATGACCCCGCTAGTAGAGAGGGACACTCGCTTTACTAGTGACTAACACCTTAGCTCGTCCGTCGCCCACAACAAAAGACCGCGATATTCCGCACACATCCCCTTTTCGTTGGCGAATTCGAAGATGCTGAGAAGCAGAGGGAGGACGGGGGTGGGGGAGGGGGGTGGGTGGGTGGGCTCAAGCTGCCCACCTCAGCGTCACGTATGTCCGAACTTTGAGGAGGGGGTGGGTGGGTGGGGGGTTGCCGCCCCTCCGAGCAGGTGTTCGTCAGTTTGCCCGCTGTTGGCCCAACTGCTTATAAACTGCAGAGGAAAGCTTGGGGGCTTATTTGGCTTGTCAATAAACCTCCCTTCCCCGGTTCGGCGGCTCCGCTTCTGCAACCATCCGCGAGACACTACAAGCCCCGCCCACTCCATCCCACCCACCCCTTCCCCCCTCCTAGCCACCTCGGGCTCATGCATTAGTCATGAGCAACGCGGGAGGAGACAGCTCGCGACAGAGCGCGACAAACTTGAGAACACGGGTGATTGGTCGGCCGCGCGCGCCGCGGAGCGGCTCGGCTCGTTCAGTGCGTGGAAAGGGCGGGGCTTAGGAGAGGACGGAGGGAGGGTTCGGGGGGAAGGCCTTGCTGTCTCTCAATGGCCCGGTAAAGTTGGTAACGCACATACACGAACGAACTACTGTCGGTGTCACCACGCCCGTTCGATCTGGCCCCCGACTCTCTCTCTCGCTCTCTTCTCTCTGGCTCTCTCTCTCTTCTCTCTCACCCCCCCCTCAACCGTCGTCTCTCTCAGGACCCGTGTTTTTGTGAAGGTCGAGCGTGAAAAATTGAATTTGTAGGGGGCGAAGAAGCGAAATGAAGGCGACTGACTTGATGAAATGCGAACTGTATTTGTGTTGTGTGTCGTGAGTAGAATGTGTGTGATTTTCTCCGACTGTTTATTTTATTTTCTCTTCCCCCCCTTATTATATATAGCACCGTGTTTTGCATAGCACTGACGGAGGGTAAATACTTTCCGACGCTGTGTCATGTTCGGGCTTTCGTCTCCCCCTCCCCACCCCCTTCTACACCCCCCCCCCCCCCTCCTCCCTTCGAGTTGTCCCGGCTAGATATTTATTTTATTGTTTTGTTTTTGTGTGCTTTTTATTTGGCCTGTTCCTTTTTTTGTTGTAAAACTGTGTGGGTGTAAGCATTCGTCGTTTCTACACTATTATCATTATTTTTGTTCCAGCGGTTCTGTGTTTATTAGTTTTCGTAGGAATCAGTGTTATTACGAAAGACGCAAATTAGAAAAGAGATGCTTGCCTACAGCGATTTAGTATTATTTCTTTTAACATTTTCTCTGCCGTCTCAGCCAGTAACAGTAAAAATGGAAACATCTAAGAATCTGAAGAAAAGAAAAAAAAAAAACACAAAAAAACAACGAGTTACGTCAGAAGCGTTGGCATTGATATGTTTAAAAGATTATGTTGTTGTTGATTTTCATTTGTGACTTTGAGAAATAAATGCTATTTAAATCGAAAGATTGCGTTGAACGGTTTCATTTAAATTTAAAAGAGACAGGTATGTTTTTGTTCTATATATATATATATAAAAAAGAGTGTGTGCAATGTTCGGTGTTTACAAATTTCTCTATAAATCGATAGCGACAGGTAGAGTAGATAATCATGCTAATAACGATTCCCTGTAAATGACAGGTTCGAGTCATTAAAAAATGGGAAAACCCCCGAAAAAACGAAGAAATACATACGTACATATTAGGATCGGATAAAAACCATTTTAAAAACGAATCAAGAGCTTCTTCTGACATCAGTTTAGGAAACTGATTACAACAATCAGGGCGGTGTAAATCGGAAAGAAATAATGAGAAAGAAAGACGTTCATTC
>CM065693.1:35799140-35814140 GCA_017654935.2 Phymorhynchus buccinoides
TTTGAATATTAGAAGCACAACAAAGTAACCAAATAGAATATGCCTTTTAGTGACATAGGTGTTAAATCACTGTGGTGCTAAAACGCAACTTTGGCCGCGAAAGGGTTAATATGATAAGCGGCTTATAAACAGTCAGTAGGCCTACTTAGCAAAGGACCGCACAGAAATTGAGTTTGGAGGATTTGGTTGTTGTTCTTTTGTTTTTGCTCTTTATTTGTTTTTTTGTTTTTGTTTGGTGGGTTGCTTCTTGTTTCTTGTTCATTTATTTATTTATTTTATTTTATTTTTGTCCAAATCCAAATCATCTTTATTATCTCATAACAGAGAAATTGCAGCCAGGTGTTCTTGTTCATTTATTTTTTTAAAAAGTGTTTTTGTTTTTGTGTGTTTTTTCCCCCCCAAATCCAAATCATCTTTATTATGTCATAACAGAGAAATTGCAGCCAGGTGCACACAAGACAAACTAACAATAAACACATTTATCAACAACAAAGAATATGAACTAATAACTAATAACTAACAACACTGCAATGTTGTATGTAATTAACCAACCGGACAAATATGAACAAATAGTTTGTCCCTGGAGACTGCCACAGGGAGTCCTGCTTTTGTGCCTTTCTGATTTATTTATTTTGTATTCTTCAATTCAGAACGTGTTCACATACTCTTTCACCGTTTAGGTATTATGCAATAGAACGTCTTTGCTCATTTGGTTTAAACACATTTATTCATAAACTTCCTCCGAAGTCGGAGTGTGGCTGCGCATGTGGCGGGGGTAATAGAACATGGTCACACGCGTAATTGTTCTCATCCCTATATTGATTGATGTTGTTTATAGCCCCGTTGACCGACTGCTACGGCCATGTCAGGGCTGTCACCACGTCAAAATTTGAGCACATAAGATCACAGTTTAAAATCCGACCACGTGATACCACAGTTAAAAATATACAATTAAAAACGTAAAGATTTGAAACAAAAGTTTAAAAAAAAAGGATTAAAATTTAGTGGTGTATAAAAACCGTACAGCCAAAAAAATGCAATTGACTTTTTATACCTTATCAAACATATTCACTTCTTATCCCTATTGCTGGTGCATTTGTACCATAGTGTTCAAGTGCTTCGGCTGTTGGGATGATCCCTGGAGTCGTTAAGCCAGGGTAAGACAACAACAACAACAAATTCATAAACATTTTTGTGTGGTCCCCCCCCCCCCCCTTCAAATTTCTATGTTACAGTTTTTGTGAGACTTATCTATTACTTTGTTGTTGTTACTGTTGTTGTTTGTTCGTGTTGTGCATGATTAATTCACTTGTTAGTTCTCTTAATGTTCCCTTTTTGCTGTTATTTCATCATTATGTTCTGTTCCAGTGTCTTATTACTTTCGGCAGTCAGTATCGTGTAACATATCTGTGTTTGAGCGCCTTGTATAAGCTTTAAGCTTGTTGTGCTCATTTGCATTTGTTTACGTTGCTGCTATTTTGATTTTCAATAAAATTCGTTGAAACCAATTCATAAACAATCATGTAACAAAACAGCATCAACACGAAGGTCGCAGAGCACAACAAGCTTAGAGTTTATACTAGGTGCTCACAGCATTTAAATTACATAGTATTGGCTGCAACAGGTAAGTTCAGTACACAGAAATTATGAAAGAACAGGAAATAAAAAGAAAAGCATAACAACCTTTAACCGAGTTAATACTCTGGGTTTGAGTGGACTTGGAATGATCATTTTCTTTATTTATTTATGTCGACAGAGGAATCTTCAGTTATTGCAAACACCGTAATAAGTTTGTCTTACAAGACAACCATAGACAGGCATTTTGAGTTATTTGAAAACCGGATGGTGGTGCAAAGATTATTTATTTATTTATTCATTCATTTGTTTGTTTGCTTACCCTGAAGAAGCAACAACAAGAAAGACACAAAAAGGCAGATTATTTTTAAATTTCTAGTTAAAACAACACCGACGGATCTCACAGATCGTGTTTGGATATTTGCTTTTACATTTCTTCGGGATATTTTTGTTTTTTGCTCAGAATTTTCAAAAAGACAATAGTGATGATAATAAAAAGAAGACTCTGCGTCAACACCAAAGGCGTCCATTTGAATATTACAAGTAATATCAATAATAATAATAATAATAATAATAATACAAATAATAATAATAATAATAATAATAATAACATGAAATCCAATTTTTACACAATTTTTGTTAACTACGATTTCCTAAAACTTTCCAAACACACAATTTGTCAAATCGAGGACGATTTTAACACAGTATACAGACAGCAGGGGTGGGGGTGTGGGGGGGGGTGGGGGGGGGGGGGGGGTCATATGTATGAATAGGCAGAAATATTTTCACCAACTCATTTTGTTTTGCAACTGGTTCTATAATATTAATCAAACCAAACAACAGGGGGGAATTCCTAAATCAAATTAGGCAAGAACATTATGGGTAACTCGATTTATATATTTATTTATTTATTTCATTTATTTGTTTGTTTATTTATTTATGTATTTATTTATTTATTTGCGATTGACTCTGTTAATCAAACTTGACTGATTTTTTTTATGGCTTGAAATCTTGTGCTAGACAAAAAATTATACCGGTAGTATCCCCCGAAGACGGAGTGTGGCTGCCCATGTGGCGGGGTAATCAAAAACGGTCACACACATAATGTTCTCATCCGTATGCACTTCTACCACAGAGTTCAAGCGCTTCCGCTGGGATGATCCCCGGAGTGTTTTAGCCGGGGCCTGTCAACAACAATACCGGCGGTCCATGTAAAACGACTGTGCTGCTGCTTGCAGTTTTGCTTTGCTATTATTTTATTATTTTGATAATGTGCTATGTCACAAACTGCGCTGCACAATAATTATGTCAGTTCGGTTACTTTTTAGTTTTCCACGAAAGGAGTAGAATAATAATAATTAAAAAAATCCAATAAAATCGAACAAACAAAACATTGCAATGTTCGTCTTCTTCTTCTTCTTCTGCATTCCCAGGCCATATGGCCATAATGGATAAAGTACGCATGTGTCCGGTTTTCAATGTTCACTGGTCTCCCCGCTGCGTGCAGCCGACACATTCCGATTTCGGGGGAGCTCAAAGAAGACAAATTATTTGGAAGATTTTTTTGAAAAAAGGCAGGAGAATGGGCCAATAAGTCAGAAAGATAGTAGATGACACAAAGCAAAGAAAAAGGCAGAGTCAAAGAGAATGGCAGATTAGAGGAAGTTACAAGCACAGAACTTCCAGAAGGTGGGGGAACTATTTTTACGAAAGACCCCCCGGTATCCCCACGGGGAGTTGCGATGTTAAACGATGACTTTGTTGTTTATTTACTCGCTTGTTTTCCAACACAAATGCTGGATGTTTGGCGTGCACATGGTCACATCTTTCATTGACAAGGTCATAAAATGTCCGCAAGATTCAATGAACAGTGTTGAAACTATGTAGCAAAAAGTAAAAGTATGGGTGCAAACACACCCAAGGGGTACGGGAAGGGTTTTAGCTTAACACAGCGATTATTCTCCTACTTGAAAATGTTATCTTTCATCATCATATAGTAAAAAGCCAACTGTCCGTGTGTGTGTGTGTGTGTGTGTGTGTGTGTGTGTGTGTGTGTCTGAAACACAAAACGGGCCTTATAACTCCGCCGTTTTTTGACCGAATCGCTTCAAATTTGCTGTGAGCCCTAACGGGGCGATGGCAACGGCAACCGGGGCGGCCGTGTCATTTGCGCGGTTTCGCAAATGCGCGAAACGCGTATCCGCCGGACTCTCGGCGCCCGTATCTCCGGCATTTCTGGACGGATTGCCTTCAAATTTGGCAGATACATGACCGGGGACGGTAACTATCGGTGTGCCAAACCGGAAGCGAATCGGTTCAGAAACGCGCGCGCTATACGCTGCTTCACCTTTTCACGAATAACTCTGCCGTTTCTTAACCAAATCGCCTCAAATTCGCTGTCATGCTTGATATGGCCAGGCCAAAGCCTGGCAGTAAATTGGAAGAGAATCGGGAGAGCGCGTCACTCTCAGAGCAGCGCCAACGGGAAACGGGGCCTTATAACTCCACCGTTTCTTAACCGAATCGCTTCAAATTTGCTGTACTCAGCGTTACCAGTACTTGGCGTTACCGTTACTAGGCGTTACCAGTACGGTGCATTGCCAGTACTAGGCGTTGCGCTAGTTAATTTAAAAAAGAAACGAACAGTGTTAACACTTCATCGTTCATTGTTTATTTGGAATGCTACGTGTTGCTATTTTGCCTGCTCTATTTTCATTCAAGACCAACAAACAAAAAATAAAAGCAAAAAATAACGCAAACCACCCTTTCCACTCAACTTCTAAGAGCAGCAACAGTTACGGAAAGGATGTTGGTGGGTTCGCGACAGATAGGTTAGGGTGAAGATATAGATAGAAAAGAAAAGGATTGTTTTCAGAGAATAATAATAGTAATAATAATAATAATAATAATAATAATAATAATAATAATAATAATAACAATAATAATGAGGAAAATGCATATAGCTCCCATCCTACTATGTAGGCTACAGGGCGCTTTACACAGAATTGAAATGGAATAAAAACATGAAACAAAAATCCAATAACATGAGCAGACAAAACAATACCGGTCACTTTGGTTTGGCCGGTAAAAATGCACATATCAATCAGCAACAACATTACTGCTGTGACTACTAACTACTACTACTACTACTACTACTACTACTACTACTACTACTACTACTACTACAACTACTACTACTACTACTACTACTACTACTACTACTACTACTACTACTACTACTACTACTACTACTACTACTACTACTACTACTACTACTACTACTACTACTACTACTACTACTACTACTACTACTACTACTACTACTACTACTACTACTACTACTACTACTAGGCCTAATACACGTATGCATTATCACACAATTCGCAAGCATGAAATAACAAATAATAATAAGGGGGGAGGGGGACGATGAAGCTCCGTAGACTTTAACAGTATGGATGTAAAACAAACAAAGGAAGCCAAAACATTTTTTTTTTAAACTTTTTATTTACATCCACTAAATCGAAGAAACCTACTACACTACAAAGAAAGAATACAAAAATGAAAACTAAAAGGGTAATTTAAAGGAAATAGAAAAAAGGACAATATAAAAAAAAAGGGTATTAAAAAGGTAACAAGCGCGAAATCGCAATAGTTTGTGGCACGCGGTCTATTTTTACCACTCCAATCATGAGTCACCTCCCCTGGCTTTTCAATAATATTAATCTGTAAACCAGAATGTTATCTCTGCACCCTTTCGTAACTTTTTATATCTTTTGGAAAACATTTAAAACTATGTATCCTACTTATACTCATCAAAAGAAGCACCGCATACTCGTCGTGTCTGTTGTAGGTCTGTATTACGTATGTTTATTATTTTGTACGCTTTTAAAATACATCATTTTAAAGAGCGGCCTCAATTTGAAGTGTAGCCTCGATTTGAAGTGCGACAATTTTGTCAAAATGTGCGACAATTTTGTCAAAATGTGCGACAATTTTGGACCGACCTACCGACAGACAGACAGACAGACAGACAGACAGACCGACCGACAAAGTGAGTTATAGGTTTGTGGCTTGAGCCACAAACAAAAAACCCATTACGGTTGGCCTATAGAAGTTACAAACTGACTAATATCTTTCTTTCTTGTTCTTCAATCTTCACATATTACCACATGCCATGATTTCTTTCTTGTTCTTCAATCTTCACATATTACCACATGCCATGATTTCTTTCTTGTTCTTCAATCTTCACATATTACCACATGCCATGATTTCTTTCTTGTTCTTCAATCTTCACATATTACCACATGCCATGATTTCTTTCTTGTTCTTCAATCTTCACATATTACCACATGCCATGATTTCTTTCTTATTTTATGCAAAGAACTGAAACAGACTGCGACGTCACTGGAACATACAACAAACAAACAACTAGACGACAAGTGTAAAGTGACGTTATTTTATTCACAAGAGACAAAACAAAACGTTGTGTGTTTATACAAAGCACAAGAACCACAGTATTCTTTAAACGTGTCTTACAGTGTCAGCTTGACGACTCATTTCTTTCTTTCTTTTTTTCCAAATATTGCCACATGCCATGAATTTATTTTAATTAAGAAAGCATGAGAACTACAGAATACCTATAACGTTTCTTACTGTTTCATGACAGGTTTCTTATATTTTGAAGATCATTATCAAACGTTGAACCGACTGACGTGCACACATCCAAACTAGTATCAACCAGATTTCATAAAACTCTTCAATGCTCGTATTGATTTGTCACAATGTCAAACGTTAAACCGACTAACGCGTGCACATCCAAAGTAACATCAACCAGATTTAAAAGAAGCTCTTCAATGCTCATATTAATTTGTGTATATTCACCGTCCTCTCCTTCACCCCACCCCCCAAGAAGCTAGCACCTTGAAATGATATTTATTATTATATGGGGCGAGAAAAAAAAATGCAATGTAGGTCTATATAGACTAAATCTCTCTCTCTCTCTCACTCTCTCTCTCTCTCTCTCTCTCTCTCTCTCTCTCTCTCTCTCTCTCTCTCTCTCTCTCTCTCTCTCCCTTATTCCCCCTCCTTATCCCCCCCCCCTCTCTGATTCTGTCTGACTGTCTCTGCCTATCTCTGTCACTTTCTCTGTCTCTCTCTCTGTCTCTCTGACTCTCTCTCTCTCTCTCTCTCTCTCTCTCTCTCTCTCTCTCTCTCTCCCCCTCTCTCTCTCTCCTCTCTCTCTCTCTCTCTCTCTCTCTTCATTTGTTTAGATTGCTTTTTTTTTCTTTTCCTTTCTTCCTCCCCAATGTATTTCCTGATTCTTGTGAATTCAGTTTATATTAGTTCATATGATTACTGTGCTGTGTGCGAGGTTGGTGGTGGGTGGGGGGGGAAGGGTGGATGGGTGATGAATGTGTAGTTTTTGTTTTGTTTTTTTTTTTGTTTTTTGTCCTTGTTGCTTTTGTTCATTAATTGAAGATTTAATTACGCTTTTCTTCTTTTGTTTCGAGGGCAAGATGTAAACAAGCCCATTGTGTGCTTATTCTTTTCCCTCAATAAACAAATGTTTCAAATGTCTCTCTCTCTCTCTCTCTCTCTCTCTCTCTCTCTCTCTCTCTCTCTCTCTCTCTCTCTCTCTCTCTCTCTCTCTTATCTCTCTCTCTATCTCTTTCTGTCTCTCTCTCTCTCTCTCTCTCTCTCTCTCTCTCTCTCTCTCTCTCTCTCTCTCTCTCTCTCTCTCTCTCTCTCACACACACATACACACACTCATACACACACACTCGCACGCGCGCACACGCACACGTACACACACACACACGCACGCACACACACACACACACACACACACACACACACACACACACACCATTACCATCATCACAATCACCACCACTCACCCCACCCAAGAACACAATACATGATACAATCTGTTGACCAAAGGCGCAGGCGCAGGGGGGGGGGGGGGGGGGTGTCCAAGCAAACCAGAAACTGTAGGTTACAATGGAAGTTAAAGGATGAACTTGGGTCTGTATTGTTGTGGCAACTACTTTCACTTTGCTAGGCGAATCGGTGCCATAAATAACTTTGGTTTAAAACAAGCGCGAAATCGCAATAGTTTGTGGCACGCGGTCTATTTTTACCACTCCAATCATGAGTTACCTCCCCTGGCTTTTCAATAATTTTAATCTGTAAACCAGAATGTTATCTCTGCACCATTTCGTAACTTTTTATATCTTTTGAAAAACATTTAAAACTATGTATCCTACTTATACTCATCGAAAGAAGCACCGCATACTCGTCGTGTCTGTTGTAGTGTCTGTATTACATATGTTTATTATTTTGTACGCTTTTAAAATACATCATTTTAAAGAGCGGCCAGAAGTGTAGCCTCGATTTGAAGTGCGACAATTTTGTCAAAATGTGCGACAATTTTGGACCGACCGACCGACCGACCGACAAAGTGAGTTATAGGTTTGTGGCTTGAGCCACAAACAAAAAAGCGAGTTAATTTACGAGACGTTCCTTCCCCTTATTCATTTGACTGTAGGTTACAGTTAGAACCTTGAGACTGATAACAACAAGCCCACACGGAAGATACATCATGGATGCAGAATGAATGCAGAACATGTCCCGCAACACTGCCGACTGTATGATGTTCTCAGACAAGCAATGTGGCCAGACTATTTAATGGTCAACCTATGGCGATATTTTTCACGCCAGAGGGCAGTCAATGCACTAGGGGCTTATCACGCGATTTTCTTACTTGGGCGTAGTGAGAGAGAGAGAGAGTGATGGTAGGACCACTCACTGTCTCTCTCTCTTTCTTTATCCCCAACTAATAATATAGAGAGGATTAGCCCCACACGAGCGTCATGCCCTCTGGCGTGAGAAAAATCGCACTAAGTCTCTCATTACACCGCTGAGGGAAAAGCTTTCTGGAAGCCTGACGGATCTCCAGACTGCTGCTTTTGTGCGTGCGGGCCATTTATACAACAGACATCTCTAAGTGGTCGACGAAGACGCACCTATCTATATTGTTAAAAACTTGGGACTTTACTGGTGTTGTACTGCCTCCGGGCATTGCAGCCAGTATTGTTCCCACCATCTTTGTATTTACAAATGTCCCATATGTGTCTATGACCGAGAGGACGTGAAACATCATTTTCACCGTGGTCGACGAAGAAGTTAGAATCTAAATGTGACTCTAGACCCCAGATACGCGAAAGCGTGGTAGGGACTATAAACTCCCAGAAGAAGAACTAAATTTACTTTCGGGGACAAGTGTTTATCGAACTCAAACTAGCAAAGAAACTAATCTCGTGGTTATGAGTGACGGCAACGAAGGGACAAAAACAAAAGAAAGAAAGAAAGGAAGGAAGAAAGGAAGGAAGGAAGGAAGGAAGGAAGGAAGGAAGGAAGGAAGGAAGGAAGGAAGGAAGGAAGGAAGGAAGGAAGAAAGGAAGGAGGGAAGGAAGGAAGGAAGAAAGAAAGGAAGAAAGGAAGGAAGGAAGGAAGGAAGGAAGGAAGGAAGGAAGGAAGGAAGAAAGAAAGGAAGGAAGGAAGGAAGAAAGAAGGAAAGAAAGAAGGAAAGAAAGAAGGAAAGAAAGAAGAACCAAGACGAAAAACGGGATAAAATGGTTAACAAATAATATGAAAAATGGTGCTTTACGTCCTCTCGGTCTGGAACAGACACATATGGGACATTTGTAGATACACAGACGGTGGGAACGATACTGGAGGCGATGCCCGGAGGCAGTGCAACACCAGCAAAGTCCCGATTTTTTAACATTACAGATACGTGTGGCAGTAACCACGACTCGGTTAAACCTCATCGGCTATGGTACCGCCACAAGATTAAAGTCTTACAAATAATGTACAAATGTTAATAGTATTACTAGGAGTGGTCAGTTTCTCACCACACTGAAGCTGACGACATTGCCCTTCCACCCATTGCATCCCACCCTCCTTTCCCTATCCCCTCTCACGCCCCCCCCCCCCACCCCCACCCCTCTCCCTACCGATACACCCTTTGTCTCCTCCCGATCCACTCCCCTTTTTTCACTCCCCAGGAACAATCGACCTCCCCCCCCCCCCCCCCCCTTCTCTCCATCTGCCATTTTTCTGACCGTTTTGTCTCCCCCCCTCCCTCCCTCCACATCTCTAAATTCTTCTTTGCCCCCTCACCCCCTTACTCCCCTTCACCTTCTTTCTCTCACTTCAACTTTCTCATATTGATTAGGTGGCGTTAAATTATGTGAAAGACATGCATATCCTCCTTCCCCTCCCCCCATCACATCATCCTCCTCCTCTTCTTCTTCTTCTTCTTCTTCTTCTTCTTCTCCTTCTTCTCGTCTTCTTCTTCTTCTTCTTCTTCTTTCTTCATCTTCTTCTTCTTCTTCTTTCTTCTTCTTCTTCTTCTTCTTCTTCTCCTTCTTCTTCTTCTTCTTCTTCTTCTCTTCTTCTTCTTCTTCTTCTTCTTCTTCTTCTTCTTCTTCTTCTTCTTCTTCTTCTTCTTCTTCTTCTTCTTCTTCTTCTTCAGCAAAGGAGTAGGAGACGGCGAGAGGCAGGGAAGTCCACCCACACACAAGTTCACAGAATGTTGTTGGAATAATCCCGTTAGGCAGAACATTACGAGGAGTTAAAAACCAAATGGTCACTATCGCAAAATAAATACAGAAGCCTGTTCATACTCGCTGTCTGTTTACCCCATCGATATATCCCCCCCCCCCCCCCCCCCCCCCTCAGACTAACACGCCAAACACCTCACTACGTTCTCACAGCGCAATACATTTCCAAAGAACGTGGGAGGTCGTGGAAATACCTTCTTCTTCTTATGCGTTCCCAGGCCATATGGCCATAATGGGTAAGGTACGTATGTGTCCGGTTTTCAGTTTTAACTGGTCTCCCCGCTGCCGCGTACAGCCGACACATTCCGATTTTGGAGGAGCTCAAAGGAGAAGCGTTATTTGGAAGAATTTTTTTTTTTTAAAAGGGGCAGGAGAATGGGCCAATAAGTCAGAAAGATAGTACATGATAGAAAGCAAAGGGAAAAGGCAGAGTTAAAGAGAGTAGCAGATTAGAGGAAGTTACAAACGGGGAGAGACTCGTGGAGGGGGCGGGCTCCCCGTATGAAGGCACGAGGCATCCACCTATTCCCCAGGAAATCCCTTCGACCTGCTTCTATCTTCCACCTAACAGCACTTCGAGTGCATTTCACCCAACACTCGGGAATGTGTGATGAGGGTGTGCAAGTCGCCTCTAATAATAACACAATGTACGACGATACGAAAAGATGGGCAACGCAATCCACACACACACTCACACGGCTAGGCAAAAAATACAGTCGTACATTCGTAATGAAATACAATACGCTGTCATAATTGCAACTCAATACGATATGAGAATGCGCTTGAATATATATATATATATTAACCTGAGATAGCATGAGACTTAGCATGATGCTAACTTAGAAGCTCTTCCAAAAGTCCTATTAAATCCTATAGGACATTGGAAGAGCTTCTAAGCTAGCATCATGCTAAGTCCCATGCTATCTCAACGTGAATACAGGCCCTGATTTGGGGGAAAAGTTAGCTCCACACACAAAAAAGATAAAGGAAGGAGGAAGGTGTGTGTATGTGTATGTGTGTGTGCGCGTGTGCGTGTGTGTGTGTGTGTGTGCGTGGGTGGTGGTGGTGGTGGTGTGGTGGGGTGTGTTTCATGTGACATGCAGGTTTATCTTTCTAACTTGCAATACATAAACACGTTCATCAAACAATACGGTTGCTCCATTTTGTAAAATCACACATGCTAGAGAAAGAAATTGTAAACCATAGTGATTACTCCATTGACACATATCTATGTTGTTGCCTTTATGCCTTCCTTTTCTTTTTCTTCCTCAAAATTACATTTGTGTCAAATTTCCTTCCATTTTGACAGCACTTTTCCTCTACCCCCCCCCCCCCCCCCCCCTTTTCCTCTAACCCCCCCCCCCCCCTTTTCCTCTTAAATAATTATTTTTCTTTATTTAATTATCTACACGTCCCTCTCCACATACGCTACTGTGTTAGCCTTAAATTGTGAACTTTCATGCTTTTCCTTTTCTGCAAACAAAGAGCACAGGTTGTTTTGTGTTCACCACCCGAATACAGAATAGGTATGCTATATTCCTTTTAGTTAGTAGTTTAATTTTAGAACAACACACACATACAGACACACACACACACGCGCGCACGCGCACGTACACACACACACACACACACACACACACACACACACACACACACACACACACACACACAAATAGAGCAAACAATCTGAAGTTATTTGTATTCAACACCACCTTCCTCTTCCTGTTACTCTCTTTCTTTGAAACATATTGACAGGCGCGCACACACGCAAACACAGAGAGAGAGAGAGAGAGAGAGAGAGAGAGAGAGAGAGAGAGAGAGAGAGAGAGAGAGAGAGGAGAGAGAGAGAGAGAGAGAGAGAGAGAGTGAGGGAGAGGAAGAGAGAGAGAGGACAGAGAGAGAGAGAGAGAGGAGAGAGAGAGAGAGACGAGAGAGAGAGAGAGAGAGAGAGAGAGAGAGAGAGAGTGAGAGAGAAAATAGAAGATGTTGGAGACAAATTCGCCAAAATGTAATTAAGGAAAACATTCGTAGAAAGCAAAACATTCACAAAATGAACTAAGTCAAAACGTAGATAGATACATAAATAAATAAGTAAATAAATAAATAAATAAATAATAAATAAATAAATAAAGGCAGCGATTTAATGCTAAAAAAGAAGAAGATGATTTTGACCAAAAAACAGATGCTTGTGGCAAAAGAAAAGACCATCTAACCCTAACCCTATCCCTAACCACGGAAAGAACCAAGAAATAGAGCAGGAGGGTGTAAATCTACATATTTGCCGATAAATCGATGTACAAAGCCATGCACTTATACTATTGTTTTGCTGGAACCATTCCTTTTTTGGTTGATAAATTTTAAGTCATAAATAAATAATAACTAACTAAATAAATAAGTAAATACGTAAATAAATAAATAAATAAATACATAACAGACACACGTTGACACATTAAAAAAAATACAGAAAACAACCAAACAACAACAAAAAAGGCTAAAAAAAATCCAGTAATAAAAAAAAAAAGGAGAACCCCCCCCCCCCCCCCCAAACAATATAAATCAGAAAGAAAAAACACATGGTAAGAAAACAAAACCCATGAAGACATAGACAGACAGAAATAAAGAAGTGGGAAGATAATTTGTTAAAAAAAGAAGTACACCACAAAAGTATATTTGAAAACATGTTAAAAACAACAAAAAACAACAAAAACAACAGTAAAGAATATACAACAGCAACAACAACAACAAAACCGATGCAATTTAATATTTAGCAAAGTTTAAAGTACTTGATATCAAAGACAAAAACATGTTTAAAAAACAAAAACAAAAAGTAAAGAATATACAACAACAGCAACAACAACAACAACAAAACCGATGCAATTTAATATTTAGCAAAGCACAAAGTACTTGATATCAAAGACAACTTCAATTAATGACAACGAAAATGAACACATTAACATTGGGACAACTGGGGGTGATGTGGATACTATCCAAATTGTTGTTTTTGTTTTTACTTTTCTGAGAGAGAAAATGGAGTTTTACGTCCTCTTGGTCTGAATCAGACACATATGGGACATTTGTAAACACAAATATGGTGGGAACAATACTGGAGGCAATGCCCGGAGGCAGTACGAAACCAGTAAAGTCCCGATTTAAAAAAAATAATACAGATAGCTGTAGCGGTGACCACGCACCCTATCAACCATTTTTAAATTTATTTTTTAAAAAAAATTACTTTTTTTTTTTTTTTTTTATGGTCACAGAGACTCACTCCTGGAGAGCGCGTCGCAGCTAGTGATTTTTTTTTGCATGCGTATTTTTGTGTGAATGATGGGGAAGCGGGAGGGTGGTTGGTTAAATTTTGAACAAAATGACAACTTTGTTTTCATTGGTTCTTTACAGTACGCGAAGCACTTGGGGCACAAGTGATCTCGGGTTTTTTGGGTCGTCTCGTCCGAAACGAAAGACATAGCCTTCAGTTATGTCCCATATGGACTAAGCGTAGACCAAGAGGACGTAAAACATAATATATTCCTTAGCCTTCAGACCATAAGGTCTAGCGGAAAATGAGCGGGAAAACTCCGCTGCGGACAGTACAGGGCCGATCCTGGGTTTGTTGTGACGAGGCGAACGCGTTACCCCTGAGCCACTCTTTCATTGTAGTTGCAAAAAAAAACACCTCACAAATTTATCTGGGGTTTTAACCCTTTCACCGCCAGCCATCTTTGAGCCAAAAACTTCCATAAAACTTACTTGGATACAAAAAAGATTTTGTCTGCAATATTGTGGGGGTTTCTCTGTAACACATTTAGAATAGGGTCAATCCTCACTGCCCAAATTTAGGAACACAATATCATTGAATAACAGACCCTGATTTCAAGGGTTTTAATGACATGGGTGTTAAATCATCGTGGTGCAAAAATGCGACATTGGCGGTGAAAGGGTTAAATCAATTATGTACAGACGCGTGGGGAAAAAAACAATCCCTCCTCAGCATGTTTATAAAAAGAAAAGAAAGAACAAAAAGTCAACCACCCTCAAATTTCTGTTTAGTGTATACTCACTCCTACGTGTGCGTGTTCTAGCAGTATATAGGCCTTTATGAAACATAAATCAAACTTTAAGTGATTGTTTTAGGTTTATTTAATCAATTTGAAAACCCATTTCATAAAAACAAAGAACCCAAACTCTCTCTTCTAAATCAGGTTTCTCTCAAAATCGTGGATGCCAAACTTAAAATTCAAAGCTAGCAAAGATATTTTAATTCTGTTTTTTGTTCTCTTCATTTTTTTAATAATCAGAAACTTTAGCTCCCACTTGTGAAATCACCCCCCCCCCCCCCCCCCCCCCCCCCCCCCCACTTTATGCACACAAAACAACAACAAACGAAAACACAGAAGTATGCCTGCTTTTCTCTCATGATTTTGTTTTCGTCAAATGCAAGAGAAAACATAAGAAAGACAGAAAGAAACATTAACCCTTTCACCGCCAGCCATTTTTCAGCGAAACATTTCCATTACATTTACCTGGGTAGAGAACAAAATCCATCTGCAGTATTGGGGATTCTTCTGTGACAAATATACAATATGGTCTAACCTTACTTCTCAAAACTAAGACAATAGGGTTTTGGGGATAATAGACCCCAATTTGATGCCTTTTAGTGACATAGGTGTTAAACCACTGTGGTGCTAAAATGCGACTTTGGCGGTGAAAGGGTTAAAAGCAAAGGAGGGGGGTGTATGCTAGTCTGTCGTTTCCGACAATGACTACCAGATAGCAGAGAGCACCAGAGCCGGCGCAA
>CM065693.1:35819140-35831640 GCA_017654935.2 Phymorhynchus buccinoides
CTTCCCTGTTTAGTTCATACGCGCCACCCGCACCCCTCCCCTACACCCCCTCCCCCATGACACCCCCTCCCCTACACCCCTCCCCTACACACCCTCCCCTAAACACCCCTCCCCACACATGACAAGAAAAAAACATAAAAAAAAATAACGAAAGAAAATAAATACACGCTTTAAAGAAGCAAGGTCATGAAATAGGGTGAAGCTATAAAAGATAATAATCAGATATAGACTAGTGATAAACCATAAAAGGAAACAGAGAAAGTTGAGCATAACGAAATTGAAATCACATACCAATAATTAAAGAAAACGAGACAGAAAACGCTTTTTTTTTAGCATCAATTAAGTACAATCAATATCACATCATTCCTAAGAAACGAGCGCGCTCGCAGACATGCACAGACAAACTCACGCGCGCGCGCACGCGCACACACACACACACACACACACACACACACACACACACACATACACACACATATATATACACACACACACACACATATAATATATGTGCGTGTGCGTATATATATACATGTATATATAAATATATATTATATATATATATACATGCGCGTGCGCACACACGCTTAGAGGGGGAGAGAGAGAGAGAGAGGAGAGAGAGAGAGAGAGAGAGAGAGAGAGAGAGAGAGAGAGAGAGAGAGAGAGAGAGAGAGAGAGAGAGAGAGAGAGAGAGAGAGAGAGAGAGAGAGAGAGAGAGAGAGAGATTATAACACCCCCCCCCCCCCCCCAGATTAACAGTTTCCACGAAAATAAACAGCTTTTCATGTTTTTATTATTTTTAGCACACACCCTTTTTAGTGACGTGTGCACAACACAGACAGACAGACAAATTGATGTCATGATTTGTGCATTTATAACTCAACTGCTAATCATTTGCCTAGGCCTAGTTGTTGTATACACACTTCATCATACCCCAGATACAAGTGTTAAGGTACGTTTTCTATATGAAGTCGAATGTTTTCGCAAATGTCCTTCCTAGACCTTCCGTTGACGTCATAATGGTGCCCGAAATGGATGGGTGTATCCTGTCATCCTGTGCTGCCAGACCTGTGTAGACTTGCATTGTAACTTGTACGTGTGTACGTTACACCGATCAGTCTCTTACTTTTACAGTAGTCAGTAGACTTGTATTGTAACTTGTACGTGTGTACGTTACACCGATCAGACTCTCTTACTTTTACAGTAGTCAGTAGACTTGTATTGTAACTTGTACGTGTGTACGTTACACCGATCAGACTCTCTTACTTTTACAGTAGTCAGTAGACTTGTATTGTAACTTGTACGTGTGTACGTTACACCGATCAGTCTCTTACTTTTACAGTAGTCAGTAGACTTGTATTGTAACTTGTACGTGTGTACGTTACACCGATCAGACTCTCTTACTTTTACAGTAGTCAGTAGACTTGTATTGTAACTTGTACGTGTGTACGTTACACCGATCAGACTCTCTTACTTTTACAGTAGTCAGTCAGTAGTACTTGTATTGTAACTTGTACTTGTACGTGTGTACGTTACACCGATCAGAGTCTCTTACTTTACAGTAGTCAGTAGACTTGTATTGCAACTTGTACGTGTGTACGTTACACCGATCAGAGTCTCTTACGTTTACAGTAGTCAGTAGACTTGTATTGTAACTTGTACGTGTGTACGTTACACCGATCAGACTCTCTTACTTTTACAGTAGTCAGTAGACTTGTATTGTAACTTGTACGTGTGTACGTTACACCGATCAGAGTCTCTTACGTTTACAGTAGTCAGTCTAAATGTACGTGTGCGTTTCAGTACTCTAAATGAGCTTCCTCCTTCCCCTTGACCCCCCCCCCCCCCTCGCCCCCCTCCCTTCCCCCCCAATTATCACTGGCATACAGTTGTATTGTTGTCCTGAACTATTGTCAAGATCACGTGTCATCGAGCGATAGATATATTCCAGTTTAAAACACACTTGTTTTTAAAACAAAACAAAAGACAAAACGGACTTAATTAAAATGGTTTTAGCGTCGGTTGTTCTTCGTAGCAACTTGGTGGATTGGCCTTTTTTCTTCTATTCGACGCCTTAACCCATTTCTTACCATGCACGCTTCAAAGAGTGTGGCAGATTAGAGGAAGTTACAAGCACAGAACTTCAAGAACGTGAGGAAACTATTTTTTTACAATTAAAAAAAAAAAAAAATCAGGTTTAAATTCAACGATTTAGCATGTCATATTGGCCAATGAAGATGGGTCGTGTTCTTGTCCTACACGTGATCCCAGCATTCAATCAATAACCTTTCAACGAGTCACGGTCAGGAACCCTAACATGCCCGTCTACCAAATCGTTAGGCCCTGCATTAACCCTTTCGCCGCCAATGTTCCATTTATGCACCGCAATGGTTTAAAGTCCCACCAGATCACGTGTCAAAATCACGGGTTTCACGCGTTTTCCTTCTCATAGCTGGTAAGAAATCTTGTTTTGACCAGGCTTGACTCCCATGCAGATGTCCCCAAATTGAAAACGAAACATCGTTGTAAAGAGCAGCCTCAATTTGAAGTTGGGGACATTTGTATGTGGGTCACAGCTACCCATACAAAAACAAGGGACTTAATCGTGGTGCGTCAGTGTGTCTTTGCACACCCAAAGGCATCAAATCAGGGCCTGCTATCCAAAGACCCTATTTTCTTAATTGTGAGAGGTACAGATAGGCCTAAATGTTATTCGTGTCACATCATTTCTCAATATCGCAGAAAAGTTTGTATCTCTACCCTGTTAAGTTTATTGGTATTGGGGGGTGGGTGGGGTGGGGGGGGGGGGCTGAAAAATGGCTGGCGACGAAAGGGTTAAATTCGAATGTTAGATCCGTTTCTGTACCGTTGGACTTGAGCCCTTGTCATCTCTGATAACCCAGCAGGCACGCTTTTCATGACAGGTGAACATCAGGTATTTACATCACCTGGCTTCGGTCAATGACAGGTAATCTGCTCCAATGGACAAGATGTTAAATTCTTAATGGAGGACAGTAGAGCATGCTGATCTGTTGAAGGACGGTTCTTAAAGGCATCGCTCGTTGAAACGGTTAAAAGACAGTCACTAAGGGGAGTCGCATCTTTTGGACACTGTTCTCATCATCATCCGGGAATCGCATCGTCACGATGTTGCAAACTGTTATTAAAACTTTTAATTAAGAAAGACTGGTGGGAGGAGGGGGTGGGTGGGGGGCAGGCAAAGGGGGTAAAGAGAGAGAGAGAGGGGGGGGGAGAGAGAGAGAGAGAGGGGGGGGAGGAGAGAGAGAGAGAGAGAGAGAGAGAGAGAGAGAGAGAGAGAGAGAGAGAGAGAGAGAGAGAGAGAGAGAGAGAGAGAGAGAGAGAGAGAGAGAGAGAGAGAGAGAGAGAGAGAGAGAGAGAGAGAGAGAGAGAGAGAGAGAGAGAGAGAGAGAGAGAGAGAGAGAGAGAGAGAGAGAGAAGAGAGAAACGAACGAACGAACGTAATCATTTTAATGAGTAGGCCTAGGCCTTTCTGCCCATGTCATAAAGGAACAGGGGGGAAGGGACGGTGGGGGGGGGGGGGGGAGAGAGAGAGAGAGAGAGAGAGAGAGAGAGAGAGAGAGAGAGAGAGAGAGAGAGAGATGGAGAGAGATGGAGAGAGAGAGAGAGAGAGAGAGAGAGAGAGAGAGAGAGAGAGAGAGAGAGAGAGAGAGAGAGAGAGAGAGAGAGAGAGAGAGAGAGAGAGAGAACGAACGAACAAACGAACGAACGAACGAATCATTTTAATGAGTAGGCCTTTCTGCCCATGTCATAAAGGAACAGAGGGGAAGAGACGGGGGGGAAAAGGAGAGAGAGAGAGAGAGAGAGAGAGAGAGAGAGAGAGAGAGAGAGAGAGAGAGAGAGAGAGAGAGAGAGAGAGAGAGAGAGAGAGAGAGAGAGAGAGAGAGAGAGAGAGAGATGCATTTCTAAGATGGAGGACACTTGGGATGCAAGGATGGGGAACAAAGGCACGATTTATATTATATTGTTTGTGTTTGGTTGGCATAATGTATAGAATTTCTTTAAGATTTTGATTCTTCTTCAGTTTCTCTCTCGGTTATCCATAACCACACACACAAATTAGAATATCACCGTGAATAGATCTTGTAGGTTCAAATGCTTTGAAACATTGTTATAATGCTGCTTAAAGCTAGACATTTTAGACATCTCGTTTTCATTTCTACCATTTTGTTTGCAGCCACACTAAGCAAACAGACAATCAACAAATGAACAATGCCATCAATCGTCATGCCAACGAGCGATTTGAAAAGGGACAAAAACAAGCAGAATTCTGAAGCAGCTATCCTACTGGGCCTGTATTCACATTGAGATAGCATGAGACTTAGCATCATGCTAACTTAGAAGCTCTTCCAAAAGTCCTATTGGATTTGGAAGAGCTTCTAAGTTAGCATGATGCTAAGTCTCATGCTATCTCAATGTGAATACAGGCCCTGGTTCCCAATGTACTTTCTTGAAACTTGTATGCTAGTCTGTCGTTTCTGACAATGACTGCCAGATAGCAGAGTGGAGGAGGGGGGGGGGGGGGGGGGGGGGCAGATACTATTCTGGCGGGCTGGGCGAGAACTTGTTTAAAATATAGTGGATATGCCTTGCCCAGGGTACATCCCCACTCTCTCGGTCAAAGGGATTTGAGGATACAGCTGGCGTTGAGGAAGGTCCCCAAAGGCCAGCCCATCCCTTTGGCTGCAGCACCAGAGCCGGTGCAAGGAGGGCACCCTCGTTCGAGAGTCATAGTCTTCCTCAAGAGAGCAAACTGTACTGTGATTTTCCATTGCTGTAAAAAAAATCATCTAATGAACAACTCTCATGTTACTGTTGGCCCCTACTACAGGCTAATGATAAAAGCCATTTGAGTAAAGGGCATAATTATTTTATTTAAACTAGATCAGATAATAAAGCATTTTTGACTTTGGTTTTGACTTACCTTCATTCTCTGTGAAAAATCAGGTTCGAGGTCAACTCCAGCCAAACCAATTCATATATGAATCGGCAGACACTAGAATCTGACAAGACTAGCTTGGTTGAATGCTTAATTCCTTACTAACAGTCCATTTTGCATCCATCGTCGTTATATAAGCTAGCCAGCAAAGCCACGTCAATATTGTTAACAATTCGGGACTTTCCTAGTGTTGCACTGCCTCCGGGCATTGCCTCCAGGATCGTTCCCACCATCTTGATGATAATTATCTACTAATGTCCATTATGTGTCTGTTCCAGACCAGAGGACGTTAAACAGATGTTTCTTCTCCACGTCAATATTCCGAAAGTAGATAATTATCTGGCACGCCGGACCCAAACTCTTAAACATGATGATTTAAAATCTTGAACATCATTCGATGACGATCATAACACAATAGTAAAAAACACACCAACAAAACCCACGAGAGAAGAGGGCTAAAAACAACAACTGTTCAAGCGCCATTGCTATCAAGCACGGTCTCGTGACTTTTAACTAAGCCCCTCCCCTCCCTCCCTTCTATTCGTCAGTGAACCGATCGAGCTTTCAACTGCCCTGGTAGGGGCACTTCGGGGGGGGGGGGGGGGGGGGGGGGGCAGAGAAAAAGCCGTTTGAATAAAAAACAAATTGTGGATTGAAAAGGTGGGATGGAACTATAACAAGTCTTAGGTGAAGGAGGGGGAGAGGGAGGGACAGAGAGATAGATAGATAGAGAGAGAGAGAGAGAGAGAGAGAGAGAGAGAGAGAGAGAGAGAGAGAGAGAGAGAGACATAGACATAGAGACAGAGACAGAGAGACACAGAGGCAGAGAAAGAGACAGACAGAGACAGAGAGACAGAAACAGAGAGTAGTCAACATATTATGTACGCACACACAAAACACACACACAAAAAATTCCAGCAAAACGGGGTCCCAAGCCAGTTGCCAGCCTAGCCAGTCTCCCTTTGCCTGTCTTTCCTTCCACTTCTCCATTTCCTCGTAAAAGATTTTTTTCAAAAATTGGGTGGCGCGCCTCTGGCTGGGACGCGTTCTCCAGGTGGGAGAAACCCGAATTTCACATAGACGCCTCTGTGACAACAAAGTACCAAACAGCTAGCGGAGCGTAAAGCTGGAGAAGAAGGGGGGGAGGGGAGGCAGCAGGACAGGACAGGACAGGGCAGACAGGCGGGTTGGGGTTTGACAAGGGACAAGACAAGACAAGCTCAGCTCTTCGTTGATTTAGTTCTAATACTCCCCCCCCCCACCCCCCACCCCCCCCCCCCCCCCCGCTGACACCCGGCCCACCCACCCGTATGTCGAGTTACGGGTGGGATGACAGGCGCACAAAGCGGGCGGGGAGCCGTCCCCGCGACACGCTGGCGTGCGAGTTGAGTGACGACGGACTACTGTTTGTGCTGCGGTGTTGGGGGTGGGAGGGTGAGGGTTGGGGTGGGGTGGGGTGGGGTGGGGTGGGGGGGTGATGTGGCGGGGGGCTAGAGGGCAAGGGTGAGGGTGAAGTGATGACGACATAGGTTACTGATTTCTTGTGTTGTCTGAGCGAAAAACTATTGTTTCTTTCCTTTTTGTTTGTTTTCCTTTTTGCTTTCCAGCTTGCTTGAACGGATGCCACAGATTGACTAAACAAAAGACACACACATACGACGGAGAAAGACGAAAAAAGAAATTGACGGCAGCTCTATGCCCAAAAAACCCACCCCCACCTACTTACCCATATCCTTTCTGGCTTAATTTAAGCAAATCTTTATTCATTTGAAAACGATCAAACAGAAAGACAATTAGAGCAACAACAAGCTCGAAGCTTATACCACATCCTTTCACATTTACCCGTGTGTTTGCCCGCCATCCCTTTCCTTCCACGACCCCCCCCCCCCCCTACACACATACCAACCCTGTCAACCCAGCAGGGTTGAGCAGTTGGACACATTGCAAGAGGCACATCACCATTGTGATAAGCCACAGTCACAATCGGGGTGCTTGTACCCGACAGAATCACGTACAGTGCTTCCTTATTATCCTCCCAACGTGCTGGATTCACTCCCATAGACCCCCCCCCCCCCCCCCCCCCCCCTCACCACAACCACCAAACACCATGTCTGTCTCTGTCTTTATGTGTCTCTCTATCTCTGTCTCTGTCTGTCTCTCTCTCTCTCTCTCTCTCTCTCATAATTTATGCCATGGAATATATCTACCCCACCCCGTCCTTTTCGTTGTATTATAGGATATGGCCGTTGTACAATATAAAAAAACCCACCCACATCTTTCAATGTTATGTGTCCTCTCTCTCTCTCTCTCTCTCTCTCTCTCTCTCTCTCTCTCTCTCTCCTCTCTCTCTCTCTCTCTCTCTCTCTCTCTCTCTCTCTCTCTCTCTCTCTCTCTCTCCTCCCTCCCTCTCTCCCCATCTCTCTCTCTATGTAACAATAATAACCGCAGCAGACTCTAAGCTAACTGACCATGACATGTCCATCTCCTTTCCCATCGCAACCCCCCACCCCCACCCCCCACAACAAACCAGCTGGACCACACACACCATACTAATCGACCATACCACCACACATACAACCCCGCCACCCTCGGACAGAAAAGGAGTAGTGGTCAAGACCATGGGGGGGACACACCCCTCAATCACCAGCACCTTACCTTGCACCGTCACGTAGCATTGTGTCCCCGTCTCTATGTGTGCCCATTTCTAATATGTCCCCAATTTCGTCACTACGTGTCCCCATTTCTAATATGTCCCCAATTTCGTCTCTACGTGTCCCCATTTCTATTATATCCCCAATTTCGTTTCTACTAGTGCCCATTTCTATGTGTCCCCAATTTCGTCTCCACGAGTGCCCATTTCTATTATGTCCCCACTTTCGTCACTACGAGTGCCCATTTCTGTGTCCCCAATTTTTGTCACTACGAGTGCCCATGTCTACGTGTCCCCAATTTCGTCTATGAGTGCCCATTTCTATTATGTCCCCAATTTCGTCTCCACGTGTGCACATTTCTACGTGTCCCCAGTCAGCTTCGTCTCTACGAGTGCCCATTTCTATGTGTCCCCAATTTCGTCTATACGAGTGCGCATTTCTGTGTGTCCCCAATTTCGTCACTATGAGTGCCCATTTTCTATGAGTCCCCAATTTCGTCTCTCCGTGTGCCCAATTTCTACGTGTCCCCAATTTCGTCTCTACGTGTGCCCATTTTTATGTGTCCCCAATTTCGTCTCTACGTGTGCCCATTTCTACGTGTCCCCTAAATTTGTCTCTATGAGTGCCCATTTCTATGTGTCCCCAATTTCGTCTCTACGAGTGCCCATTTCTACGTGCCCCCAATTTTGTCTCTACGAGTTCCCATTTCTGTGTGTCCCCAATTTTGTCTCTAGTAGTGCCCATTTCTGTGTGTCCCCAATTTCGTCTCTACGAGTGCCCATTTCTACGTGCCCCCAATTTCGTCTCTACGAGTGCCCATTTCTGTGTGTCCCCAATTTCGTCTCTACGAGTGCCCATTTCTAATTTCGTCTCTATGTGTTCCCGTCATATATATCTATCCGTCTGTAAGTGATACAGAAAAATTAACCCTAGCCCTAAACCTAATCCAAACAACAACAACAACAAGCAGTATATACGGCGCTGAATCTTGATATAAATCAAATCGAAGCGCACACACACGTTAGCATTCATAACGCATTCAAACAAAAACGCAATACAAAGCGAACACACACGAATAACATATATGGAATACAGCAGAAACAGACCTAAAGGCAAGAAAGAGACGAGGAAGGAAGCGGAGCTTCAATGACGGGGGAACATGTGGGTTTTGAGGTTAGATTCGAAAGCAGAGAGGGTTGGTCGCTGGCTGAGGGAAAGAGGAAGTTTGTTCCAGGAGGTCGGTCCTGAGACAGTAAAAGAGCGCCGACCAACAGTTGAAAGCTTATACCTAGGAATCTGGAGAGAAAGAGGGTCAGAAACTAAACCCTAATAACCCCATCCCTAATCAGAGGGGACCCACAGAGACCGGGACACATAGAGACAGGGACACATAAAGGCGGGGACACATAGAGACAGGGACATAGAGACAGGGGCACACAGACACAGGGACACATTGAGACAGGGGCTCATAGAGACGGGGACACATAAAGTCGGGGACACATAGACAGGGGCACACAGAGACGGGGACACATTGAGATAGGGGCACATAAAGACGGGGACACATTGAGACAGGGGCACACAGAGACGGGGACACATTGAGACAGGGGCACATAAAGAAGGGGACACATTGAGACAGGGGCACACAGAGACGGGGACACATTGAGACAGGGGCACATAGAGACGGGGACACATAGAGGCGGGGACACATAGAGACAGGGGCACACAGAGACGGGGACACATAGAGACAGGGGCACACAGACACGGGGACACATATAGACAGGGACACATAAAGACGGGGACACATTGAGACAGGGGCACACAGACACAGGGACACATTGAGACAGGGGCACACAGAGACGGTGACACATTGAGACAGGGATACATAAAGACGGGGACACATTGAGACAGGGGCACACAGAGACGGGGACACATTGAGACAGGGGCACACAGAGAAGGGGACACATTGAGACAGGGACACATAGAGACGGGGACACATTGAGACAGGGGCACACAGAGACGGGGACACATTGAGACAGGGGCACACAGAGACGGGGACACATTGAGACAGGGACACATAGAGACGGGGGCACATAGAGACTGGGACACATAGAGACAGGGGCACACATAGACGGGGATACATTGAGACAGGGGCACATAAAGACGGGGACACATTGAGACAGGGGCACACAGAGACGGGGACACATTGAGACAGGGGCACATAGAGACGGGGGCACATAGAGACGGGGGCACATAGAGACGGGAGACACATTGAGACAGGAGCACATAGAGACGGGGGCACACAGAGACAGGGGCACACAGAGTGGGACACATAGAGACGGGGGCACATAGAGACGGGGATACACAGACGGGGGCACGTCAATTCAATCCCCCTTTACACACACTTACACACACACACACACACACACACACACACACACACTAAAACTTCAGCCACGCACGCAGTCCTTATCAGCTAACCTCTTGTTTCGCCTACAAACGAGACCTGACAGTTCGCTTATCAACCTCACCATCAGCATCCTCATTATCATCGTTATCGTCATCATCGTTGTCTACGACTCGTACTTTACTGGCTCGTCGAAGTGTCTTACTTGTTTGGCCACACCAACCCATGACTCCCTGTTGATGACGTACAACGTGTCATAGTTTTGGGAGAGCAGGGGGTCGTTTCACAAGGGCTAACGTTACGTAGCGTGAGCGCAAATCGGGAAAAAACGGTACTAAGAAACGCTTCTTTTGTCGACGTTTGCCGCAAACAAAGACATTACGCGCTTTCGTAAATCTTCCACGTCGAGGTACATCTTCCCAAGATAATCCCAAAAGTAAACTGGTCACCATCTTTAATTCCCTTTCTTTCTAGCTGTAATAGCTATGGACGCAGAAGAATGCATTAAGAAGTCCATCTTTTGGGACGTGAAGATGGACCCGACGCTGGGTGAGAAAGGGAAGGGGTTGGGGAGGGGGTGAAGTGGGATGGGGATGGGATGGGATAAGGGTATGTGGAGGGTACCCCAAAACTGTAACTGTCCCCGTGTCCTTCCGAGCGTGTCGTGGACATTATAGACAAGGGGGGAGGGGGGGGGGGGGGGGGGGGGGGGGTCTTCACAGCGGGCCTCAATTAGCCGGCTGGGATGAGGGGCAAGGTCAGAGGTGTCAGGCAGACCCCTAGGGGACACCACTCTTCTTTAGCCCTCCACTAACGGGTGGTACAATACAAGGGCAGGTCCGAGCCAACATAGCAAAGAAGTAGTGGTAGTTGTAGTAGGGGCTGGGCGGAATATTATTGGCAAGAGTGGTCCAGACCCTCCTCCATCCCCGCCTCCTCCTTTCTGTTCCGACCTCCTTGTCATAATATAGACGGACAAGACGTGTCAAACGGCGGCTCCCCGCACGCGCGACTGTCGCCGTCTCCTCTTCTTGAAAACCCAGCCCTTTCTTCTTCTTCTTCTTCTTCTTCTTCTTTCAGCAACATGGTTAATAATGCCATCGTTTAGAGAAATGGCTCATCCACACAAAAAGCCCGTTACCAGAGCTTTAGAGAGGAGCGTTAGATTGAGGAAGGGGGGGGGGGGGGGGGTTCTTCTCTGAAGACCCTCTGTTGTCCAGCTCTCCGTACAGTTTCTTTGCACTGGAGAGAGAGTGGACGAGTGTCGTCGATGACAAGAGTTGTAGGCCTGCATGGAGATTACTTTTCCACCCACTGTTGAATACATTTACATCAGATTTCCTCGAAGCTATATCAGATAAAACGTTTAAACCAAGCTATATCAGATTGCCTTGTGCTACGTCGTGTATTGTTTATGTGTAATACATTCAAAATGGGAAACCTAAGAAAGTCTCCGATCAATACTAAATTATTGTCGATGCTTATTTCTGTCTGCTCTTGTGATATGCGAGGTGTAATTAATAACCAGCTTGGTTGTCTCGTTTCGTAAGAAGTTCACCCGGAAATCCTTCTGTGCCTTTCACCTGCGCAAGAGTTAGGCGGATTGGCGGCATGTTTAAGATATATATACTTTTGTAAATGGAAAGTTCAGAAAAAAAGACATACTTCAAAGAGAGAGAGAGAGAGAAGAGAGAGAGAGAGAGAGAGAGAGAGAGAGAGAGAGAGAGAGAGAGAGAGAGAGAGAGAGAGAGAGAGAGAGAGAGAGAGAGAGAGAGAGAGAGAGAGAGAGAGTGGGGGGGGGGGGGGGTCCTCGCATAGTTCGGCAGTAAAATGGAAAGAATGAGTAGCAAAGAAACAAAAACAAGAAGAAGAAGAAGAAGAAGAAGAAGAAGAAGAAGAAGAAGAAGAAGAAGAAGAAGAAGAAGAAGAAGAAGAAAAAAAGAGAAAAAAGAAGATGTTTTTTAAAATATTTACATTGTTTATAGTCCCGTCAACAGCAATGGTCTTCTCAGGACTGTCACCACATTAAACACGCCAATAACACATCATAAACGTAGTTACTATACAAACAAACAAAACAGACACAAAATCAGCATGGCATAGTATAAAGAAGAAGAAGAAGAAGAAGAAGAAGAAGAAGAAGAAGAAGAAGAAGAAGAAGAAGAAGAAGAAGAAGAAGAAGAAGAAGAAGAAGAAGAAGAAGAAGAACAACAACAACAACAACAACAACAACAAGAACAAGAGGCAGAAGAAGAAGTCAAGGTCAAGTCAAAATTATTTTGATTGACAATAAAGGAGTAAGCTATAAGCTTTTTGTGATCCTAAGAAAAAGAAGAAGTTGCGTATATTATATAGACAGACTACGATGAGATAGATACGTATATAAGAACCAGAATGTTCAGAACTGAACTCCTTTTAAAATATTTTAATGCGAACAAGCACTACAGTAAGTACAACCCCGTATATA
>CM065693.1:35844140-35856640 GCA_017654935.2 Phymorhynchus buccinoides
TGTAAATCTAAGGAGCACGGTATGTGTAAGCTTTGAACAAGTTGTTGTTGCTGTTATTGTCTTCTTTTCTGACTGCTTGTGTTTATTATTAAAAAAACCAACGTTTAGCAGAAATACAAACGAGACCCACACAGACCGATACAACATTTTCTCCCTATTTATCCATTTTATATTACACACACAGAAACAGACACAGACAAACAGACCCCTCCTCCCCTCCCCAGGCCTTCCTTATAGCAAAAAGCCTAAATGTAGATTCAGGCTTTTTGGTAATAGTTCTGGCCATGGCACATAACTCCCCATCTCCTTCTCTCCTTCTCTACTCCCGCCTCCTCATTCCCACACTCCCCCCCCCCCCCCCACCACAACCCCCACCCTCCCCCCCCCCCCCCCCCCCCCCCCCCCCCCCCCCCCCCCATCCCCCCATCATCAGCGGTAAAGATCGGCACTCCTCGTCAACTAGCCAACCTAACACGTTGGCCGAGACACGCCCCGACAACATCAGTGCCAAAGCCAGGAGAGGGTCATCCAGAAGGCCACCGCGCATGCGCGTGAAAACAACAGCGTGACGTCAATCGTCCACCACCACCACCACCCGTCATCCTCATCATCATCCTCACCACCCCCAGACACCTCCCACAGGGCCTCCAACAACATGACGGATGATTATGATGATGATGACAGTGATGATGGTGATGATAATGATAGTCAGATTGATTGTAGGCCCTACGACGTTACCGTATTAAAGGGGAAGATGAGTAGGGTCGGGGGTGGGGTGGGGGGGTGAGTGGAGGATCTCCCTACTTAAAATTTTGACACTAACCACCCAATTTGTTGTGTGCGCGAAAGTCTGACCCACAGACTGTTCCGTCGGGATCATGCGTGCGGTAGAGCTAAAAACTACAATAATAAATATCCAACTAATAAGTATGACAAAACTGTAAATACAATCTGACCCTATTGTTTTCCTCCTGTGAACGATTGCAGTAGGGCTAAAAACTACAATAAATACCCAACTAATAAGTATGACAAAGCTATAGATAACAATCTAACCCTATTGTTTTCCTCCTGTGAACGATTGCAGTAGGGCTAAAAACTACAATAATAAATATCCAACTAATAAGTATGACAAAACTATAAATACAATCTAACGCTATTGTTTTCCCTCTGTGAACGACAAGCTATTCACGCTGACACTAATCATCATCACCTAAAAACCTGAATGTAAACCAGAAACTCCGGCAGTAGAGCTAACAACTACAATCAATATCCAACTAATAAGTATGACAAAACTATAGATACAATCGAACCCTATTGTTTTCCTCCTGTTGACGATAAGACAGTTATCCACGCTGACTCAATCATCATCATCACCTAAAACCCTGAATGCAAACCAGAAACTCCGTCATTTTAAAGGAAATCACTTGTGTTACTACTGGCTGGGGTCGGTAGTGTGCGTGTTTGATACTCCGAGGGCCGTGGGCCGGTAATTTGGCAACGGGGCTAGCGGTTTGGGTGCTAGTAAGTCCCTAGCAAGGACGCTAAACGGGCGTTAGTGCCTTCCTGGTCCTAGGCAGATCGACAACCGATACAAAGGCGTAGGGGTCATGGAGTTTCCGATTAGATGGTGGAGGTAGATTTGGGTAATGGGGTGGCCCGGTAGTCAGAGGCGACACGGAACACGATGTTTCACGCCAAAGAGGATTGCCACTGGGTCTCTAATTGGGGGTGGTCCCAATAATAGTTTCCATATTCGTCATTGTCGAAGTTAGGGCAATCTTCTTCTTTGTTCTCTCTCTCTCTCTGACGTGTTGTATTGTGTGGTTTGAATCACGGGTTTGTAAACTGAACCCCAACATGAGTATCGCATTGTTTTGCGTTTACTCAATTTGTGGTGTTTTTTTCCCTGTTTGGTCTTGTTGTTTTGGTGTGTGTGTGTGTGTGTGTGTATGTGTGCATGTACGTGTGTGTGTGTGTGTGTGTGTGTGCGTGCGTGTGCGTGCGTGCGTGCGCGCGTGCGTGCGTTACTGTAAGGCATTTAGGTAACATCAAACGGTAACGATCTTTTATGGCACACATGTAAAGGTTTGTATTGTAAATGTATGTTCATGCATTGTTTGTGTTCTATAAATCAAAATAATACAATCAACATTTTGTAGGGTTAAATGCCAAAACATGTACTATCAGTTATCTCTGTGAAGTCCCCTGAAGTCGGAGTATGGCCGCCCATGTGGCGGGGCCCTTTAAAAAAAAAAAAAGCCATACACGTAATCTTCCCACCCAAGGCCATGCGAAATGTTCACATGGCACTGGGTGTGCCCCCATAGCGTTTAAAGACACACTGACGCACCACGATTAAGTCCCTTGTTTTTTTGGGGTAGCTGTGTTCCACATACACATGTCCCCAACTTCAAATTGAGGCGGCTCTTTAAAAGGATGTTTCGGTTTGCATTCGGGGGCATTTGTATGGGAGTGAGACCTGGTCAAAACAAGATTTATTTCCAGCTATAAGAGGGAAAACCCGTGAAACCCGTGCGTTTGACACGTGATCTGGTGGATCTTTAAGCTGGGGAACGAAAACAACAATATCTCCGTGAAATACCTTCTTTTTCTTCTGCGTTCCCAGGCCATAAGGCCATATTGGATAAGGTACGTATGTGTCCGGTTTTCAGTTGTCACTGGTCTCCCCGCTGCGTACAGCCGACACATTCCGATTTCGGAGGCAATAGACATTATCGGTAATCTATTCGTTATTTATTTCTGTTGTGATAGAAACTTCTGGCCTATCATAATGACAGAGGTGACTGGTGTTACCTTCAGGCAGCATAGATTGGTTATCTTCACCAGCACACATACATACACCGTTCATGTTGTGCCTGGTTTGAATCAAAGACAGCGCGCCTCATGTGTCCTCACTCATGCACCAGGAACTAACTTCTTCGGTGTTGGTCACTGTCAGCGACACTCAAATTAATCCCTTGACTGCCAGAAACAAAATCAAGAAAATATAACTGGGCAAATCATGCCATGAAAAAGACAACTGATAGAGCCAATCTGGCAACATGGTCTGGGGATATTACTTTCTTGACTGTGTTTGGGGAAAAGCCAGCATACCAGGGTTATTCCTCTTCATATGATGATGTCATCAGTGATGTCGTCAGGTCAGTACGTGATACGTTGGTGGCAGTCAATGGGCTAAGAAAACAAGGGAGTTAAATCTGCCTTTCCCCCCTTTTGATCACAGCAGGTTTAGAGAGAGAGAGAGAGAGAGAGAGAGAGAGAGAGAGAGAGAGAGAGAGAGAGAGAGAGAGAGAGAGAGAGAGAGAGGGAGGGAGGGAGGGGGGAGATATTCACACACAATTCACAAAGTTTACTGATCCAAGCCTTCTGGGTTACAAAAGAAACGAAACAACAATGCCAAAACAAATCGTCAGCACAAAGAACTCCATTATAAGCGGAAACACACGAAAAATCAACAATGACAACAGATGGACCATACAAGCATAAGGAGAGAGAGAGAGAGAGACAGAGAGAGAGAGAGAGAAGAGAGGAGAGAGAGAGAGAGAGAGAGAGAGAGAGAGAGAGAGAGAGAGAGAGAGAGAGAGAGAGAGAGAGAGAGAGAGAGAGAGAGAGAGAGAGAGAGAGAGAGAGAGAGAGAGAGAGAGAGAGAGAGAGAGAGAATAACTTTAGTTGATAAAGACCTCCTTTTATCAATTATATCTGATAAGTTTCTTTCGATTTACTTGACCAATAAACAGACGTCTTGCAGATGGGTTTTGCTATACAGACCGAAAGACAAAAAACAAGTGACGAGTGTATGTGTCTAATCGTCCACCTGCATCAGTGACTCTGTAGGGAAATGGGCGCTTCTGGATGACCCACTGGACAACACTCTACTGGATTATTTTTCTTCTCTTCAAATTATTTTTTTTTAAAGCTGCGCGTGGGCGAGAGAGAGAGAGAGAGAGAGAGAGAGAGAGAGAGAGAGAGAGAGAGAGAGAGAGAGAGAGAGAGAGAGAGAGAGAGAGAGAGAGAGAGAGAGAGAGAGAGAGAGAGAGAGAGAGAGAGTCAGTTTGTCGTTGCTAAGAAATTGAAGGTGTGGCTGTGAATTAGGATTCGGAATGAGCGGCGTGGGAGCAACGCCACTGTACGGCCCAGAAGATGGGACAGCGAAAAAAAGGAAAGAAAAAGAAATTGCCTGGAAATGAAACGTGTGCAAGAGCTAAGGGTTATAATTCCACCTAAAGATCTCTTTTTTTCCCCCATGGTGGACAAACGGTGATCATGACAGGTCCTTGATCGTGACAGGACGACAATGGGGCCCATCACACAATGGACACTTCGGCTTCAGTAGAGCAGGATGCATGAACTATGCTGGGCTACATACAGAGCAAGACAGTTAAACTGGACATTGTCTGGGGTCTTAAACACTTCTGAGTAAACTCGAGTCTGGGACAGAATTGTTCCTTGCTATTCTCTCTCTCTCGCTCGCACTCTCTCTCTCTCTCTCTCTCTCTCTCTCTCTCTCTCTCTCTCTCTCTCTCTCACGCACAGAGAGAGAGAGAGAGAGAGAGAGAGAGAGAGAGAGAGAGAGAGAGAGAGAGAGAGAGAGAGAGAGAGAGAGAGAGAGAGAGAGAGAGAGAGAGAGAGAGAGAGAGAGAGACACACAGACAGACAGAGACAGAAAGACAGAGAGAGAGAGAGAGAGAGAGAGAGAGAGAGAGAGAGAGAGAGAGGAGAGAGAGAGAGAGAGAGAGAGAATCCCTATGTGCGTAAGCAAGCGCGCAAGCCAGTACGTACAAAGAGCGTATGCTTATTATTTGTGCAACACACATAATTATGTACTGTTCGTGTTGTTGTTGATGCTGTCCATTGTATATTTTAAAAACATTACACCAATGTTGATACGAACGGTCCCATCACTATTAGTAATACAATGTATCTTCAGAGTGATTCTTGTTTTGTTGTATACTCCAACAAGCCTCCTGGGTTTCTTTGTATTATTCTCCAACAAGCCTCCTGGGTGGGATGGAAGTTCAGCTTAACGTCGCGTATCGGCTTTCGCCATGTACGACGGGCTGAACAAACCAACCAGGGTATGTTCCTGAATCACTGTCTTAGCCAAAAGGCCGAGAAGCGATTACAGTAACCTCCTGGGTTTCTCTGGGTTTTGTTTTATACTCCAACAAGCCTCCTGTGCTTCTTTGTTTTTGGATTATACTCCAACAGGCCTTCTGGGGTTCTCTGTGTTTCGTTTTATAATCCAACAAGCCTCTTCCACAAGATCCACCTACAAAATCTTTATTCAACCGAAGTGGTAGACCTCTCACATTCGATTGTCTTGCTGTCAACGTGAAGGACCTCTTGCGAGCTACTGTTTGGACAACAGGTTACTTACTGCCCTCCCGTCGAACAGCCAGGTGGTCAAGCCAAGTTGGGCGATAGAGTATTGTCCTGTTGTAAGGGGATGTGGTCAGGGTTTGTGTGGTCAGTGTCTAAGAGAGTTTCTAGAGATTGGTGTATGTAAAAGTGCGAAGAAGATCCAGAGAGTGGCCACTCTCCGAGAGAAAGGTTTGTAAACTTTACATTCACGAAAGGGCGACTACTACTACTACTACTACTACTACTACTACTACTACTACTACTACTACTACTACTACTACTACTACTACTGTCAGAATCAGCAGAGATGTCAGCGGTGCTTCGATTCAATGCTCAGCACCTTTCTGTTGATGAATAGATAAATCTACGACAATGGGTGTTCGTGACGTGCCACTCTATATGAAGTGCTGAGAGAGACAGACAGACAGACAGAGAGAGAGAGAGAGAGAGAGAGAGAGAGAGAGAGAGAGAGAGAGAGAGAGAGAGAGAGAGAGAGAGAGAGAGAGAGAGAGAGAGAGAGAGAGAGAGAGAGAGAGAAACAGAGAGAAACAGAGACAGGCAGACAGACAGAGACAGAGATATATATAGAGAGAGAGAAAGAGAGAGAGAGAGAGTCTGAGCCTGAATGAGTTACTGATTAGGCCTTAGGCCCATTTCAAAGAATGAGTACATAAAAGGAACACACATACACAAAACATTAATTAAGGAAACGAATGCAGTAGAAACAATAATACAACATAACAAGGTGGCATTAAAGAGAGAGAGAGAGAGAGAGAGAGAGAGAGAGAGAGAGAGAGAGAGAGAGAGAGAGAGAGAGAGAGAGAGAGAGAGAGAGAGAGAGAGAGAGAGAGAGAGAGAGAGAGAGAGAGAGAGAGAGAGAGAGAGAGAGAGATGAGGTAATACTTCTAGAAAGGAGAAATTCAACTCCATTATGATCGCATGTTCCGCTCCCTCTGTTGGTGGGACAGTGATTGTTTCCAACACAGAAAACAGGTACATTTTGTTGGCAACAGTTTTACAATATAATTTTTTATTTTGTTAACTCTTTTTTTAGAATGTGAGAATGCAAAATGCTATCCTTTCTGTTACTCATGACAGTACACAATAAAGTGGGTCTTTGAATTTTCGCTGCAACGCGCCTTGGCAGTGAACATTTTTTAAAACTATTTTTTATACTTCTTCTTCTTCTTCTTCTGCGTTCCCAGGCCATATGGCCATAATAGGTAAGGTACATATCTGTCCGGTTTTCAGTCTTCACTGTTCTCCCTTCTGCGTACAGCCGACACATTCTGATTTCGGAGGAGCTCAAAGGAGAGAAACAAATATTTGGAAGTTGTTTTTTTAAGGCAGGAGAATGGGCCAATAAGTAAGAAATATAGTACATGACAGAAAGCAAAGGGAAAAGGCAGAGTCAAAGAGAGTGACAGATTAGAGGAAGTTACAAGCACAGAACTTCCAGAAGGTGGGTGAACTATTTTTGCGAAAGACTCCCCGGTATCCCCACGGGGAGAGTATCGTGGAGGGGGCGGGGTCGTCCAGCTCCCCGAATGGAGGCACGAGGCATCCACCAATGCCCAAATACAATCATTTACAATTCCCTTTTTTTAAATGAAATTTTAGAAAAGCCCAAAAGGCTACGACCATAAACAACGAAACATGCTTCACAACGGCAATACCTTTCTCTCCTACTTAAACCTGAATATTTTTTTCCACGAAGCTGTCGTTATATAAGCCCCTATTCTTGAACAAAATAATGTTGATTATTTTTTGTGTGTACACAATTTTCTCAACCTCTGTTGTTGTGTGTTGTGTGGGTGATGGTCATAATGGCCACTGCAAAGAACAGCTTTTGCAAGAGTGAATGCCCTTGGTGGGTGAGGGAAGATGGTTGAGTACTGACCGAACAAGGGCACAAATAACTTTCACCAATAACCCTATTTGATGCTACTTAATGGCTGTTTTGCAAGAGTGAATGCCCTTTTGGATACTGATCAACAAGGGCTTAACTCTTGCCGTCAAGGGCGTTAATAACCCTAGTTGCAGTGGTCAATAGGCAGACCTGGTTCATCCTCTTTTTGTTTAGGATGAAGTTAGGTCTGTCTCCCCTTTGGCTGTTGCCCTTACCTTGCTAGGCGGCGTTGTCGTAAATAGCCTTGATGGAGAGAGTTAATTAAGAGAGAGTTCCTTTCCCATATTCATTTCACTACTGTCATTGACAAATAATTCTAGGGCCTGTTTCCACGAAGCTGGTCTCAACGCCTCTAGCTTAGTTCCTGAAAAGAAAGCTTAGGCTAGTCAAAGACACTGAAAAGAAAAGACTAACATCCGGTCCCTTTTCCCCCCATATGAGTAGTGAGGACAGAAACACTGGTTATGTCCCTTATAAACATGACACATTAAACACGTGGATGGAAGTTCAGTTTAGCGTCGCGTATCGGCTTTCGCCATGTACGACGGGCTGAACAAACCAACCACGGTATAAACAAAAATTTATGTTCTGAATCACCGTCCCAGCCAAAAGGCCAAGAAGCGATCAGTATTCAATTAAACACGTCGATAGGCCAGTTGAATTCTCCGTTCAAATTCCAGTCTGAGTCTTTGGATAGCCGCCACTGTGAATGGTGTAACTACCCCACTAACGATAACTCTATCAGCCCGGCTCGCGGTAACTCTTAAGTAGTCCATCTTACCCTTTTAGAGTCTTTGGGCTAGTTTACACAAAGCTCATGCCTTGATTACTAAGAACGTAGTCATCTTCTCTGCTTCTAGCTATTGTAACCCCTGTCGATTTCTTCAGCCGTTTAGAAAAGAAAAGACTCTTCTTCACACTTCGCTGACCCCTGATCATGACTGTGACCAACTCGGACACGCCTGATCGCCTTAACTGACCCTTGAAGTGTTTCATGTGGTAATTGTGTGGACAAACAGTGGACCACGAGTAAGGTCCTTCACATTAAATGAAAGGGACACAATGAAGGGTACTAACGACACTGGTCACTTCAACTTGGGGGAAGGACTTTTACTCCACCGGCGCGTAGACACGTTCAACGAATCATGGCGCACCCGAACACGTTGCCTGAAGCGTAGCGCTTTGAGGCGCTCTGTGTGGCTAAAAGCTGAATAAAGCAAACTGTCGCCTATGGTCACGACAAAGTGATTCGTTGTTTTAGATGTCAGAACAAACACAGCCGTATTATTTTGTCTGGCTAAAAGTTGACTAAAGCAAACTGTCGCCTATGCTCGCGGACAAAGAGATTCGTTGCTTCAGATGTCAGAACAAACACAGTCGTATCTTTGTGTCACATTAAAAAAAACACCATACGAGTTACAGACGGTTTTAATATGGGATCAGTCGTTGTTTTTAAAGTGAATCAATTCTTTTACCGTGGCTCTTCTTTCTTCACACTTCGTTGGTCTGGGTTTGGCTGATGAGTACAGGGATTTGGTTTAATTAAACGAGTGGCTTAAACAATGCCAATGTAGTTACAATGTAACAGCAATGCAAGATAACATCAAGCTAAAGCTTAAAAGACGTTTTACGCATATGTACATAAAAAGACTGCTTCACTATTTGCTCGTTTGTTGTCGTACCCTGGCTTAAAGACTCCAGGGATCATCCCAGCCGAAGCACTTGAACACCAAGGCACAAATGCACCAGCTAGGGATGCGAACGTTACGTGTGCGACCGTTTTTGATTACCCCGCCACGTGAGCAGCCACACGCCGACTTCGGAGGAATCTTCACTATTTAGCAACAGTCATGGAAAATGATAATATTTCACAAAGCAGGACAACGATCATACGAAGTACCGAGATTTGACTCGTGTATGGGGGTCAGGAAAGACATGCATGATAGTGCCCTGGTACGGTAGCACTGTGTTAGTAACATGTACATTATCATAAACAGTTAATCAGAATTATTGGCATTTTCTTCTCATTTTCAGGTTACTACCCGTGTTTAAGACGCGCTCATGATTAGCGCGTACCTGGTGACAGTCTGTGGCGGTACTAAAGCCAACGCCAAAGAACAATGGATCAATGATGGGTTCCTTTACTTCGCCTTTTAAAGACCCACCAGATCACGTGCCAAAATCACGGGTTTCACGTGTTTTCCCTCTTATGGCTGGTAAGCAATCTTGCTTTGACCAGGTTTGACTCCCATACGAATGCCCCCAAATTGACAACGAAACAGCCTCAATTTGAAGTTGGGGGCATTTGAATGTGGGTCACAGCTACCCAGAGAAAAACAAGGGACTTCATCGTGGTGGATCAGTGTGTCTTTAAGCGAGGGACAACTACCAGAAGTTGATAATAAATCTGTTATTGCTTGATGTACATTTCTTGCGAGTTTTGTTTTTATTTATTCCTTCGTTGTTTTCTTCAGTGAGGATCTTAATCCCAGATTTTAAAAAAAAGGGAATAATCCAAAACGAATACGAAAAAACAACCAACATTCCAACAAATGAAAACAAAACACAACTGAAGCAGACTGCAACGTCACTGGAACATACAACAAACAAACAAGCACACAAGTGCACAGTGACGTTGTTTTATTGGTTTAAACAAATGTTTTATTAACGCACTTTTGCAGCAACAAAATGTAATAATAATAATGCATAGCATTTATATAGCGCCTTTCTTTAGAATTAAACTCAAGGCGCTCACATTCACTGATTCACACGCAATTGTGCTAACATACATTATCATTCTACACGTTCATGCGGCCATCATCTAACTTACCTGAAAGTTACAGAGAGAAAGCTCTTTTTATTTGTGGCTCAAGCCACAAACCTATAACTCACTTTGTCGGTCGGTCGGTCTGTCGGTCGGTCGGTCTGTCGTTCCAAAATTGTCGCACATTTTGACAAAATTGTCGCACTTCAAACCGAGGCTACACTTCAAAATTAATTGAGGCCGCTCTTTAAAATGATGTATTTTAAAAGCGTACAAAATAATAAACATACGTAATACAGACACTACAACAGACACGACGAGTATGCGGTGCTTCTTTTGATGATATAAGTAGGATACATAGTTTTAAATGTTTTCCAAAAGATATAAAAAGTTACGAAAGGGTGCAGAGATAACATTCTGGTTTACAGATTAAAATTATTGAAAAGCCAGGGAAGATGACTCATGATTGGAGTGGTAAAAATAGACCGCGCGCCACAAACTATTGCGATTTTCCGCTTGTTAACAGATGAGTCTTGAGTTGGGTTTTGAAAGCGGGAAGTGCTGATTGGTGACGGAGGTGAACAGGCAAGGAGTTCCAGACAGTGGGGGCGCAAAAACTAAAACTGCGCTGTCCAAAAGACTTTCAAAATATGTATATATATATAGACAAGAGTACAACGTGCCGAGGCTTATAAAAGTACTCAACACATTTAGACAGGCTGCATCACGTTGTTTTATTCACAAGAGACACACGAGGAAACAGCAATGAAAACAGGAGAAATAACCCTAGACACACAAGAAAACAGCAATGATAGCAACAGGAGAAATAACCCTATTTGATGCGCCTTTATCAATATAGACACACGAGGAAACAGCAATGATAGCAACAGGAGAAATAACCCTATTTGATGCGCCTTTATCAATATAGACACACGAGGAAACAGCAATGATAGCAACAGGAGAAATAACCCTATTTGATGCGCCTTTATCAATATAGACACACGAGGAAACAGCAATGATAGCAACAGGAGAAATAACCCTATTTGATGCGCCTTTATCAATATAGACACAGAAGGAAACAGCAATGATAGCAACAGGAGAAATAACCCTATTTGATGCGCCTTTATCAATATAGACACAGAAGGAAACAGCAATGATAGCAACAGGAGAAATAACCCTATTTGATGCGCCTTTATCAATATAGACACACGAGGAAACAGCAATGATAGCAACAGGAGAAATAACCCTATTTGATGCGCCTTTATCAATATAGACACACGAGGAAACAGCAATGATAGCAACAGGAGAAATAACCCTATTTGATGCGCCTTTATCAATATAGACACACGAGGAAACAGCAATGATAGCAACAGGAGAAATAACCCTATTTGATGCGCCTTTATCAATATAGACACACGAGGAAACAGCAATGATAGCAACAGGAGAAATAACCCTATTTGATGCGCCTTTATCAATATAGACCCGAGGAAACAGCAATGATCTATTTGATGCGCCTTTATCAATATAGACACACTGAAACAGCAATGATAGCAACAGGAGAAATAACCCTATTTGATGCGCCTTTATCAATATAGACACACAAGGAAACAGCAAATTAACCCTATTTGATGCGCCTTTATCAATATAGACACACGAGGAAACAGCAATGATAGCAACAGGAGAAATAACCCTATTTGATGCGCCTTTATCAATATAGACACACGAGGAAACAGCAACTTAAATAACCCTATTTGATGCGCCTTTATCAATATAGACACTCGAGGAAACAGCAATGATAGCAACAGGAGAAAAAACAATACATCCCGTCTACAATCCAATCTGTAAATGATGATCAACATGTCCATCAAATTCTGTCTAGCTCCTGATAACAGGGTACACTTAAGTAGGGTTTTTTTAAAAATCGGGACTTTACTGGTTTTGTACTGCCTCCGGTCATTGCCTCCAGTATTGTTCCCACCATATTTGTATTTACAAATGTCCCATATGTGTCTGGTTCAGACCGAGAGGACGTAAAACTCAATTTTCGCTCGCTCGCTGATTCCTGTTGGTATTTGTTGGACTGAAACCTTTCGTCAAAACAAAATCTTAAGTCACACCGAGTCCTTTCCATCTCTCTAATCAATCACCATCAATCATCTCGGTCCCAATTACTTCTGTTTTGCTAACTTGATCTTGTTGAAGATAAGGTAACCCAAACGCCTTTTGGGTGTTACCACCCAGGACCTACTTTTCCGTTCCCGGACTCTGTACGCTGCCATCTTGCTCAGTACGAGGGTGTAAGGTCAAAGAAATTCGAAAGTAAAATCCGTAAACAGTTTACAAACATACCACACAAATAAGTCACAAGGGGGGGTCATCATCAACAAAACCCGTTCACTCTTCTATCTTCAAACCTCAGCTCGACGTGTCAACGTGGGTCGGCAC
>CM065693.1:35874140-35876640 GCA_017654935.2 Phymorhynchus buccinoides
TAGGGCATTAGACACAATGAAGAAGCATGGGGGGGAAAGATCAAGCAGTCGTAGTTTCAATGTAACTCTTTCAAATCTTCACACATCGATGGTGATCACCTCGTTGAAGAAAACTAAATTATAGACCCCGCAATCTTGAGGACGCTGAAAAGTATGGGATTACACGTAAATGAAAATAACCTACCACACAGACATCACTGATGCAGACAACAAAATATTCAGAAATCAACTGATGACTGATCAGTCTTAGATTAACATACCGTATATTAGATGGTAGGAAAGAGAGAATGTATCTTTGTAAGAGAAAGAAAGCATGACTGATCATTCTTAGATTAATATACTGTACATTATATGGTAAGAAAGATATAATGTATTTTTGTAAGAGAAAGAAAGCATGACTGATCAGTCCTAGATTAATATACCGTATATTAGATGGTATGAAAGAAGGAATATATTTTTGTAGGAGAAAGAGAGCACGAAGAACCTCAAAGTTTCCAGTCTTTTTGGCAAAGATGAGAATGCTGAGGATTGTACTTAATGCTTCATTCCCACGTCCTTACATGCATGCTTTGGACTCTAGTGAAAAGAAGAAAGAAAATAATAATTTGATAGTTAACAAATCGTAGGATAAAATCTTTAACCCTTTCACCGCCAGCCATTTTTCAGCCAAATATGTTCATTAAATTTACCAGGGTAGAGAACAAAAATCCATCTGCAGTATTGGGGATTCTTCTGTGACAGATATAAAATAAGGTCTATCCTTACTTCCCAAAACTAAGACAATAGGGTCTTTGGATAATAGACCCCAATTTGATGCCTTTTAGTGACATAGGTGTTAAATCACTGTGGTGCTAAAATGCTACATTGGCGGTAAAAGGGTTAAGTAACTGAACCAAGCTCCTTGCTGCAGTCTTGCATCTATCCTATTTGTTATTTGGTGTTTCAATGTTCAAATAGTGTTTGTATAAATGCCCATCTAATGAATAGGCCTACATTTCTTGACTTTTATTATAAATCATAATGTGCTATAGGAACGTTTCCCAATTAACTTCTAAACACGCTTTTTAATCCTCGGTAGATAATGCTAGCATCAAAGCGGTTGTGTAGAAAATAATCTTATATAATAATATATACTCAACGTAAACTTTAAAGGATGGCGTTTGCATTACATGTGTCGTGATTTTAGCCCTTTCACCACCAGTCATATTTCAGGATGGAAGTTCAGTTTAACGTCGCGTATCGGCTTTCGCCATGTACGACGATCATATTTCAGCCAAACAATCCATTAAGTTTACTTGGGTAGAGAACAAATTCCATCTGCAGTATTGGGGACTCCTCTGTGACATATAAAATAAGGTCTAACCTTACTTCCCCAAACTAAGACAATGGGGCCTTTGGGCAATAGACCCCGATTTGATGCCTTTTAGTGACATAGGTATTAAATCATTGTGGTGCTAAAATGCGACTTTGGCGGTGAAAGGGTTAAGAGAGCCCTCCACAAGCGTGTGTGGCGTGCCAGTTTCTGTTGATCAACATGCACCTATATAACTAACAAACTCAGCATGTGGGCAAGATTTGTTCCAGAATAAAGGAAAAGAAAGAAGGAAGAAAAAGCAAGTCCCTGAAGACTGGAAGCTGGGACTGTAACTCCAGCCAGAAGCAGTCGACATTTCCCCTTTTTTTTTTGTCAACCAGGCTGTGCTGATTCTAATTACTAAGAGGAAACTCCCTCAAGGGGGTGGTACTGGGGATTTGATCTCGATTAATACTCCTCTACCCAGCGGGCTCTTTACTTAAGGCACACTTGCCTAACGACATGAAAGCGTTTAATTATCAAGCTCTTTTCACCAGGCGTATACGCTTACAGAAATAACTAATTACCAATTGAAAGGAAACCAACTCTTCTTCTCTTTTTTTTAGGCTAGGGAGTGAGAGCTTGCTAGCCCTCCCCCCTGTACCGTTCGATCGAGAAATCATCGGAACTTGTTCCCTTTTTTGTCTCGTACACGACACACAGCAAATAATTGTGATTTTGCAAACAGGGAGAAAACCGCCTGAAACCGGAACTCGTCCCTACGGCCAACATCACAGATGCCAGCGGAAGTGGCGTGCAATTGAAGATCCGCAGTGAAGGTTTCCAGCAGCTTGGGGCCGAGGAGCGGACCGGAAGCGGAGCTCCGAACTCTGTGATTGTTTACGCTCCAGAGCTAACCTGCTGGGCTGGAGACCCCCGGCCAGGGGGACACGGGGCCCCCACCTTTGCTTCATTAGCGCGGTAATGATAAGGGGTCGATTGGGGTCCACTCAGGGGGAAAACGCGCAAAGGAAACTTTGAAACTAACGTTATTATTCTTTCACTGTCGTGCTTGTAGCTCTCCCAGTCTTCTTCGTCTTTCATCATCATACGAAGGCAGAGTTGGGCACTGATTCAGGCTAAAGCCTGGTCTCTGTTTTGGTTGGAGTGATTCTGTTGGTATGTATGTGTGTGTGTGCGTGCGTG
>CM065693.1:35891640-35916640 GCA_017654935.2 Phymorhynchus buccinoides
CGGTAATAATCAGTTCGATAAACTTTGCCTACTATTTGTTTCTGTTCTTACAGAACTGGAGGGATCAAAAAGAAGACGAGCAGAGAAAAGGGATAAGTAGGCTTAACCAACAGCGGGTACCGTGAGCATGAGAGCGTCTGAATTAATCAATTAACACGGGTCGCAACATGTAAATCAGACCAACCTGGGAGATCAATCTAATTTTACATGTTACTACCGTGTTAAATGCTTAAGACGCTCTCGTGATTACGGGACCAGTGGGTGGGGGAGGTGTGCGCGATATGGGAACAAGGGGAAAGTAGTACCCCCCCTCTGCACAGGCTGGGAGGCCAGGACTGGGAAGAGGCTCGGATGGAGAGAACGGCATAAGGAACGAACACGGAAAGGGAGAAGGGTGGGGATGGAGAAACAGACGGTGGAGGGAATTAAAAAAAACGAAAAAGAGAAAAAAGAAGAGACCAGAAAAAGGGAGGGGCGGGCTGAAGAGGGGGAGTAATGACTGTTCATTTGCCGCTAATGAAGCTCGCCCCCTAAAGGGCGCGAGGAACGATCAGCGGCGACAACTCGCCACTACATCACTGCCCCCTTTCCCGCGCCCCCCAGACACTTCTCCCCTCCCCCCTCTCCTCCCTCCCACCCGGAGTCGCCTTTCTCCCTGTATCGTCCACCCACCTCCACCAACATTTCTGTTGTTCAGTGCCCTCTCAGTTGTGTAAGAACCGGAGTACTTTGGAATCAATGGAACGAGTGTCTTGGAGTTTCTCCTGAGTGCCTTTTATTCATCCACTCCCTCAGCACCCGTTGTATTTGGTATTTGGTATTTGGTATAATGCTAGTCACAGAGACTTACGTCTGTGAATTTCGGCTGCTCTCCGGCATTTGTAGACACCGGCATGTTTTTCTATCTACCTATCTATCTATCTATCTATCTATCTATCTAGCAGAAGGAGACAGCCATGGTCAAAGGGCAGTAGTCCGCAATATTTGCCGAATAAGTTTACATCACAGCCTTCCCACTTGTTTTTTTCTCTCTATTGCTTTGAATGCTATCTATTTATCTATCTATTTATCTATAGATTTTGGAGACCAGCATGGACAAAGAGCCTGTATAGCTCGCAATATCTGCTTTTGTTTCTTTTACAGTTATAGTCTTTACTTGTGTTCTTTTTTTAATGTTCTGATATCTATCTATCTATCTGTCTATCTATCTTATTATCTATCTATCCATCAATCTATCTATCCACCCATCTATCTATCTATCTATCTATCCATCCATCCATCCATCCATCCATCCATCTATCTATTCATTTCTTTACTTATTTCTCTGTTTCTTTGGAATGGAATGACATGTGCACAATATTCATTAAACCCGTATCAACCCGTGTCGTCTTTCGAACTGGGAACACGCGTATATGGCGTACCCTCTGTGCTGTTGATCTTTTCTTCCCAGTCTTCCAGAGTAGAGAGAGCAAGCAAAGGGGGTGAAGTGCTACTGAGAGGCTAGGTCTGGCCGTATCGAATATCCCGTGTCATCGGAACCTCTCTCTCCGCCTGTGAACGGCTCCGAGCAAACTCCAAAGAGAAAGAGAGGACAGGAGGGACAGACCGAACAGGGAGCGTGGTGTTGATGAGGTCGAAGGGATCAAGGAAACAAAGGGGGTGAATGTTCATTAATTTGGGGTAATGGAAACACTTGCCGCTTGTTCCCCTCTTTCTCTGTCCCCATGTCTGTCTGTCTGTCTGTCTGTCTGTCTGCTTCTCTCTCTCTCTCTCTCTCTCTCTCTCTCTCTCTCTCTCTCTCTCTCTCTCTCTCTCTCTCTCTCTCTCTCTCTCTCTCACTCTTTTTGTTTTAATGTCATATGTGATTAGCGGGTGTCAATATATATTATGTAGTTAGGGGTGAGTGCAAAGTGTACAACATATCCAAGCTTATCCATTTTACCTTGACCTTGAAAAAAAGGGGAAAAAGATGTTCGTATTAGTATTATTCGTTCTCTCTCTCTCTCTCTCTCTCTCTCTCTCTCTCTCTCTCTCTCTCTCTCTCTCTCTCTCTCTGTCTCTCTCTCTCTCTCTCTCTCTCTCTCTCTCTCTCTCTCTCTCTCTCTCTCTCTCTCTCTCTCTCTCTCTCTCTCTCTCTCTCTCTCTCTCTCTCTCTCTCTCTCTCTCCCTCACTCACTCAAACATGCTCATCATTATTTTGTTCAGTACACGAATCAAATAATTGTTCAGTTCTTAAAGCATTTCTCTTGTTCAGTCTGAACGTTTTTAATGGTTCACATATATCTGATTGCTACGTCAGCTACGCTGGAATTGTCCATGGCGTAGTGTTATGATCATCATCATGATGCAATGAGAGAAGCAGAACAAGATGATGATCATGATGACGACGACGATGACGACGATGATGATGACAATTATGATATTCTATCAAGCTATAAGTGCATTCTTTACACACACAATCTTTTACATATCGTATATACCTATAATTAGAGTGGGTGTTTTTTATGTGTTGGTAGTAACATACGGCAAAATATATCAATAGCTGATTTAATTGTGTTGAGAGAGAGAGAGAGAGGGAGGGAGAGAGAGAGAGAGAGAGAGAGGGGAGGGGGAGACAGAGAGAGAGAGAGACATACAGACAGACAGAGAGAGACAGAGTAGAGACAGAGACATGGAATCAGGGAGAGACACAAACGGTCAACGAGATGCACACGCAATCCCCCCCCCCCCCCCCCCCTTGCCAACAAACACACGCGAAAAAACTAAACTTAATATAAATGTTGTTTTTGACCGAAACAACAAAACTGGGATGTTTGTCGCGACTTACGGTATACGGGGACAACTGTGCCAATGTTCATTATGAGAGGTTCGATACTTTGGGCTGTACTGTAGATCTCTTGCCTTACAAAGCAATACAAAAACAAGCCTGCATGCTCGCGGTCTTGTGTGTGAGTCTGTGTGTGTGTGTACGTGTGTGGTGAGGGGAAGGGGGGGGGGTATGTGTTGGCATAAATGTGTATGCACACGTGTATGTGTGTGTCTGAGAGTAAGAGAGAGCTCTGAGAGAGAGACACATGATTATGCAATCTGATTTTGTTACCAATTTGTTTTGGTCTCTTATATTGGTTGTCCATCCACGTGCATGCTTTCGTTGTTGTTGGATTGTGTCTTGTGCAAAACCAACACGATTTCCTTTGTATTCTGATGCATTGGTTGATTAAAGAATCTTGAAACAAGAGACAAGACACGAGAAGAGAACTGAAGCAGAAGAATAGCGGTAGGGGTAGAGAAGAGAACGATGATGAGAATGGAATGACAGAGTAAGCTTACACATTAGACGCAGAAGCTACGCATGGAACCCCATAATAATAATAATAATAATAATAATAATTAATAATGTTTATATAGCGCATACTCTTGCTAAGCAACTCGATGCGCTTTTCACTCACCATTCGTACAAACATTTCTAACAGACTCAATGACTATAATTTTATATAAGGTTCTTGACAGACTGGCTCACGTATCCTCATCATACATCTCTATGAAAAATGAATACATCAGAGAATGCATTGCATTAGGGGAAATACGGACACGTGCGCTTAGTGTGTTTTCTTCTTCTTTCTTTTACTTATTTACGGATGGCGCATGTGATTTCTGCGTCAACTGTGTGCGCAGCCTAAAGCCGCAATTCCACTTAACGAAACGGCAACGGAACACGGAAATAATTGTTTCGTGTTGATCACTCAAAACTGAATTTCTACTGCCTGAATATCCATTAACACGACACGTCTACGGCACGGCACGTCACAGGCAACGCTGACAGCAACGGATCATGTATCGAATTCTGCCATTGCAGGCCATGACATAGGGGAAGGCACCTTGAAATGTGAGAAGAAAAATGCCTCAATCAGCGCTAAAAAGGAGGGGGTTGGATCGAGGTCATCAAGTTAACCACGTGTGCGCACAATGTTTGTTTTGCCTCTGGCATTATTAAAGACCCACCAGGTCACGTGTCAAGATCACGGGTTTCACGTGTTTCCCCTCTTATAGCTGGTAAGAAAGCTTGCTTTGACCAGGTATGACTCTCATACTTAATGTCCCCAAATTCAAAACAAAACATCGTTTTAAAGAGCAGCCTCAATTTGAAGTTGGGGACATTTGTATGTGGGTCACAGCTACCCAGAAAAAAACCAAGGGACTTAATCGTGGTGCGTCAGTGTGTCTTTAAGGGAAAAGGCGCCCTGCCGTTTCGAAACTAAATAAACCTTGAAACTATGGTTATATGGATTCAAAACTTCATGTTTCTTCACGAAAGTTTCAATCCTGACAGAAACGAAAAACCCCCAAAAACAAACATAACAAGTGCAACGCCGAGCGGTAGCAAAGTCCCCTCGCAGCATCGCCGAGCTACTCGGAAATCGGAATGTGTCGGCTGTGCACATACATAAAAATGCATCAAAACAGCACGTAACTACATAAAAACACATCAAAACAGCACCTAACTGAATAGTTTTTTTTTATATATAGCCGCGCACAGAAAACTGCATGACAACTGTTATAAACCATTCATCAAGAAATGTGAAAAAAACTGCATTAAAATACATGCAACACTTCGCGAGATATTAGCGATTAGGGGAAGACGGGGTAAAAAGCGCATGGGCGGGTAAGAAGCCCACCCCAATTATCTCATGAAATGAAGCAAATTTCAGTCTCATTTTGCCCATGAGACGAGCGTTAATGTCTAGCATTCGTCTCATGGGCAAATTTGACTGAAATTTGCTTTATTTCATGAGATAATTGGGGTGGGCTTCTTACCCGCCCATGCGCTTTTTACCCCGTCTTCCCCTATGCGTTTTGGGGTTTGAACCCGTAACTGGCGCGACCTTGACCTTAATGTAAAACTAAATACATCAGTGGATAGCTTGTATCTTGGCAAACTAGTATACCAAATTTGATGACGATAGACTGAATAGTTTTTGAGAAAAACAGACGAATAGCCGGACGGACGGACGGAGGCACGCCGGACGGCCGACGGACGGACGGACCAGACCAAAAACAATAGATCCCCGAACCTTCGGCTATTATGGAATTCCAGCTGTAGAGGTGTGCGTCAGAGGTGAGAACTCTCTCATTTAGCTCCTTTGTTAAGCAGGGAGGGAGGGACCAACAAGGAAAAAGAGTGACAGACCTAGTAGGTGGGGGGTGGGGTGGGGGTGGGGGGAACGATCAAAGAGATCGTCCTCTCCGCCACCTCCACTCCACCCCCACCCCATACCCTCACCATGACTCCTCACAGTACTGGCCACCACACTTCTATAGTTAGACAGATGGGTCTTTGACGTTTTGACCCCCCCCCCCCTCCCTCCACTCCCTTCTCCACTCCACCATTTGTATCGCCCCCCCCCCCCCCCCTTTCAGTTTCCTACCTCTCTGTGACCAACCACGTTGTTTATAACTGGACAAACCACAAGGTCGTACGATGTCTCTGCCTCTGTTTCTCTCTCTATCTTTGTCCATCTGTCTCTCTACCCCCCCCCCCCCCCCCTCTCTCTCTCTCTCTCTCTCTCTCTCTCTCTCTCTCTCTCTCTCTCTCTCTCTCTCTCTCTCTCTCACACACATTCCGTATCTCTCTCTCTCTCTCTCGTCTGTCTGTCTGTCTGTCTGTCTGTCTGTCTGTCTGTCTGTCTGTCTGTCTCTCTCTCTCTCTCTCTCTCTCTCTCTCTCTCTCTCTCTCTCTCTCTCCTCCCTCTCTCTCTCTCTCTCTCTCTCTCTCTCTCTCTCTCGTGATTTATTTTCCTTTATACGCCTCCTCATCCTCACACAATTCTTTTTACTGGACAAAAAAACGAAGTGGAAGGGGTTGCATGAAGGGGGGGGGGGGGGGGGGGGGGGGGGACAGAGAGGGTTGGGTGTCACAGAATCTGCGCTAGGTTATGAACCTCGGATTTCTATTTAATTAACAATCTCACTCTTTATTCTCAGTAGTAGTAAATCTGTTTAACGTCCTCCGGTCTGGAACAGACCCATATGGGACATTAGTAGATATAAAGATGGTGGGAACGATACTGGAGGCAATGCCCGAAGGCAGTGCAACACCAGTAAAGTCCCGAATTTATTAAAAAAAATACAGATAGTTTTGCTCGTAAAAAAGTCCTTTATTCTTCCCACCCCTCACCCCCTATACCACCCCCACCCTTCACTACAAAAACAACAACTCAAAACCACTTGTCTTGAGTTTTCAAATTTACGCATGTTGACGTATCATAATTAGGCCTAAACTCTTTTGTCTCGCACTTTCAATTCTGAAGTTTTAGTTCTTTGAATGAAAACAAATTCTTCAAATAAGGAACATTAGCACACCAAAAAAAAAGAGAAAAAAAGATGCTTGTTGTGTTTGATTGGCACTGTCAGTGGGATGCCCTGTTGCCTTTATACTTTTAGGTCCATGGAAGAAACTCAATGTAATACTAATAGTCACAGTCGATACACAAAAGAAGAAAAATGAGAAGAAGAAGAAGATGATGATGATGACGAAGAAGATGATGAAGAAGAAGAAGAAGAAGAAGAAGAAGAAGAAGAAGAAGAAGAAGAAGAAGAAGAAGAAGAAGAAGAAGATGATGATGATGATGATGATGAAGAAGAACAAGAAGATGATGGTGAAGAAGAAAAAGAAGATGATGATGATGAAGATGATGATGATGATGATGATGAAGAAGAAGAAGAAGAAGAAGAAGAAGAAGAAGAAGAAGAAGAAGAAGAAGAAGAAGAAGAAGATGATGATGATGATGATGATGATGATGAAGAAGAACAAGAAGATGATGGTGAAGAAGAAAAAGAAGATGATGATGATGAAGATGATGATGATGATGAAGAAGAACAAGAAGATGATGGTGAAGAAGAAGAAGAAGAAGAAGAAGAAGAAGAAGAAGAAGAAGAAGAAGAAGAAGAAGAAGAAGAAGAAGAAGAAGAAGAAGAAGAAGAAGAAGAAGAAGAAGAAGAAGAAGAAGAAGAACAACAACAACAACAACAACAACAACAACAACAACAACAACAACAACAATAGGAAGAACAAGGAAAAAAATGGAAAAATGAGAAGAGCAACGAAAACCATAACGGCCACAGAAAAGAAGAATAAGAAAGTGATGTCATTCCACCTCTTATAATCACACACATAAAATGATATTATTCCATGTCTGTTACATATAGCACACTCCTGCTTGAAGTATGCTGCTAGTATAGGCCCCTGTTCTGACTTTTTTTAAACAAGAATTTATTCAAGAATAGAAAATCATAACAAAGCAGCAATACATTTATGAACTTCGAGTACAACAAGCTAAGAGCTTATAAAGCGTACTCTAATATTTAAGTTGCACAGTAAGGACTGCACGCGCAAAACTAATCTAACATTGAAAAAATAATAACATAAAATCAACAACAGTAGTAAACACTTATATACAAAAAGGAAAAAAAAAGAACAGAAAAAAAGAAAATACACAACAAAATTAAGTAAATCCAAACTACATGAATTGTAGGGGCAATATAAACATTATGTCAGCTTGCATTGAATCAGAGTCATCACAAAGCTAAAAAAAACAAAAAAAAAAAATAAAAAAAATGGGATTGTAAAGTCATGTCAAGAGCAGAATAAATATTTGTTTATGCAAGTTTGCGCCCCTGTTCTGACTTTCAGGTTATAATTATATGTTGTAAGCAAGCTTAGCGTTAACTAAATCTTAAATTCGAATTCTTAGACACAACAAATTATGCAGTTTTAGCACACTAAATGGGGTAGGCTCGGTTATATTGTTCCTGCCTCAGTCCTGGAGCGTTTACTGCTCTTGTGTCAAAAATAAGAAAGAAAGAAAGAAAGAAAGAAGGAAAGAAAGAAAGAAAGAAAAAAGAAAGAAAGAAAGAAAGAAGGAAAGAAAGAAAGAAAAAAGGAAAGAAAGGAAGAAAGAAAGAACTCAATATACATTTCAACGAACACAGTAACATATTCAGATTGAAGTCCCATTGTGGGACATTTCTCTGAATCGTCATCGCCAAGCCCCCCCCCCCCCCCCTTCACGTGGAACACTGAAACGAATCGCCTGTCAATCCCCTCGCCACCTTGCCACGCGCGTGCTCGCACGATCATCATCGTCGAAGACGTCCACACACACACGACAGATTGCCCATGGGCTCTTCCCCTACGCCTCCCAAACACTTTCCCAGGCTGTCCACCCTTCCCCTATGCACCCCCCCCCCCTCCCCCATAACACTTTCCCAGGTTGCCCACCCTTCCCCTACACCGTCTCCCAAACGCTTTTCCCAGAAGACAACACCCTTCTGCATGTTATGAAGCACGAGCGATGCCTCTCTTCAACAACACCTCAGCAACAATCTTCATTCGTGTGGGGTTTTTGTTTGTCGCGTGAAAGCCGGAAGGTACTATCAGGTTTCTATGTTATTAGTTTCTTTTGTCATCGTAACGTCCGGCCCATTTCTTAGTTAGGCGCATAACAGCAGCATGACGCATCTGCGCTCATAATCGACAGGCCGGGAAACTGTCTGAGCGATCGAAGAAGAAGAATCTTTGTGTGATTGCAACGTCCGGCCTATTTCTTAGTTAGGCGCATAAGAGCAGCATGACGCATCTGCGCTCATAATGGGCAGGCCGGGAAACTGTCTGAGCGATCGAAGAAGAAGAAGAAGAAGAAGAAGAAGAAGAAGAAGTAACTTCTGGCTGAAGAAGTAACTTCTGGCTTTCACTCGATTTTAGGGTGTGGGACCCTCTAAGACCACACTTAGGCCTCCTGGGGCCATCAAATAAACACGGAAGATTCTCGTTGACTTCGTTGGCCTTCTTCTCCCTGACTGACCCTTTCTCTCTGCCTCGCCTTTCCGCGTCCCCTGCGGAACTGGTTCGTTCTAGAGCGATGTTAGGGTGAGGGTGAGAGATCCGTGCTGGTAAGGGAGAGGTGGGGGGTATGTGGGTGGTGAAGTCACAAAGTTGCATTTGTAACTTTTAAGTTTTAGAAAATACCCCCCCTCTCTCTCTCTCTCTCTCTCTCTCTCTCTCTGTCTCTCTCTCTCTCTCTCTCTCTCTCTCTCTCTCTCTCTCTCTCTCTCTCTCTCTCACACACACACACACACACACACACACCACCATCGTCACGCGCGCATAGACACGCACGCACATTACATTATAATCAACAAGTGCACAGCAAGGTGTTTGATACAAAGTAAGATGAACAGACGTTTAACTAAACCACTCAGTGAACTGAGGTGTTTGATATAATAAAACGTGACATTCCAGGCATTTGTTGAGCATTAACATTTCGTATGCTTGTCTTGTACTTAGAGTTGTGTGTGTGTGTGTGTGTGGGGGGGGGGGGGGGGGGAGTTTGAAGAAAAAATGCAAACGTATGCACCATCTTAAATAAATATACTATGGAATTCAGCCGCCTGAGAGTACGTAATTTGTAGTCTGCTCACACAAAAAAGTCATGTCCTTTTTAGTCTGCTCCCCAAAATAATTCGTGCATAATTATACATGCATCATGCACGCAATTGCATTAACAAGCATCCCCGGCCTGCTCAGTCTTACAGCCGTTTAATTTGACAAAGCAATACCGTGGCAGAGTTTATGCTTAATCACCGACTATTATCGAAGACACTCAGAACTTTTAACAAGGACTGAAGCACCACGGTGAAGATACTAAAGGACTCGTTAGAGTACCGTGTTACTGCGAAACTGGTGTCTTGACGTCTCCATAATAGCCTACTAACACCCATCGGCACTCAGATTGTACTTCTTTTCATGTCCCAAACTCCTTTCCTTTGCATCGAGTTTGTAGTCAGACTTCTGGGCCACAAGTCCCGTTGGTATCCAACACAAAAAATGGGCCCTTTCATCATGTATTAGGCTCTTTTTAGGGTGCTTTTTAGTGCTGGGGTTGCAGAACTTTCAGACATGGCGATTCCTTTTGGCTAAGCCCTCTATGCAGGCGATACTCAGCTTGTGGCTGTCAGCAGCGTGAAACGTGACAACAGGTAGTAGACATTCCTAGGGCAGGTGGACAAGGCACTGGCCTCAACATTCATATCACGCATTGTCCCTAATCTTCTAAAGCAGACATGTGACACAACCCACTTGTGCCACGCGTCGCATATATGGGACACCCCAGGTTAAGTGTTGTTGTCGTGGGCAAAGTTGGAAACACTTTGCACAAATGTAGATATACAGTTGAAACAAGTTTCATTTTTTGGAACACCAATATATCAAGTGAACAAAAATGAGGCTATAATTATTTTCCACTTCAACGCTTTAATAATGCTTAATAAGAGAAGAAAATGTTCCCCTAACTGAGATCTAAAATCGATTTGCTCACTTTTTTGTCCACAAGAAAGGCAATGAGTCTGTCAAGGTGCGTCCTATAATATATGGAACACTAGGACTGAATGGGTAGGGAGTTATCGCTATAAGGCCATGTAACATTTCCATGTCTTAGAGTATATTTGATGTCCTTGAAGTCATTAGCATGCCAGGGGATGACGACAGCATCCAGTATATTTACAACTTCAAAGAGCCCCCATCCACTTGGTATGACTTATATAACTTGGAATAACTAGAACACCAAGGCAACATCAAAAATCTACTATTCTTGACATGGCGATTGCTTCGGCTGTTGGGATGATCCCTGGTGTCTTTAAGCCAGGGTACGACAACAACAACAATAGCCCCACACCCCTCCCCCCCCCCCCCCCCCCCCCCCCCCCCCAACCAGAAAGTACTATAAGCCGTCTTTGTTCTTTTTATTTACCTTTGTGTATACACCCCCTATTTGTCGTGCAGGGTATTTACAGAAAGTACTATCACTTTGTTCATACACCCCTATTTGTCGTGCAGGGGTATTTACCAGAAAGTACTATCACTTCTTGCATACACCCCTATTTGTCGTGCAGGGGTATTTACCAGAAAGTACTATCACTTCTTGCATACACCCCTATTTGTCGTGCAGGGGTATTTACCAGAAAGTACTATCACTTCTTGCATACACCCCTATTTGTCGTGCAGGGGTATTTACCAGAAAGTACTATCACTTCTTGCATACACCCCTATTTGTCGTGCAGGGGTATTTACCAGAAAGTACTATCACTTCTTGCATACACCCCTATTTGTCGTACAGGGCCTGTATTCACGTTGAGATAGCATGAGACTTAGCATCATGCTAACTTAGAAGCTCTTCCAAAAGTCCTATTAAATCCTATAGGACATTGGAAGAGCTTCTAAGTTAGCATCATGCTAAGTCTCATGCTATCTCAACGTGAATACAGGCCCTGGGGTATTTACCAGAAAGTACTATCACTTCTTGTATGCACCCCTATTCGTCGAACAGGGGTATTTACCAGAAAGTACTATCACTTCTTGCATACACCCCTATCTGTCGTATTTACCAGAAAGTACTATAACTTCTTGCATACACCCCTATCTGTCGTATTTACCAGAAAGTACTATCACTTCTTGCATGCACCCCTATTTGTTGTACAGGGGTATTTACCAGAAAGTACTATCACTTCTTTCATACATCCCTATTCGTCGTGCAGGGGTATCTACCAGAAAGTACTATCAATATATATCATCCTGTATTCTGTTCATGATCGTACCTTCTTGCATACACCACTATTTGTCGTGCAGGGGTATTTACCAGAAAGTACTATCATCCTGTATTCTGTTCATGATTGTACCTTCTTGCATACACCCCTATATGTCGTACAGGGGTATTTACCAGAAAGTACTATCATCCTGTATTCTGTTCATGATCGTACCTTCTTGCATACACCCCTATTTGTCGTGCAGGGGTATTTACCAGAAAGTACTATCATCCTGTATTCTTGTCATGATTGTACCTTCTTGCATACACCCCTATTTGTCGTACAGGGGTATTCACCAGAAAGTACCATCAGATTCATGCCTCACAGACGTTACCGTTGGATAGCCGTACGATTGAAGTTGGATGTCTAGAGCACGGATTTAATTCTACAGTTGGGGCAGTGGGTGGATGCCTCGTGCCTCCATACGGGGAGCTGGACGACCCTTCCCCCTCCACGAGTCTCTCCCCGTGGGGATACCGGGGGTCTTTTGTAAAAAATAGTTCCCCCACCTTCTGGAAGTTCTGTGCTTGTAACTTCCTCTAATCTGCCACTCTCTTTGACTCTGCCTTTTCCCTTTGCTTTCTATCATCTACTGTCTTTCTGACTTATTGGCCCATTCTCCCGCCTTTAAAAAACAAAATCTCCCAAATAATGTTTCTCCTTTGAGCTCCTCCGAAATCGGAATGTGTCGGCTATGCGCAGTGGGGAGACCAGTGAAAACTGAAAACCAGACACATACGTACCCTATCCATTATGGCCATATGGCCTGGGAACGCAGAAGAAGAAGAAGAAGAAGAAGAAAATTCTACAGAATCCCAGACAGAATCCCAGACACACCAAAACAAAACCTGTCGCTCGGGAGGCCATGTTTTTCTCCCATGAAAACAATTTGTATTCATACGCGTTCAATTTTACAGGACGCTCAAGATGATAGACTATTCTACGTGGAAAGATTTACCGCTCCTCTCGTCTTTCTAGCTCTCGGAGCCGGCCTATCCGGTTCCGATTCCCAGATTCCACACCATCCGGCCAAAACCCTCGACACACACAACTCCGCAAGTCATCTTTATTCATGGAGAAGAAGAAGAAGCCCCTATTATGCTTTAACGACATTGTAATATGGGGAATTGGATCGCAAGATGCTCTGCTTACAAGCATAGGGGGTGGGTGGGGTGGTGGGGGGGATTTAATAAATCGTCTGATTTGTTGTGGCTACGTTACACCGCCATTTTCTTCTTCTCTGGTTCCAAACTTTTAACCCTTTCACCGCCAGCCGTATTTCAGCCAAAAATTGCCATTAAATTTACCTCGATAGAGAACAAAATCCATCTGCAGTACCAGGGATTCTTCTATGACATATATAAAATAAAGTCTATCCTTACTTTATGGAATCTGTATAATTTCAAATGCCCCAAATGGTCTCTTGACCCAGAAGGCGTAAAATCTCTATTTTTTTCTCTTTGGATAATAGACCCCAAATTGACGCCTTTTAGTGATACAGGTGTTAAGCCACTGTGGTGCTAAAATGCGACTTTGGCGGTAAAAGGGTTAAGCAGCATTAAACGCTGACAAATGGTGGTGTGTTAATTACGTTCCATGATGCACGGTTTCTTGTATCGCAAATAAATAATTCAAGAAAAGTAACAGAAAATAAAGAAGAAAGCACCGCTGAGCTCACACGATATGATTGCATTTGCAGATAGGACGGACGTACTGACCAACATGATTATTATTGCTGGTACCCACGTGTCGTCATATCCGGCCACAAGGAGCGCCATATTATGGGAGACCGCCATCTTAGTCCTTACCTTTTTTTGAAAAATGCCAGATCGATGCTGCGTATTTGGCTGTTCCAATTCGAAACTTATCTAAACTGTATTTATAACATCTGGATGTTTTCTTTACACATTTAGATAACATTTTCACTTTGTTTACACACAAATAAGGACTAAGATGGCGACACTTCCGTTGGAATGGTCGAGATGCGCACGCAGGTGGGTTGGAGCCATTCTGGAATGGAACTAAAAAGAAACAAAGGGGGAGGGGGGGAGGTCAACAAAATGATGAGGAACAGTAGCCTATATTTTGACATACACAGTGGCTACGGGTACGGCGTTGCCGTAACACTCAGACCATGTTCAGGGATAGTAACTCTCCCTAGTCGAATATTTCGTTAACAAATGCATTACGGGTACGGCGTTGCTGCAACACTCAGACCATGTTCAGGGATAGTAACTCTTCCTAGTCGAGTTTTTTGTCAACAAAATGCATTTTCTTATTTCGTATATTTAGCGCATCTTGGTAAGGAATAGGGTTAGGGTTAGGGATAGGGTTAGGAACATATCAGAGTTAATATTAGTAGGGTTTACAGACATTTGCGCACAATTTACGCGTCCAGTGGTTGAGCGCCGTACCCGTAGCCTGGAGAATGTGAGATTCGGGCCCGTACCCCGAGCCTCTGCCTTTGATTTATCATGTGGTGAGCATTTCCATTTAAATGTCTCTCGAGCACACTTGGCATTACCTAAACATTCTTTCTTCTTTTTTAACAAAACTTCAGCGCTGAAACACAACAGGCTGCTCTTTAAAATGATGTTTCGGTTTGAATTTGGGGGCATTTGCATGGGAGTGAGACCTGGTCAAAACAAGATTAATTTCCAGCTAGAAGAGGAAAAAACACGTGAAACCCGTGATTTTGACACGTGATCTGGTGGGTCTTTAAAGACACACTGACGCACCACGATTAAGTCCGTTGGGTTTTTTTTGGGTAGCTGTGACACACATACAAAATGTCCCCAACTTCAAATTGAGGCTGTTCTTTAAAATGATGATTCGGTTTGCATTTGGGGGCATTTGTATGGGAGTGTGATATGGTCAAAACAAGATTTATTTCCAGCTATAAGAGGGAAAACCCGTGAAACCCGTGATTTGGACACGTGTTCTGGTGGGTCTTCAAAGAATTCGTGCTAAAACAAACAATTACCCTTTCACGTGTATGCCCGTAGTAAGTAACCGCGTGCGTGTGCATGCGTTTATAATCAATGTTCAAAATCACCTATTTGTACGAATGTCACAGCACACAACTGACACCCACAATTTCAATGTTCTAAATTAATATATACCGATGTACAAGTAGTGCAAAGAGGCCTGCCAGCCGTGAGATATAAAACAATATCCAGAGATATGATTTGCATATATTAACCCATAGGCTTAGTGTCAACGCGCGTGAGAAAAGGTGTAAGAATACACCGTTGCTATTAGAAACTTGACGTCACAGTTATATATCTCACGGCTTGTACACTCGCACGCGACTATCTGCAGTACTTAAACCATATTTTTAGTCCGTCACCAAGACGGACTATTGCGATGGGCTGGTTTGTATTTTTGTTTGTTTGTTGTTGGGGGTTTTTGTGTGTTTTTTTCTGTCTGTCCCAAGGATATCTCCCGAACCGCTTGACCGAATCGCGTCAAATTTTGTGTGAAGGTGTGCCTCCTTAATAGGAAGAGATCGGCGCAAACCATTTTGCCGTCGTGACCTTGACCTTGACGTACGACCTTGAAAACCGAAAATCTATTTTTAGCCATATCTCGGGCACCGATCAACATAGGATGTTGAAACTTGGCATGAAGGTGGTTTGGCTTATGCCCGTTCTGATGATGGCATACCGATCAAGGTCAAGGTCAAAAAGATCGCTGGAGCCTGAAAATCGGAGGGTCATTTTTTTCTCCTTCTGTCTGTCCCAAGGATATCTTTCGAACGGGTTGACAGAATCACGTCAAATTGTGTGTGCTGGTGTGTCACCATGAGAGGAAGGCATCCGCGCAAACCATATTGCCGTCGTGACCTTGACCTTGGCGTACGACCTTGAAAACCGAAAATCTTTCAGGGGCCATAACTCCCACACCGTTAGTGTTAGAGTCTTTAAATTTGGCATGAAGGTACTTTGGCTTATGCCCGTTCTGATGGTGGCATACCGATCAAGGTCAAGGTCACGGTCCGGGCGATCCGTAGGCCTTGAAAGTGGTAGGGGTCTACACATTGGGTTTTAAGCCATATTTTCCACATTGGTACTTGACAGAAGCGCTTCAGATTGTGTGTGGTACTGTATACCCTAGAGAAGAAAACATCCGAGCATAAATTATCACCATGCTGACCTTGACCTTGAAGTGTGACCTTGAAAACCGAAATTTCCTTCTTTGCGCTATATGTTTCTTCTTCAAGCTGTATCTCGTGAACTAGAAGACAGAATCCCTTCCAATTTTGTGTCAGGAAGTGACACTCTACGGGGTGTCGCAAGTGCGTGGCATTGCTGGTGACGGACATGTCTGCCGCTCGGCGACGCCCTTGTCTTTATTTGCATCAAGTGATGTTTAGTAAAAAACAAAAAGCCCAAACATACTCCTAACCCTGTGCCTTAACCCGATAAATGCAAAAGGTTGTTTCTGATGAACATTTTACATTGAAATTGTTTTTGTGAATAGTAATTTTTAGTGAAATTGCAAATGATAAAAATAGCGGCCAGCAACCTATACTCAAGTTAGTGTCACTGCAAATAGCGCCTTCTGAGCAGGACACCCAAAAACGTCATCTTAGTGGACTTACGCAATCACTGAAATTACGTCATCATTGAAAGTTCATTGGCGAAATGACAATAACTATGGCCTGTGATTGCAGTGTAAAACGGATATGTCATTGTAAAGGCTATTATTTTATACAGCAAATTCCAGTTGGTTCATGTTCCGATTAATAATCAGTTTCCTTTCATCATGTATCAATGAGCAAGATCAAAATAGCTCACGACTTTCTAACTTGGAGAACTATATTATTTGTGGATGAGTGGGATTTTCTTGCTACGGTGAAATGGTTAGTATTATTTGAGATATGCATGCATGGCCGTCTCGCTTCTTCGTTGCGTGTTTGATTATCACCCGAAAGAGGTAAAATATCGGTATATATCCGTTATTAGGATTTGCGAGTGTGATATTGCTTTTATCCTATCTCTCGTGGCTTGCTATTTAATGAACAGCAAACCACTTGAGATAGGATAAAAACAATATCACACTCGCAAATCCCAATAACTGATAATACAATGCGTTTTGACATTTTGGTGTTTCCAGAAATATAAGTGTCCGAATAATATAAGTGAATAATAATAATTAACTCTTAACAAATGGTAAAAAGAAAAATGCACGTTTTTCTCTCGACTACTTTTGGAATCAACAATTAAGCAATGTTAGTTACGATCATTTGTATTTCTTTATATGTGCTTGTAGCAGTAGCATTGTTGGTAGCAGAACCAAGAAGCTGTCAATAGCAGCAGTAACAGTAATAATAGCATTGTAGTAGCAATAGAAGAAGAAGCAGCAGCAGGAGCAGTAGTAGCAGAAGGTGTAGAGTGGCACAGGGGTAACGCGTTCGTCTCGTATACAATAAACCCGAGTTCGAACCTTGGTACAGGGGATTTTTCCTCTCGCTCTGCACTAGGCCTTACGGTCTGAACGTGGAGTCTTTTGGATGAGACGATAAACCGAGGTCCCGTGTGCCCATGCACTTAGCACACGTTAAACCCAGTGGCAACGAAAAAGTTGTCATTTGGTCAAAATCCCCCCCCCCCCCCCCCCCCCCCGTTTCTTTCCTCATCAGTCACACAAAAATCGCATGCAAAACAAAAATTAATGGGTGGCGCGCCTCTGGCTGCGACGAGCTCTCCAGGTGATAGCAACCCGAATTTTGCAGACGCCTCTGTGACTATAAAAGTACCAAATACCATACCAAATAGAATCTTGTACACATCTGTAGTGTTAAAAAATCGGGACTTTCCTTGTGTTGCACTGCCTCCGGGCATTGCCTCCAGCATCGTTCCTATCATCTTTATATCTACTAATGTCCCATATGTGTCTGATCCAGATTGGAGGACGTTAAGCAGAGTTTCATTCACACCAAATAGAAGCAAGCAGCGGCAGAAATCGCAGCAACAGAAATAGAAGGGGGTGTCATCTACCGGTTGCCATTTTTCTGTCTCATTGGGCCATTCTCCTGGCTATTATCTTAAAAAATAGTGTCTCCTTTGAACTCCTCTGAAATCGGAATGCGTTGGCTGAATGCAGCGAGGAGACCAGTGAAAACTGATAACCGGACACATGCGTATTTCACCGGATACATCACTTTTCGCCCAATCACCTTTTGCCCAAGTCTTTGTTCTCGTTGCGTATCAATGAGTACCTCCGAGTCGAAGCTCAGCAAACGGATGGTTTCCTAAGCGCGAACAGTGAGAACAGTAATCAAACCCTACCCCTAACCCTATTTCTTTCTTTTTTAAATATCTGTTTGATTCAACCATTAAATTATTGATTCAATTCCCTGATTTCCTTGCATGATTTTTGGGCGGAACGTGATGGATGTAAACCGGTATAATTTCCAATTGGGCGAAAGGTGATTGGGCAAAACGTGATTGGGCGAAAGGTGATTTGGCGAAAGGTGATGCACCGATTTTACCCGTTATAGTCATAGTATGGCTTAGGAACTCAGAAGAGGAAGATCTTGGTGGTAACTGGTAAGTGAACCCGTGAAAAATAGGAGCAGTCTTAGCACAAGTAAAAAGCAAGCTTAATCTTCATAAGCATAACCAAAGCCATTTCCACCTTCCCCAGTGTTGCACTGCCTCCAGGATCGTTTCCACCATCTTTATATCTACTAATGTCCCGCATGTGTCTGTTCCAGACCGGAGGACGTTAAACAGATTTCCAGCCATTCCAGCTTCCCTTCTTCTTCTCCTCAAGAGCACCTTTTCCTTAATGAATAATGCAAACATGCCAATGTAGCCCCCCCCCCCCCCCTCTCTCTCTCTCTCTCTCTCTCTCTCTCTCTCTCTCTCTCTCTCTCTCTCTCTCTCTCTCTCTCTCTCTCTCTCTCTCTCTCTCTCTCTCTCTCTCTTCCAGTAAATTACAGGAATCAGAATTAAATTTTACGGGAACAATAATATTATTCTAGAAACTGATTTTTTTTTTTATAGCAAGTCTGAAAAGGACACCCTGACGGATGAGGTTTTGCAATGAAGACGTCGAGATCACCAGAAAGACAGCCTTTTCAAGGATCGGAACGCTCACTATGCTCTGGTTTCCTAGAAATCAAACCGTCAAACCGTCAAAACGGCGATTCTTTTTGTCGGAGTTGTCGGAGAGAAGCCATTTTGGACGGGGTGGGTGGAGGCCACTCAAGAGTGGTTGAAGCTTTTCCTTCTTCGTAGTGCAGCAACAAAAAAAAGGAGCTATTTCCTTTGTTGTGAGCGAAACTCGTTTTAGTAAAGTGTATAAAATAGCTTTAAAAAAAAAAAAATAAAAAAAAAAGATTGTGGACATTTCGTGCAAACGATTTGGTCTGACTCAGGCGGCCATTCTTTCACTGAAAGAATCTGACTTCAAGCACCTCCGACAAGGATGAATCGCCGATTTGACGGTTTGATTTCTAGAAATTCAGTGCAACGTTAGAGCTGCGATCTCTGTAGAGGGCGTTTTCCTGCTGATCTCGACGTGTTTCTTGCAACAACAAAACCTCACCCGTCAGGGTGTCCCTTTAAGAAATAAGTACGAATGCACACTTGCGCACTTGGCGCATAATAAGTACATTTATCACGTGATTCTGTCGGCTTCGGTCGATGGTTGGTTTTACGTCCAATTAGCCGTTGACTCTTAGTATAGACAGTGTTCCTCAAGACTGGGTCTTCCCGGGAACTGTCGGCTTCAGGCGTGTCTGAGCTTTCTTTATTCATGAGCTACTAGCACTTCTAATCAGTGATGTCCCGAGGCCCCGGTCATAGGCCATTGACCTATTAATACTTAAAATGTCCTATTGTGTTCTCCCCTGTCAGGACAGATGTCTGATTAATTTTTTTGGCACTGGCATGCTTAGTCTTACTGATTTCTGCAAGAGCCAGGACATTGTCCTATTGATTTCTCTTGTTTCAGGACAGTTTGGCCTATCATTTTGCGATCCTCAGTACAATTAGATCCTCTTAGTTATGTTCACTATATTATGTGTACTCTCCCGGACACGAACCTGATAAAATCTCTCTATGTTGTTTCTTTTTGCATCGGGCATTTTATTCAAATCGTGTATTTGCGGTCTACGTGAGTATAGTGAACTGCTTCTTGTACCAATGAGCATGAATGAAGCATATATTATTTAAATCAGTATATATTGTCTGATATGCACTTGCTCTTATACTTAGCATGCCACAATAAGCCTAGCTTGTTTTTGCTTCAGTTTTGTTGCCTTGTACGTTTGTTATGTAAAGACACACACAAAACGTTTAAACCAGCGTGCATGAATAGATAGAACGTGGTGGACTCATTCTTGGACCCCAGTAACTTTGCCAGAGATGTTGACAGTGCCTACTTCTTTGCCAACTTTCCCTCATTACGTTAGACCTCTTCTGTCATACCCCCGCCCTCCCTCTGCCTCCCCCCCCCTCTCTCTCTCTCTCTCTCTCTCTCTCTCTCTCTCTCTCTCTCTATCTCTCTCTCTCATCAGTCTATGTCTGTTGGTCTCTTTCGCTCTCTCTTTAATTTTCTTGTTTCGCCGCAGGACTGAGTGTCAAAAAGTACTGATGCTTATCTCATCACCCTGTATGAATAAAAATTCGTTTCGTTTCGTCTCTCTCTCTCTCTCTCTCTCTCTCTCTCTCTCTCTCTCTCTCTCTCTCTCTCAGTGTCTCTCACTCACTCTTTTGATAGACTTCCTGCCCTTTTTTTGTTTTCTGCATTAGATTATGTATGCATGCCTGCACACATACAATGTAGGTGTGTGTGTGTGTGTGTTTGTGCCGGTATGTGCGTGTCCATGATTTCGTATGAATATAAAAATATCGCCCTTCCCCTGTTTTCATCATCCCAACGTCACCCCCCCCCCTCTCTCTCTCTCTCTCCTCTCTCTCTCTCTCTCTCTCTCTCTCTCTCTCTCTCTCTCTCTCTCTCTCTCTCTCTCTCTCTCTCTCTCTGACAGATTGTAAGACAACTTGTAAGAATAGGCATCGCCTATCTCTTTATCTTTATTCAAAATACACTCTCTCTGTCTTTTCAGTGTTCAATCTTCTCTCTCTCTCTCTCTGTCTCTGTCTCTGTCTCTCTCTCTCTCTCTCTCTCTCTCTCTCTCGGTCTCGTGTGTATGATCACGCACGAGAGATCCCATGCAAATAACCGTTTGGGAGAATGGATGGCTGGAACTTGACGCCCCCCCCCCCCCCCCCCTACCCCCTTTCCCTTCCCCTCACTCCTCCCCCCCCCCCCCCCCCCCCCAACTGGAAGCAGAAAAGTAGTAGGACACTTGAGAGGCAGGTCTATGAGCAGGCAGACCCAGAAGGAACTGAAAAGGGCCAGTTACACTGTGTACGATTCGATTCACTACTGCACTGCATACGATTCGATTCACTATTGCACTGCATACGATTCGATTCACTACTACACTGCATACGATTCGATTCACTACTACACTGCATACGACTCGATTCACTACTACACTGCATACGACTCGATTCACTACTACACTGCATACGATTCGATTCACTACTACACTGCATACGATTCGATTCACTACTACACTGCATACGATTCGATTCACTACTACACTGCATACGACTCGATTCACTACTACACTGCATACGATTCGATTCACTACTACACTGCATACGATTCGATTCACTACTACACTGCATACGACTCGATTCACTACTACACTGCATACGATTCGATTCACTACTACACTGCATACGATTCGATTCACTACTACACTGCATACGACTCGATTCACTACTACACTGCATACGATTCGATTCACTACTACACTGCATATGACTCGATTCACTGTTACACTGCATACGACTCGATTCACTACTACACTGCATACGATTCGATTCACTACTACACTGCATACGATTCGATTCACTACTACACTGCATACGATTCGATTCACTACTACACTGCATACGACTCGATTCACTACTACACTGCATACGACTCGATTCACTACTACACTGCATACGATTCGATTCACTACTACACTGCATACGATTCGATTCACTACTACACTGCATACGATTCGATTCACTACTACACTGCATACGACTCGATTCACTGTTACACTGCATACGATTCGATTCACTACTACACTGCATACGATTCGATTCACTACTACACTGCATACGACTCGATTCACTACTACACTGCATACGATTCGATTCACTACTACACTGCATACGATTCGATTCACTACTACACTGCATACGACTCGATTCACTACTACACTGCATACGATTCGATTCACTACTACACTGCATATGACTCGATTCACTGTTACACTGCATACGACTCGATTCACTACTACACTGCATACGATTCGATTCACTACTACACTGCATACGACTCGATTCACTGCTACACTGCATACGATTCGATTCACTACTACACTGCATACGATTCGATTCACTACTACACTGCATACGACTCGATTCACTGCTACACTGCATACGACTCGATTCACTGCGGTCCGATTTTGACATTTGTGAGGCGTGATTGACGTGAAAATATACTGTCTTAATACATCGGATGACATCCTTCTTCTTGTCGTTCGTATCCTCTTAGTTATGTTCACTATATTATTTGTAGTCTCCCGGACACGAACCTGATACAATCTCTCTATTTTGTTTGTTTTTGTATCGGGCATTTTATTCGAATCGTGTATTTGCGGTCTACGTGAGCATAGTGAAAAAAAAGTGTAGTCATTTTTTTCAGACGGAAGTATTCATGAGTGAAGTATGAGTTGACTCACAGACACCGTCACAATCGTATCGAATTAGGGTCAAATCGCATGTTGTTAACCCTTTCACCGCCAGCCATATTTCAGCTAAAAATGTTCATTAAGTTTACCTGGGTAGAGAACAACATCCATCTGCAGTATTGGGGATTCTTCTGTGACAGATACAAAACAAGGTCTATCCTTACTTCCCAAAACTAAGACTATAGGGAATTGGAAATTAGACCCCAATTTGATGCATTTTAGTGGTGCTAAAATGCGACTTTGGCAGTGAAAGGGTTAAATAAAGTTTTGCGTCCTCTCGGCCTGGGATGTCGCATATGGGACATTTGTTTTGTTAGATGTAATAAAAACGTGTACAAACAATACGACACAAAAACGGGAACAACATAGAAACAATAAAAGCGGACATTCTCTATATAAATGCAAGCTGTGATATTTATTTTTTTAAAATCAGTTGAGATGATCTAGGCAATTGGGTTACAAATGGATTGTTGAGTTTAAAACTATTGCTATTATATAAAAAATGTGTTTGCTTAAAATGCATAGTTGGAAGCCTGGCCGTGCTACAACCCCCCAAACGTCAACATTAAAATTTCAGGACTACATTTTTTAAAACCAACATTAATTTTGGTCAAATCGCATGCAGTATGGCTAGGCCTTAAAGAGGGACAGGGTAATGTTAGAGGTGGAAGGGGAGGGTCGGGGGGAGAGGGGGGGGGGGGCAGCAGAGAGAAAAATGACAGCCGCCATCGCCCCGACGTGGCGAGAACGGGGGTGGGGGTGTCCCACAGGGACTCTTCTTCAGGCAGCGCCCAGTTCAAGGAAGTAGGGGCTAAACCATGGCGCGGAACGTGTCAAAATTTCATCAGTGATTAATGAACTACCAAGCCTGGCCAACACGACCAAGCTAAAGGGTGGGTGGTATAGAACTAGAAGCAGCTTCCATCCACCCACCCACCCCCGCGCGGAAAATATTTGCAAATATGTCACGGGGCGCCTCCTCAGACTGAAACTCGGCTCCCGCTAATTCCCGTCCCAGGGGAATATCTTTTCTCTCCCCCCCTTTTTCTCTGTCTGCTCTCCACTGAGGGTCCCGTCTGGACAAGGAGGCGAAGCTGTCACGAGCGTACCTCCCTTCAGCCTGGAAGCCCGAGAAACTTCATTAGGGGTCGAGAGGGATGGGGTGACAAGCGGGAAACGGGGCTGGCCCCTTCCTCACCTCGGATCGGTCTTTGAGATGCCTTTTTTTGGGGGTACCCAGTAGCAAGCTCCCCGTGGGGATACCGGTGTGTGTGTGTGTGGGGGGGGGGGGGGGGGTGTCTTTCGTAAAAATAGTTCCCCCACCTTCTGGAAGTTCTGTGCTTGTAACCTCCTCTAATCGGCCACTCTCTTTGACTCTGCCTTTTCCGTTTGCTTTCTATCATCTACTATCTTTCTGACTTATTGCCCCTTTAAAAAAAAAAATCTTCCGATTAATTGTTCTCCTTTGAGCTCCTCCGAAATCAGAATGTGTCGGCTGTACGCAGCGGGGAGATCAGTGAAAACTGAAAACCGGACACATATGTACCTTACCCATTATGGTCATATGGCCTGGGTCACAGCTACCCAGAGAAAAGGGACTTAATCGTGGTGCGTCAGTGTGTCTTTAATCCATCATTTTGACCAGGAAGGGAGGATGGAGAGGGGGGGGGGGGGCAATTTAGTTTTCCAATTCCAGTGCTCTCTTCGTTCTTGTAGAACTGAGAGACCAAACAAAATCCCCCAAAACCCACACCAAAGCACATCGTAGACTGCTGCATTGTGTATCCGCGCAGATACAAGCCCAAGGCACCATTTTATTACTCTAAGATAACTCTAAGAACTCTGGATTTTGATTACGGCCTAACCGAGCTTAGGCGATGTCAAGTAATTTATGCACATCTGCATTGTTACAAATTCGGGACTCTCCTGGTGTTGCACTGCCTCCGGGCATTGTTTCCAGGATCGTTCCCACCATCTTTCTATCTACTAATGTCCCATATGTGTCTGTTCCAGACCGGAGGGCGTTAAGCAGGATTTCATTCATAGGCGATGTACGAGTATCCTGGATTAGAAACAATAAGCCTCGCGTGTCTGGACAAAATGAACATCCAAGCAAACAAACACGAATATGGGCAAAGAAAGAATGAAGACGGTGTATGGGTGTAAAAGAGAATAAGCAACTTAGGACGATAATTTGACCGCCAGGGGGCAGTCAAACCGATAGGGGCTTAGCGCGTGATATTCTTAGTTGGGCGTAGTGAGAGAGAGAGAGAGAGAGAGAGAGAGAGAGAGAGAGAGAGAGAGAGAGAGAGAGGGAGGGACTGCCCCCTGGCGGTCAATTTATCGTCCTAAGTTGGCCATTGGGTGAGGTATGTGTGTGTGTGTGTGTGTGTGTGGGGGGGGGGGATCTCCACTGGCATTTGTTCCACCATTTAGGACGCCTTTTCCTGAATCAGTTCTCCGATTCCACACTTAATCGTGGGCGTAGTGAGAGAGAGAGAGGGAGGGACTGCCCCCTGGCGGTCAATTTAT
>CM065693.1:35921640-35931640 GCA_017654935.2 Phymorhynchus buccinoides
CCATCTAGAACATAACAACATTTTGATGTAGCCTTGGTGTTCTAGTATAATTATGTCAACTGGTCTGACACAGCCTCATGCCAAGGCGTGAAAGGTCTGTGTGTGTGTGTGTGTGTGTGTGTGTGTGTGTGTGTAAATAACTGAAGGAGCAGAGGGTAGAGGCGAAGTCTGTGAGAGAGAGAGAGAGAGAGAGAGAGAGAGAGAGAGAGAGAGAGAGAGAGAGAGAGAGAGAGAGAGAGAGAGAGAGAGAGAGAGAGAGAGAGAGAGAGAGAGAGAGAGAGAGAGAGAGAGAGAGAGAGAGAGAGAGAGAGAGAGAGAGAGAGAGAGAGAGAGAGAGAGACGGTTGGTTGAGGCTGAACGAAGGTGGGGAAGAAAAGAAGAAGAAAAAACAACGAGAGAAGACTTTCTAACTCCAGAAGAAAAATGTTGCCTACCACCGACTGTGACGGAGGCTCCTAATCACGTTTCCAAGTTATAATCTCCCGGCTCCCTGTGTACTGCCTGTGACCGCCGCTTTCTGATGGGGCCCCAAATCCGCCCAGGGACTGGTGGGGTGCTGACAACCTTAGCCCTAATACGCCACGACAGGCCCCCGGCCACCGTAATTGCATTCCCCCGTAAAGGATTTTACAACGGCATCTAGCAGTGTCCGCCAAGCGTTAAAGCCTTTCGGTGTTTCGCGGCTAATTCGTGTAATAAACGTATGTCGACTGTTTTCCTCTACTCCTCTTGTCGTAGATGGAACTGGCGAGGTCGCGCGGGCAAGGGGGAGGGGGTGCTGTTTATGCACTTGGAGCAAACCGGGCCAAATTGGATTTGTACCGGGAACCGGAAAAAGCTGTCAGTCCACGCATGCGCAAAGAAAACCCCCCACCAAAGCGACACTGAGGCTTATTCTTGAAGACAGTGTATAGAAAACTGGCATAATTCTTCTCCCTTGTTCGAATTACGAAAGGGGCCAGGGAAGATAGCGTAGTCTGCTCACGGAGGTCGACGCCTTTGTTGCGCCAGATCTAATTTGGCCCGGTGGACACTGGCGGGGGGAATAATAGAAGGAGGTGGGGCCATCGAAGTCAGTGGCTAAATCGCTGCCCCTCTTCCATTCTTATAGTTATAGCGGCTAATTTGCAATGCACTTAGGGGCTCCGCGCTGTCACATCCCGTGAATACCAGTCCGTGAGCGGGATTAGAAGGACTTGGCCAACTTTGGGATTCTGGAGTGATTTTTTTTTATAACAATTTAGAATTTTTTTATTTTTTTTTAAATCACTACATTAGTACGAGTCTGTGAAAATCATAAAGCGATAAGTTTAGTCTAACTTAAGTCTGCGATATTTTAGCTTCTTCTTCTTCTTTTTCTTCTTCTTCCTCTTCTTCCTCTGCGTTCCAGACCACATGACCATATTGGGTAAGGTAGATAAGTGTCCGGTTTTCAGTTCCCACTGGTCTCCCCGCTGCGTACAGCCGACACATTCTGATTTCGGAGGAGCTCCAAGGAGACAACAACATATTTGGAAGATTTTTTTTTAAGGCAGGGGAATGGGCCAATAAGTCAGCAAGATAGTAGATAGAAAGCAAAGGGGAAAGGCAGAGTCAAAGAGAGTAGCAGATTAGAGGAAGTTACAAGCACAGAACTGTTAGAAGATGGGGGAACTATTTTTACGAAAGACCCCCGGGTATCCCCAAGGGGAGCAGATTTCGTTCAAAAGTGAAGCCGTTGAAAATATTCTTTTTATTATTGCAACACACACACACACACACACACACACACGCACACGCACACGCACACACACACACGCACGCACACACACACGCACGCACGCACGCACGCACACGCACACACAAACACACACACATCTTCTTTTTCCCCCATCAGTTATCATATCGCATTGGTATGCATCTCATTGTGATGCCTCTATTTGCTGTTTTTACTTTATCAGAGCACACCCAGAATTCAATATCTACTCTGGTACGATAATCACGAGCGCGTCTTAAACAGCTAACACGGGTGGCAGCATGTAAGTTGGAAGAAGCTGCCACCACGATGGGCTGTTTATGCTAATTTACAAGCTACTACCCGTGTTAACTCTTTAAAACGCACTCATGTAGATTAGATTTACTTAATTTTGTTGTGTATTTTCTTTTTTTCTGTTCTTTTTTTTTTTCCTTTTTGTATATAAGTGTTTACTACTGTTGTTGCTTTTACGTTATTATTTTTTCAATGTTAGATTAGTTTTGCGTGTGCAGTCCTTACTGTGCAACTTAAATATTAGAGTACGCTTTATAAGCTCTTAGCTTGTTGTACTCGAAGTTCATAAATGTATTGCTGCTTTGTTATGATTTTCTATTCTTGAATAAATTCTTGTTTAAACCCAAACGCACTCGTGAATACTGCACCTGGTTTTTCTACACACCATCTCTTCCCTCCTCCTTAATTGTATCCTCCATTTCTGACCATTTGAATATAATTATATATCCCATGCTGCGGGGGCCATGTAGAGACCAGGGGCCAGTTTCACGAGAGGTTGCTGTACGCGCGCAGAACGTTGGCGCTAAAAGGGAGGTTTAAGAAACGGTGTTGCCAAACATTTGCGGGTAAATATCGCAATTTCTTGTCTGATTGGTCAAAATCAATATTATTTCAACCAATTATTAATGGGCCAACCAACGACAAGAAATACATTTTTTGCGGACAAATATCACAATCTCTTGTCTGATTGGTCAACATCAATATTATTGCAACCAAATATTGATGGGCCAACCAACGACAAGAAGTACATTAACCCCCGTATGCGTCCATTTTGAATCTCGTTGTGGCGAGAGTTAAAAAATTAAAAAAATCTTGAGGGAAAAAGTCATGTGATGATTTGCGGCGTGTAAGCTTCGCGTGTAAGAGTCAGAGCGCTCGCGAAAGTTTTGGTTTGGGATGGTGGGATTTTTCTTCTTTAAAAAAAAATCATATTACGCGAACTGTTTCGAGCGCCCGCTCCTGTGAAACGTCCTCCGGACACGAATTCATTAGTCTAGATGTTGATTGAACCCAATGCAAACTCTTTCACACAAAACCTGAAAGGAATATCTCATTCAGTGGCTATCTCCAATCGGGAAATTATGATGTAATTGGCTCACTCGTGTTAACGAAGTTCATTCATTCATTAAAGATTCATTCATTCATTCATCCATGCGTGTGGCCGCCCTTCAGAGGCGTCCATACGGTCAACTTGACTACGGAATACGTGGATTTTACTAAAACCTCAATAAAGGAAAAGATATACAAAGGAAACTTTCTGATTGCATTATCTGTATTGTTAACAATTCGGGACAGTATTGTCAACAATTCGGGACTTTACTGTTGCACTGCCTCCGGGCATTGCCTCCAAGATCGTTCCCACCGTCTTTACATCTACTAATGTCCCATATGTGTCTGTTCCAGACCGGAGGACGTTAAACAGATTTTCAGTCACACACAAAGGAAACACGAAGAGAAAAAAGTCCAGGAGTAAATATCTCACAACTAAATGTTTTCCTAAGCAAAACAAACCCAAAATGGATGGGGGGGGGGGGGGGGGGGATAAACAAAAATCATCGGATAACTCATGAAAATGGTTTGGAAACGGAAAAACACATACTCGTTGTGCCTCGGAAGAGCTTCCAGTTGAATTTTCATCAAATGAGATCTCGTCTGGCTATAAGATTCTAAAGTGTTTTCAAGGGCGCAGGGCGCGGCCACACGCATGGATGAATGAATGAATGAATCTTTAATGAATGAATGAACTTCGTGATGGAGGAAAGGAGAAACGGGACGGGGAAATAGGTGTGGGGGGAGTAGAATATTCCTAATAAATAACATAAAGCTCCATTATGACTGTTGGAACTCACAAACAGGACACGCAGATCTCCATTTTTTCTAAATTAACCAACATACCTGCCCCGACAAGCATCCCGCAGATGTGGCTTTTTGTGTGCTTTTTTTTTTAAAATTAGGAAAATGAAATTTGAACGAAGCTGAAAAGGAGTAGCGTTTCATTTCCTGTTTCGAGCCGCAACAAGATGGCCAAGGAATCTCAAGATAGCTCTCGTGAAAACCGACATGCGATATTACAGACTGAGGGGGGAAAAGCCAATGTTTCAACAAGGCTCTCAATGAAATCTCGTCTAGCCAAGATACAATAGTTTATTTCAGTTTTAACAAAATCTCTCTCTCTGTCTCTCTCTCTCTCTGTGTCTCTGTCTCTCTCTCTCTGTCTCTCTCTCTCTCTCTCTCTCTCTCTCTCTCTCTCTCTCTCTCTCTCTCTCTCTCTCTCTCTCTCTCTCTCTCTCTCTGTCTCTCTCTCTCAGTCTCTCTCTCAGTCTCTCTCTCTCTCTCTCAGTCTCTCTCTCAGTCTCTCTCTCTCTCTCTCTCTCTCTCTCTCTCTCTCTCTCTCTCTCTCTCTCTCTCTCTCTCTCTCTCTCTCTCTCTCTGTGTGTGTGTGTGTGTGGTTTAAACGAATGTTATTGATAATCAATATAGCAGCAACATAGACAAATGCAAATGAGCACAACAAGCTTAAAGCTTATACAAGTCTCTCTCTCTCTCTCTCTCTCTCTCTCTCTCTCTCTCTCTCTCTCTCTCTCTCTCTCTCTCTCTCTCTCTCTCTCTCTCTGTGTGGTTTAAACGAATGTAATTGATAATCAATATAGCAGCAACATAGACAAATGCAAATGAGCACAACAAGCTTAAAGCTTATACAAGTCTCTCCTCTCTCTCTCTCTCTCTCTCTCTCTCTCTCTCTCTCTCTCTCTCTCTCTCTCTCTCTCTCTCTCTCTCTCTCTCTCTCTCTCTCTCTCTCTGTGTGGTTTAAACGAATGTAATTGATAATCAATATAGCAGCAACATAGACAAATGCAAATGAGCACAACAAGCTTAAAGCTTATACAAGTCTCTCCTCTCTCTCTCTCTCTCTCTCTCTCTCTCTCTCTCTCTCTCTCTCTCTCTCTCTCTCTCTCTCTCATACTTAGTACATTGAAATATCTTTATCGTTTAAAAATTCGGCACTTTCCTGGTATTGCAGTACCTCCAGGATCGTCCCACTGTCTTTATATCTACTAATGTTCCACTGTCATATGTGCCTGTTCCAGGCCGGAGGACGTTAACCCTTTCACCGCCAGCCATTTTTTAGCCCAAAAAGTACCATTAAAATTAACTGGGTAGAGAACAAATTTTATTTGCGACATTGTGAATAATCCTCTGTGACATGTACAACATTAGGCCTTTCCTTGCCTCCCAAATTTAAGAAAATAGGGTCTTCAGATATAGACCCTGATTTGATGCCTTTTAATGAAATGGGTTAAACCATTGTGGTTCATAAATGCGACATTGGCGGTGAAAGGGTTAATCGGATTTTCATCTCTCTCTCTCTCTCTCTCTCTCTCTCTCTCTCTCTCTCATACTTAGTACATTGAAATATCTTTATCATTTAAAAATTCGGCACTTTCCTGGTATTGCAGTACCTCCAGGATCGTCCCACTGTCTTTATATCTACTAATGTTCCACTGTCATATGTGCCTGTTCCAGACCGGAGGACGTTAACCCCTTTCCCCGCCAGCCATTTTTTAGCCCAAAAAGTACCATTAAAATTAACTGGGTAGAGAACAAATTTTATTTGCGACATTGTGAATAATCCTCTGTGACATGTACAACATTAGGCCTTTCCATGCCTCCCAAAATTAAGAAAATAGGGTCTTCAGATAATAGACCCTGATTTGGTGCCTTTTAATTAAATGGGTTAAACCATTGTGGTTCATAAATGCGACATTGGCGGTGAAAGGGTTAATCGGATTTTCATCTCTCTCTCTCTCTCTCTCTCTCTCTCTCTCTCTCTCTCTCTCTCTCTCTCTCTCTCTCTCTCTCTCTCTCTCTCTCATACTTAGTACATTGAAATATCTTTATCATTTAAAAATTCGGCACTTTCCTGGTACTGCAGTACCTCCAGGATCGTCTCACTGTCTTTATATCTACTAATGTTCCACTGTCATATGTGCCTGTTCCAGGCCGGAGGACGTTAACACTTTCCCCGCCAGCCATTTTTTAGCCCCAAAAGTACCATTAAAATTAACTGGGTAGAGAACAAATTTTATTTGCGACATTGTGAATAATCCTCTGTGACATGTACAACATTAGGCCTTTCCTTGCCTCCCAAAATTAAGAAAATAGGGTCTTCAGATAATAGACCCTGATTTGGTTCATAAATGCGACGTTGGCGGTGAAAGGGTTAATCGGATTTTCATCTCTCTCTCTCTCTCTCTCTCTCTCTCTCTCTCTCTCTCTCTCTCTCTCTCTCTCTCTCTCTCTCTCTCTCTCCATAACACACTTTCAGTACTATTCGTATGCATATTATGTTTGATTATATACTCTGTGTCATTTGTTTCCTACCTTGTATAACACTCCCCTTCATTAGGGGCCATGGCCTAGATGAATACAAATATTATTCATTTCATCTCTCTCTCTCTCTCTCTCTCTCTCTCTCTCTCTCTCTCTCTCTCTCTCTCTCTCTCTCTCTCTCTGTCTCTCTCTCTCTCTCTGAGTGCGCGTGCGAGTGTGTGTTTGATTGGTGGAGAACCCAATGGACAAAGTGAGTCAATGAAAATCTGTTTAACGTCCTCCGGTCTGGAACAGACACATATATGGGACATTAGTAGATATAAAGATGGTGGGAACGATCCTGGAGGCAACGCCCGGAGCAGTGCAACACTAGTAAAGTCCCGAATTTTTAACAAAACAGATTATATGTTTTCGTTAAGACAAAATGAGCATGCTGGAACGTAGTTAGTGTTATATACTGTGTGTGATTGCGTGCGCGTGCGAAGGTGGTGATGGTGGTGGTGGTGTGTGTGCATACGTGCGCGCGTGTGTGCAGCGTGCTTACTGCTCCCTCAAACCAAAGACCCGTACCGTAGCGCCCAAGAAGACGCACAATGTTTACTCGAACGTATTGTGACGGTTAAGTTGTTCCGTGAGCTGTAAATGGCTGGCAACAAAACGCACCACAGTACGCTTCACAAAACGAACTACGAAAGGCCACAGAGACAAAGGGTCAGTGGGGAGGGACACCGCAGAAGCTTAACAGCACGTGAAAAAAGCCAATTATCTCAGGGCATACCTCCCATACGTTCTTTTCTTTTCTTTTCCTTTCCTTGTTTCTTTTTTCCTTTCTTGCTCCCTTTCGTTTCTTTCATCCGTATGTAATTCCTCCTTTTTCTTCTCTTCCCTGTTTTTTTGGTCCGTTTCTTCCCCCATTTTATTTTGTGTCATTTTTTTTTCATTTTTTTTTCTCAGTCAAATCAACGAAAGAAAGACCAACCTAAGACCACCTGGGCATAATCACTATGCTCTCCTCCCTAATTTGGTCGTGTTGTTGGCGAAACATGTATCGGGGAAAGTGAAAACATGCTCCAGTAACTGCGGTTTGAGAGAAGCCGGGTTTTGTTGTGGTTTTTTTGGGGGTTTTATCTATCGCTGCAAAACGTTCGGTTCGATCTCCGCCAACCATGACGACCGATGACTGGAGTGTATAATTTGGGCGCACGGGACCCCCCTCCCGTAAATACCTAGTGGGGAAGTACTTGTTGTCCCGCAGCCCCCCCCCCCCCCCCCCCCCCCACCCCCCCACCCCCCACCCCCTAACCCTCCAACATGACCTTCCCATCACCACAACCACCTACCATAATAACTCACTCTCTTGTTCTGCGTTCCCAGGCCATATGGCCATAATGGGTAAGGTACGTATGTGTCCGGTTTTCAGTTTTCACTGCTCTCCCCGCTGCGTACAGCCGACACATTCCGATTTCGGAGGAGCTCAAAGATTGGAGAGATTTTTTTGCTTGTTTTTTTTTAAAGGCAGAAGAATGGGCCAATAAGTCAGAAAGATAGTAGAAGATAGAAAGCAAAGGGAAAAGGCAGAGTCAAAGAGACAGATTAAGAGGAAAGACAAGAGGAAGTTACAAGCACAGAACATTTTTGTGTGCGAAAGACCCCCCGGTATCCCCACGGGGAGCGACTCGTGGTGGGGGCGGGGTCGTCCAGACCCCGTATGGAGGCACGAGGCATGCCCCCCCCCCCCCCCCCCCCCCCCACCCCCCCCCCCCCCCCGCACACATTCATCTTCTATAATATTCCGTAAGAAAAAACCTTTGGTGGTAGCAGGGACCGGTACGGGCAACTCTCTTTGGCGGTAGCTCTGTATCCGGCACACAGTTGTAGTTTAGACACCACCCTCCTCATGTTTACGGCTCTCGATCTCAAAGTCTGAGGTTGGTGGTTTTTTTTAGCTGCACGGCAATAACCTCATGCTGATCGATCAGGAACCCGGCTGATCCTAACCCTATCCCTTTCCCAAATTAAGAATAGCAGAATTTTGCTTCTCGGTGAAAATGTTCAATGCGAAAATGTGATAATAATAATAATAATAATAATAATAATAATAATAATAGTACATTTAAATAGCGCTTTACCTCAGATGAGCCCAAAGCGCTTTACAATCAATTATTCATCAACAGACAACAAAAACAACATTCAAGAGTGACACCAACCAGAGACAGCGCATATACAAAGCAACTCTCTCTCTCTCTCTCTCTCTCTCTCTCTCTCTCTCTCTCTCTCTCTCTCTCTAACACACACACACACACACACACACACACGCACACACACACACACACGCACACGCACACACACACACATAAACACACACAATTATTGACGCCAACTCGTTCATACCCCATTCGGTAAGCCACAGCAACCGAGCCGCATGGACTGACCACATACACCAACACACATACACAAACACCCTCACACACAACGTACGCACGCAGACAGACACACAGACACGCGCACAGCCACACACACACATGATCGGGGTATCTGAACTCACAACTTAGCCCTGCATCTATTGGTATGATATGTATTGCTATTTTTAAAAGTTTGGTAAAGTCAAACTTCTTGGTTTCAATATTTTGTTTATTGACCAACAACACATAATTATATATCCAAATGAAATAAGCAAAAATAACGGCAGCAACAAGCTTGAAGCCTATTGTGTGCCTACTCAAATGTAGTCTGTAATGTGGCGGCTGGCAAACTGACAAAGCATATTAACATAATATTAGAAGAAAATAAACAACTCAATTTTCAATATTAGGAGCAAAAACAGGAAACTAAATTTTTAAAAAAGAAAGAAAAAAAAATTATTTCGAAAACTTATTCATTACAAAATCAAAACCGATCGGTCAGAAGGGTAAAAAAAAACACCCAGAAAGATTGGTGAGAAGAGTAGAAGAAAGAAAAAGATCGGTCAGAAGGGTAGAACACAAAAGATCGGTCAGAAGGGTAGAACACAAAAGATCGGTCAGAAGGGTAGAACACAAAAGATCGGTCAGAAGGGTAGAACACAAATGATCGGTCAGAAGGGTAGAACACAAATGATCGGTCAGAAGGGTAGAACACAAAAGATCGGTCAGAAGGGTAGAACACAAATGATCGGTCAGAAGGGTAGAACACAAATGATCGGTCAGAAGGGTAGAACACAAAAGATCGGTCAGAAGGGTAGAACACAAAAGATCGGTCAGAAGGGTAGAACACAAACGATCGGTCAGAAGGGTAGAACACAAAAGATCGGTCAGAAGGGTAGAACACAAAAGATCGGTCAGAAGGGTAGAACACAAAAGATCGGTCAAAGGGTAGAACACAAAAGATCGGTCAGAAGGGTAGAACACAAAAGATCGGTCAGAAGGGTAGAACACAAACGATCGGTCAGAAGGGTAGAACACAAAAGATCGGTCAGAAGGGTAGAACACAAAAGATCGGTCAGAAGGGTAGAACACAAAAGATCGGTCAGAAGGGTAGAACACAAAAGATCGGTCAGAAGGGTAGAACACAAAAGATCGGTCAGAAGGGTAGAACACAAACGATCGGTCAGAAGGGTAGAACACAAAAGATCGGTCAGAAGGGTAGAACACAAACGATCGG
>CM065693.1:35941640-35949140 GCA_017654935.2 Phymorhynchus buccinoides
AATATGTGCGACAATTTTGGACCGACCGACCGACCGACCGACCGACAAAGTGAGTTATAGGTTTGTGGCTTGTGCCACAAACAAAAAAACGACAACGGCAACTTTGACGACGACGGTGACGATGAGAACAGGAACATGCGAAAGAACAAGGAAGACGAAGAAGAAGAAGAGGAGAATGGATAAAAAGTGTGGAGAAAAAGAAAGAAAGACAGAACACCTTGTCATCGCACTGATATTGTTTGTAGTGTGTGTAGCTGTTCAAACTGTGACTTTATTTACTTCTCTTGTTTCTTTACAACACTATCATTATTAATCAACACTTTTTTAAAAACTGATCTCTCTCTTTACTTTACACAAAACACATTGATAAACTGATCTCTCTCTTTACTTGACACAACACACATTGATAAACTGATCTCTCTCTTTACTTTACACACAACACATTGATATACTGATCTCACTCTTTACTTTACACAAAACACATTGATATACTGATCTCTCTCTTTACTTTACACAAAACACATTGATATACTGATCTCTCTCTTTACTTTACACACAACACATTGATAAACTGATCTCTCTCTTTACTTTACACAAAACACATTGATAAACTGATCTCTTTACTTTACACAAAACACATTATAAACTGATCTCTCTCTTTACTTTACACAAAACACATTGATAAACTGATCTCTCTCTTTACTTTACACAAAACACATTGATAAACTGATCTCTCTCTTTACTTTACACACAACACATTGATAAACTGATCTCTCTCTTTACTTTACACAAAACACATTGATAAACTGATCTCTCTCTTTACTTTACACACAAAACACATTGATATACTGATCTCACTCTTTACTTTACACACAACACATTGATAAACTGATCTCTCTCTTTACTTTACACTAAACACATTGATAAACTGATCTCTCTCTTTACTTTACACAAAACACATTGATAAACTGATCTCTCTCTTTACTTTACACAAAACACATTGATAAACTGATCTCTCTCTTTACTTTACACAAAACACATTGATAAACTGATCTCTCTCTTTACTTTACACACAACACATTGATAAACTGATCTCTCTCTTTACTTTACACAAAACACATTGATAAACTGATCTCTCTCTTTACTTTACACAAAACACATTGATAAACTGATCTCTCTCTTTACTTTACACAAAACACATTGATTGATCTCTCTCTTTACTTTACACAAAACACATTGATATACTGATCTCTCTCTTTACATTACACAAAACACATTGATAAACTGATCTCTCTCTTTACATTACACAAAACACATTGATATACTGATCTCTCTTTACTTTCATTGATAAACTGATCTCTCTCTTTGTTTCTTTTTTTCCCACCTTACACTAACCCATTTAATATCATACTGACACACACACCTTTTGTTCTTCTTTTTTTTAATTATAAACACATTTTACTTCATATTCTGAAACAAGACACATACAATACGGGTTTTTTCTTTCGTTTTTTCTCTTTGCTCACTCTTTACAAATACACAACACGACATGTCTGAGTCTCTCTCTCTCTCTCTCTCTCTCTCTCTCTCTCTCTCTCTCTCTCTCTCTCTCTCTGTCTGTCTGTCTGTCTGTCTGTCTGTCTGTCTGTCTGTCTGTCTGTCTGTCTGTCTGTCTGTCTGTCTGTCTGTCTGTCTCTCTGTCTCTCTCTCTCTCTCTCTCTCTCTCTCTCTCTCTCTCTCTCTGTCTCTCTCTGTCTCTCTCTCTCTGTCTGTCTGTCTGTCTGTCTGTCTGTCTCTCTGTCTGTCTCTCTCTCTCTCTGTCTGTCTCTCTCTCTCTCTCTCTCTCTCTCTCTCTCTCTCTCTCTCTCTCTCTCTCTCTCTCTCTCTCTCTCAAAGATGCACTCAATGTCTCTCCCTCGCGCGCTCAGAAGCATAATAATACATTTACAATCATAACTTTATTTACTTCTACTACAAGTATTTTGAACATACAACTGAACAAAAATACAAATAGCATAATCCCAGTTTTATATATTTTTTCCACTCCGATGTTATTATATATACTTTTTTAAAGGTGGATCCTGACGGATGAGTTTTTGCAAGAAACACGTCGAGATCACCAGAAAGACAGCCTTTTCAAAGATCGGAAAACTCACTTTGCTCTGGTTTCCTAGAAATTAAGCCGCCAAAAAGGCGATTCCTCCTTGGCGGAGATGCCGGAGATAGTAGCCATTTTGGATGGGGTGGGTGGAGGCCACTCATTGTGGTTGAGGCGTTTTCTTTTTTGTAGTGCAGTAAAAAAAAAAAAGAGCTATTTCCTTTGTTGTGAGCAAAACTCATTTCATTAGGTGAGACCTCAAACGACAGAATTGTGTTGAGCTATATTATTAGAATAATTCCATTAAAGGTCAATAAAATGTAACGTTTTCACTAAAAGACTTGGGCTGTTTTCACTTTGTAACATTGTTGACTAGAAATTATGTTTTTATTGACTTTTTGTTTCGTTGTAAATCATTAGGTGAGACCTCAAACGACAGAATTTTGTTGAGCTATATTATTAAAATAATTCCCTTAGACGTCAGTACAATCATTTGGGCGTTTTAACTAAAAGACTGTATAAAATTAAAATAATAAAATTTAAAAAGGCTTGTAGGGGAAGACGGGATAAAAAGCGCATGGGCGGGTAAGAAGCCCACCCCAATTATCTCATGAAATGAAGCAAATTTCAGTCTCATTTTGCCCATGAGACGAGCGTTAATGTCTAGCATTCGTCTCATGGGCAAATTTGACTGAAATTTTCTTTATTTCATGAGATAATTGGGGTGGGCTTCTTACCCGCCCATGCGCTTTTTACCCCGTCTTCCCCTATTGCGAAAATATCGTGCAAACGATTTGGCGGCCATTCGAAAAGAAGCGGCACACGCCTTCTCTTTGGGTGAACGAATTTATTTCCAGCACCTCCGCCAAGGAGGAATCGCCGATTAGACAGTTTGATTTCTAGGAAACCAGAGCAAAGTGAGTGTTGCAATCTCTGTAAAGGGTGTTTTTATGGTGATCTCGACGCGTTTCTTACAAAATCTCATCGGTCAGTGTGCCCCTTTAAGTATTCACAATGACGCCTCCCGATAACAGAGGAAGCAACTGCCTGACACTGGAAATGCCTTGCCCAGCGGACATCCCCACTATCAGCAAAATGAGCACCTTGGTGTTGGAAAGGTTCATCCACGGCTAACTAATTCCCAAGGCTACAGCACAACAGAGCAAATACAATGTTCTCCGAGAGTCGAACCCCTCCCTACTCCGCCACGTCACGTGTCCTTTTCCTCGTTGACCTATTTCCAGCAGTCCCACTCTCACAATAATTAACTAGAAATTATGCTTTTTTTTATTGACTTTTTGTTGTAAATGATTAGCTGAGACCTCATACAACAGAATTTTTTGAGCTATATTATTAGAATAATTCCATTGGTTTAAACAACTTTTTATTCAATATCAAGAAATACATACAATACAACAAATAGCGTTAGAGCAGCAACGAGTTTAAAGCGTATGCTTATTAAGACGCCCATTCCATAATTCCATTAAAGGTCAATAAAGTTGCGCGTTCTAACCCAAACTAGAAAATTAATGATGCTTTTTATTGACTTTTTGTTTCGTTGTAAATCATTAGGTGAGACCTCAAACGACAGAATTGTGTTGAGCTATATTATTAGAATAATTCCATTAAAGGTCAATAAAATGTAACGTTTTCACTAAAAGACTTGGGCTGTTTTCACTTTGTAACATTGTTGACTAGAAATTATGTTTTTATTGACTTTTTGTTTCGTTGTAAATCATTAGGTGAGACCTCAAACGACAGAATTTTGTTGAGCTATATTATTAGAATAATTCCCTTAGACGTCAGTACAATCATTTGGGCGTTTTAACTAAAAGACTTGCACTTTGTTGTAAATCATTAGGTCAGACCTCAGACAACAGATGTTATTTTGTTGATGTTATTAAAATAATTCACATAAATGTTAATACATTTGAGCGTTTTAATTAACCCTTTCGCCGCCAGCCATTTTCAGCCAAACATTGCCATTAAATTTAACTGGGAAGAGAACAAAATCTGCAATATTGGGAATTCCTCTGTGACATGCATAACATTAGGCCTATTCTTACCTCCCAAAATTAAGAAGATAGGGTCTTTGGATAACAGGCCCTGCTTTGATGCCTTTTAGTGATATAGGTGGTAAGCCATTGTGGTGCATAAATGCGACATTGGCGGGGAAAGGGTTAAAGGACTTTGACTTTGTTGTAAATCATTAGGGGAGACATCAGACAACAGAATTTTGTTGACCTACAATATTAGCATTTTCCACTTAAAATATCAATAAAATTAATGTGAGTGTTTTGACTAAAAGACTTGGATTGTCTTCACTTTGTAAGTTTTATTCGGGGTTGTCAGATTTTAACGCGGGGACAGCCCTGGCAATGGCTTTGGTTGTCGGTAGCGCAGGACTATGGCCACTGCAAGTAGGGTTATTAACGCCCTTGATGGCAAGAGTTAAGCCCTTGTTGATCAGTATCCAAAAGGGCATTCACTCTTGCAAAAGGCAGCCATTAAGTGGCCTCAAATAGGGTTATTGGCGAGAGTTATTGCCTTGTTTGGTCAGTACTCAACCATCTTCCCCCACGCACTAAGGGAATTCACTCTTGCAAAAGGTGTTCTTTGCAGTAGCCAATATAAACAACATGGTTTGACTTGAATTTAATAACCTGGGCCTGTATTCACGTTGAGATAGCATGAGACTTAGCATGATGCTAACTTAGAAGCTCTTCCAATGTCCTATAGGATTTAATAGGACTTTTGGAAGAGCTTCTAAGTTAGCATGATGCTAAGTCTCATGCTATCTCAACGTGAATACAGGCCCTGTTCTTTTGTGCTTGTAACTTCTTCTAATCTATCACTTTTTTACCCTGTCTTTTCCCTTTGCTTTCTGTCATCTTATATAGTTCTGACTTATTGGCCCATTTCCCTGCCTTTCTTTAAAACAATTTGTTTCCAAATAATGTTCTCCTTTGAGCTCCTCCCAAATCAGAAAGTGTTGGCTGGATACAGAGGGGAGACCACTGAAAACTGAAAACCGGATACATACGTGCCTTACCCATTATGACCATATGGCCTGGGAACACAGACGAAGAAGAAGAAGAAGAAGAAGAAGAAGAAGAAGAAGAAGAAGAAGAAGAAGAAGAAGAAGAAGAAGATGAAGATAACCTGTTCATTCAATGTTGTTGATGGGGGTTTTTTTGTCCTTTAAGCCATCTCTCTTTGAACACATGTGCTTTTATAAACACAAGTGAAAACTGAAGAAGAAGAAGAAGAAGAAGAAGAAGAAGAAGAAGAAGAAGAAGAAGAAGAAGAAGAAGAAGAAGAAGAAGAAGAAGAAGAAGAAGAAGAAGAAAACCTGTTCATTCAATGTTGTTGATGGGGTGTTTTTTTCCTTTAAGCCATCTCTCTTTGAACACATGTGCTTTTATAAACACAAGTGAAAACTGAAAACCGGACACATACGTACCTTACCCATTATGGCCATATGGCCTGGGAACGCAGAAGAGAGAGAAAGAGAGGGGGGAGAGAATGAGGCAGAGAGAAAGAACACTGAACTGAACACTGAACGGTTTTTTTTAATGAATAGGCCGTTGACCCATGTCATTGGGGTGGTTACAAAATACTTCAAGGACAATTATTATGGGTTTCTTAGCGCATGCACATGCACAATTATAACTGCAAAACATTGTACTCTACAAAACTGTTGCACACGGACACGCACATAATCACATAATTTCACACAAGCGTATATAAATAGACAGAGAGAAAGAGAGAGAGAGAGAGAAAGAGAGGGAGAGAGAGGGGCTGGAAGAGAGAGAGAGAGAGAGAGAGAGAGAGAGAGAGAGAGAGAGAGAGAGAGAGAGAGAGAGAGAGAGAGAGAGAGAGAGAGAGAGAGAGAGAGAGAGAGAGCGATGGAGAGGGTGAGAGAGCGATGAGTCCACCAAGGGGGGTCGAGAGAGAAATGGAATTTGGCAATAGCGAGTTTTGAACACAACAAATGGATTCTGAAAGTGTAAAAACGATCACTGGGAGACAAAAAAATAACAAAAAAGAAAAAACAAGTGCAACGCCGAGCGGCTGCAAAGTCCCCTCGCAGCATCGCCGAGGTACTCCGAAATCGGAATGTGTCGGCTGTACACATACATAAAAAACGCATCAAAACAGCACGTAACTACATAAAAAGGCATCAAAACAGCACGTAACTGAATAGTTTTTTTTTATATATAGCCTTGGGGTTCGGACCCGTGATTTGAGCGCGCGCGATCATGCGCACACGCGCGCACAGAGAAAGTCATGACAACTGTGTTATAGACCATTCATCAAGAAATGTTGTGACAGAAACTGCATTAAAATACATGCAAAACTTCGCGAGATATTAGCGATTATGTGTTTCGGGGTTTGAACCCCGTAACTGGCGCGATCTTGACCTTAATGTAAATCTAAATACATCAGTGGATAGCTTGCATCTTGGCAAACTAGTATACCAAATTTGATGATGATAGACTGAATAGTTTTTGAGAAAAACGGACGAATAGCCGGACGGACGGAGGCACGCCGGACGGACACCGGACGGACGGACGGACGGACGGACGGACACCGGACGGACGGACGCTCCCCGAACCTTCGGCTCGGGGACTAACAAGATCTGAACAGAAAGGCTTTGAAGAAAACAACACAATTTCAACTACTACTTGAAGTAAGAGGGCAAACTGACAAGAAGATTGTTATCCCGATGGACGAACGGACGAAGACTAGGGCTGGATAGAAGAAACAAGGACATAGCTAGTCATAAAGCATTGAGTAGGAGGATGGAAGGGGGTATGATGACCACACAGATCTGTGCTGAAGGTGGGGAGAGGTGGGGTGGGTGTATGATAGACAGACAGACCAACGGACGGGTTCAGAGAGAGAGAGAGAGAGAGAGAGAGAGAGAGAGAGAGAGAGAGAGAGAGAGAGAGAGAGAGAGGAGAGAGAGAGAGAGAGACAGAGACAGAGAGAGAGAGAGAGAGAGAGAGAGAGAGAGAGAGAGAGAGAGAGAGAGAGAGAGAGAGAGAGAGAGAGAGAGAGAGAGAGATGGAGAGAGAGAATTGAAAAATATAAATGTGTTTGTATAAGGCCACAACACAATAGCGAAGGAGAGAGAGAGAGAGAGAGAGAGAGAGAGAGAGAGAGAGAGAGAGAGAGAGAGAGAGAGAGAGAGAGAGAGAGAGAGAGAGAGAGAGAGAGAGAGAGAGAGAGAGAAATTGAAAAAATAAAAAATGTGTTTGTATAAGGCCACAACACAATAGCGAAGGGAGAGAGAGAGAGAGAGAGAGAGAGAGAGAGAGAGAGAGAGAGAGAGAGAGAGAGAGAGAGAGAGAGAGAGAGAGAGAGAGAGAGAGAGAGAGAGAGAGAGACAGAGAGAG
>CM065693.1:35954140-35979140 GCA_017654935.2 Phymorhynchus buccinoides
ACAAAACAGCTTCACTGCTCTTCAAAGATTTTTTTTAATTTACACCTAAGTGATATTCGCCCATGACTGTTTCTCTGTCAGCATGAATAAACAAGCTCAAGTCGACCCACACCAACATATTAAAAGGGTTAGTGAACGCTATTTGTAAACAAAATTAAAAACTGAATAATAATAATAATAATAATAATAATAAGAAGAAGAAGAAGAAGAAGAAGAAGAAGAAGAAAACCGGCTTACGGTGAAGAAAGGCGTTTTTTGTTCAAGGGAGTTATTACAAACAAACATTTCGTTGAAAATAACAGAAAATACAAGATGCGGAAGAGGAGGGGTCGGGGGGTGGGGATGGAGGTTGGGGGAGGGGGTATCAATAGTGAGCAACAGTGTTAACTCGTAAGGGAGAGCAAGAAACGTTGGTGTGTTGTTGTTTTTTTATTTCGACCCCCACCCCCTCCCTATCTTTCTTTATCTCGCCCTCTCTTATCTCTCTCTCAACTTCACTTTTTGTTGTTTTTAATTCCAAAGCATATCGACAGGTCGGAAAACGGGCGCGAGCGAGAGCGAGAGAGAGAGAGAGAGAGAGAGAGAGAGAGAGAGAGAGAGAGAGAGAGAGAGAGAGAGAGAGAGAGAGAGAGAGAGAGAGAGAGAGAGAGAGAGAGAGAGAGAGAGAGAGAGAGAGAGAGAGAGAGAGAGAGAGAGAGAGAGAGAGAGAGAGAGAGGGGGAGAGAGAGAGAGAGAGAGAGAGAGAGAGAGAGAGAGAGAGAGAGAGAGAGAGAACACTGAACACTGGAAAAAATGTTTGACAAGGATAAAGATTTTAGGAGAGAGAGAGAGAGAGAGAGAGGAGAGAGAGAGAGAGAGAGAGAGAGAGAGAGAGAGAGAGAGAGAGAGAGAGAGAGAGAGAGAGAACACTGAACACTGAAAAAATGTTTTAACACTGGATAAAGATGTTAGGAGAGAGAGAGAGAGAGAGAGAGAGAGAGAGAGAGAGAGAGAGAGAGAGAGAGAGAGAGAGAGAGAGAGAGAGAGAGAGAGAGAGACGGGGGGGGGGGGGGGGGGGGGGGAGGCGGAGGAGACAAATTGGTCACAAGGAGGAAACAGTATAAAGGACTCGGGATAACACCGATCAGGAAAAACAAAAAAGCAACTATGAAAGCAACGGAGTAAACTCGTTTAATTCAGTGGAGGTCATCCAATTTTAAGACAGGTCCAAGGACACAAATATTCTCAAAGCAAGGAGGTAAACTCGTTTGAGGTCAACTCTTTTTTTTTAAAAGATAGTACCAAAAACAATATAGTTCGCATCATCATGTGGGAAATGATACAAACATAATAATTATTGATAGTATTTCCATTTTATTTCATTGTATTACTTGCGAAATAGTACGATTGTATCCAACTGTAAACTGAACGTGAATTTACCTGCACTGCAAGGTTTTAGAAATAAGTTGAAATACACATATACCACAGTACACGAATTCCCCTCATTCTAGCTCCTTTCAGTTTTCCACAGAGAGCTATTTGTTTCAAGTTATTTCTTTTAACAGAGGCAAATATTCTTATCATTGATTGTGGTTCGGGATAGGAAAAGACCTTACAAGTGGCATGCCACCATAAAACAATGTAAGCCTAATGGATAAAACACATTGAATTGGTTTATGCTGGTGACGAGTGTTAACAAAAGGCATGAACTGAAAGGAGCTGAGAAAAGCTACTGTGATACTGTTGAAGAGTATTATTGCCCGTAACAATTTGATGCATAACGAATTTGTTACCAAGTGGGCCTCTTATCTACCTGCCTTTGAAAATTCAGGCTAAAGCAACTGTTTGCATTTGGTTGGGCGGGGCCCCCCCCCCCCCCCCCCCCACAGGCCTATATACTGCAATTTTGTGTGCTTATTGTGTGTCATCTAATCAGACCCAGTGTAGTGTGTTTGTTGGTTAACAAATGTTTCAGTTGGTTGATAGTTGTCTATGGCTTGTACCCACGTGTCGTCATATCCGGCCACAAGGAGCGTGCCATATTATGGGAGATCGCAATCTTAGTCAGTAACTTTGTTTGAAAAATGCCAGATCGATGCTGTTTACACACAAATCTGACTAAGATGGCGACACTTCCGTTGGAAGGGTCGAGATGCGTACGCAGGTGGGGGGGAGCCATTGATGTGCAACTCACTTCTTCTAGTTCCATGCGCTCGTAAAATAACTTTGTCCGGTAAAAAAAAAAAAAAAAAAAAAAAAAAAGGTTCGCAGCAGTTAGACGGGTGCACAAGCATGAAACAAAAACGCATTAAGGCCGTGTACACACATATGCGGAGATTCTGTGCGGAAATCCCATGCGCAATCCGTAAATAAGTGAAAGAAAGAAGGGTAACAAAAAATACGGATTAGGTGAAATTCGGACACGTGCGCAAATAATAATAATAATAATAATATTGAACATTTATATAGCGTTTTACTCCCTTTGCAGGGAGCTCAAAGCGCTTTATATGGACATTGAAACACAAATAAGTTAACATTAACGCATATTAAGACTCAGTACAATCAAATCAAATATGCACAAAATAACATTATTTAAATAAAGCATTGTTCGCAAGAACAAAATTTGAAACAATATTACAAAATTATAAGAAATTACATGAAACATTATCACGCACACACACACACACACACACAACACACACACACAACAATAGAGAAGCACACATACTGGTGATATCACACACACACACACACACACACACACACACACACCAATAGAGAAGCACATACTGGTGATACAGTCACACAACACACACACACACACACACACACACACACACCAATAGAGAAGCACATACTGGTGATACAGTCACACAACACACACACACACACACACACACACACACACACACACACACACACACACTTATCTGAACAAGTAATGGTCAAGAAACATTCACACAGACACACAATGACTTGAACAAGTAATAATCAATAAGCATTCACACACACACACACACACACACACACACACACACACACACACACACACTTATCTGAACAAGTAATGGTCAAGAAACATTCACACAGACACACAATGACTTGAACAAGTAATAATCAATAAGCATTCGCACACACACACACACACACACACACACACACACACACACACACACACACACACACACATACACACACGCGCGCGCGCGCACGCACCCCCCACCCACCCCCATTACAACCACTCGAATCATGGACAAGTGTGCGGATTGCGCACGGGTTTCCGCACGGACACTCCGCATATGTGTGTACACGGCCTTAAAAAAAACACACACCAAAAAACAACTAAACCACAACAAACAAAATCTTCCAATGTTTCTTTAAAGACCCCCCACGTCACGTGTCACACTCCCTCTTATGCTAGGAAGTTTTCTTAAGATTCCTTATCAGATATAAGAGGGAAAACACGTGAAAACCGTGATTTTGACACGTGACGTGGTGGGTTTTGAAAGCAGCCCAGGTGTGGTGTGAGAGAGATGCCCCCAGTTTGATAAGGGCTGGCACGGTGGCTACAAATGAGTAGCATTGTTCACACATCTTTTTTCCACCACCGTCACCACCACCACCGCTACCCCGCGGCCCTTCAAGCTCTCAAGGGTACGAAGCATCGTGGCCCCGACTATGGCTACTGCAACTAGAGTTATTATTAACGCCATTGACGGCAAGAGCTAACCCCTTGTTGATCAGTATCCAAAAGGGAGTTCACTCTTGCAAAAGGCAGCCATTAAGTGGCCTCAAATAACGTTACTGGCGAGAGTTATGCCCTTGTTTGGTTTAGTACTCAGCCGTCTTCCCCCCACACCCACCAAGGGCATTCACTCGTGCAAAAGGTGTTACTTGCAGTGACCTCTGTGTACCCCCCAGTTTTGTCTCTTACAAAAGTCTTTGTTGTCCCCGTCTGTATGTGTCCCCGATTCTATGTGTCCCTGTCTCTATATGTCCCCGTATGTATATGTCCCCATCATATATATATATATATCATGTTGCGGTCTCTGTGTACCCCCAATTTTGTCACTTACCAATCTATGTGTCCCCGTCTGTTTGTGTCCTCGATTCTATGTGTCCCCCGTCTCTATATGTACCCGTCTCTATGTGTCCCCGTCTCTATGTGTCCCCCGTCTCTATGTGTCCCTGTCTCTATATGTTCCCGTCACTATGTGTCCCCGTCTCTATAAGTTCCCGTCTCTATGTGTCCCTGTCTCTATATGTTCCCGTCACTGTGCGCACCCAGTTTTGCCTCTTACCAGTCTATGTGTCCCCGTCTCTATGTGTCCCTATGTGTCAGTCTTTATGTGTCCCCGTCTCTATATGTTCCCGTCTGTATGTGTCCCCGTCTCTATATGTTCCCGTCTCTATGTGTCCCCGTCTCTATATGTTCCCGTCTCTATGTGTCCCAGTCTCTATGTTTTCCCGTCTCTATGTGTCCCTGTCTCTATATGTTCCCGTCTGTATGTGTCCCCGTCTCTATATCATGTTCCCGTCTCTGAGTGTCCCCAGTTTTGTCTCGTACAAGTCTTTGTGTCCCCCCGTCTGTATGTATCCCCGATTCTATGTGTCCCCCGTCTCTATTATGTTCCCGTCTCTATGTGTCCCCGTCTTTGTATGTCCCCATCATATACATATCATGTTCCGGTCTCTGTGTGCCCCCAGTTTTGCCTCTTACCAGTCTGTGTCCCCGTCTCTATATGTCCCTATCTCTATGTTGTGTCCCTGTCTCTATGTGTCCCCGGCCGTCTCTATGTGCCCGCGCCTTTGTATGTCCCCATCATATATAAATCCGCCTATATGTGAGACAGGAATCTAACCCTAATCCAAACCATAACTGTAATCTGAAACCTTCAACAGAGAAAAAAATCCTATCCTTGACCCTAACCCTGTTGTCTATGTTGATAAAGGCGCATTCGCCGAAATATCCAGTAGTTTTGTTTTGTCTCGTGAATAAACTAACGTCACTTTACACTTGTCGTGTAGTTGTTTGGTTTAAACAAATCTTTATTCACTCACTCGGAAACGATCAAACAAAAAGACAATTAGAGCAACAACAAGCTCGAAGCTTATACCGTGCTCCTTAAATTAACGTCATAATTGCACAATTGATTGAACAGATGGAGACTGCGTTTAAACCAATATGAACTGTGAATACAAACAAGAGTATAGTTGTTTGTTTGTTGCCTGTCTCTATAACCCGATGGGGGACACACAGAGTCGAGGACACATAGAGACGGGGACACATAGAGTCAGGGGCACAATGAGGGTGACACAGACAGGGGACACATAGAGACGGTTCACTTAGAGTCAGGGGCACAGTGAGGGTGACACAGACAGGGGACACATAGAGACGGGTTCACATAGAGTCAGGGGCACAGTGAGGGTGACACAGACAGGGGACACATAGAGACGGGTTCACATAGAGTCAGGGGCACAGTGAGGGTGACACAGACAGGGGACACATAGAGACGGGTTCATACAGTCAGGGGCACAGTGAGGGTGACACAGACAGGGGACACATAGAGACGGGTTCACATAGAGTCAGGGGCACAGTGAGGGTGACACAGAGACGAGGACACATAGAGACGGGTTCACATAGAGTCAGGGGCACAGTGAGGGTGACACAGACAGGGGACACATAGAGACGGGTTCACATAGAGTCAGGGGCACAGTGAGGGTGACACAGACAGGGGACACATAGAGACGGGTTCACATAGAATCAGGGGCACAGTGAGGGTGACACAGACAGGGGACAAATAGAGACGGGTTCACATAGAGTCAGGGGCACAGTGAGGGTGACACAGACAGGGGACACATAGAGACGGGTTCATACAGTCAGGGGCACAGTGAGGATGACACAGACAGGGGACACATAGAGACGGGTTCACGTAGAGTCAGGGGCACAGTGAGGATGACACAGACAGGGGACACATAGAGACGGGTTCACTTAGAGTCAGGGGCACAGTGAGGATGACACAGACAGGGGACACATAGAGACGGGTTCACGTAGAGTCAGGGGCACAGTGAGGATGACACAGACAGGGGACACATAGAGACGGGTTCACGTAGAGTCAGGGGCACAGTGAGGATGACACAGACAGGGGACACATAGAGACGGGTTCACGTACAGTCAGGGGCACAGTGAGGATGACACAGACAGGGGACACATAGAGACGGGTTCACGTAGAGTCAGGGGCACAGTGAGGATGACACAGACAGGGGACACATAGAGACGGGTTCATACAGAGTCAGGGGCACAGTGAGGGTGACACAGACAGGGGACACATAGAGACGGGGACACATAGTCAGGGGCACAGTGAGGGTGACACAGACAGGGGACACATAGAGACGGTTCACGTAGAGTCAGGGGCACAGTGAGGATGACACAGAGACGAGGACACATAGAGACGGTTCACACATGTCGGGGACACATAGTCAGGGGCACAGTGAGGGTGACACAGACAGGGGACACATAGATACGGGTTCACATAGTCAGGGACACAGTGAGGATGACACAGACGGGGTCAAATAGAGACGGGGACACATAGAGTCAGGGGCACAGTGAGGGTGACACAGACAGGGGACACATAGAGACGGGTTCACATAGAGTCAGGGGGACAGTGAGGGTGACACAGACAGGGGACACATAGAGACGGGTTCACATAGAGTCAGGGGCACAGTGAGGGTGACACAGACGGGGTCAAATACAGACGGGGACACAGAGTCGGGGGCACAGTGAGGGTGACACAGACGGGGGGTGCTAGAGACGGGGACACAACGAACTGATCCCCTGCTCTCACTACAACTGGTTTAATAATATTCATGAGCTTGTCACTCTTTATCGGGGTGCTTACTCGTTCGTTCTGTCTCACCAGTAAAGAGTCTTTTTTTGTTTTGTTGTTTTTTCGTTAAAGACCCACCCGGTTTTTTTCCATTCTTTATCGGGGTGCTTACTCGTTCGTTCTGTATCACCAGTAAAGAGTCTTTTGGGTTTTTTGGGTTTTTGTTGTTGTTAAAGACCCACCCGGGTTTTTTTCTTCATTCTGTATCGGGGTGCTTACTCGTTCGTTCTGTCTCACAAGTAAAGAGTCTTTTTTGTGTGTGTTAAAGACCCACCCGTTTTCGTCACATAGTGGGTTTTTCTTTTCTTACACATTCCTCCCTTCCTTTTTTCCATCTTGTAATTTCCACATAATATTCACACCCCTCTCATTATTTCACCCTCTCATATACACCCAATAGCTATATATTTATATATTACATAGGGGAAGACGGGGTAAAAAGCGCATGGGCGGGTAAGAAGCCCACCCCAATTATCTCATGAAATGAAGCAAATTTCAGTCTCATTTTGCCTATGAGACGAGCGTTAATGTCTAGCATTCGTCTCAGGGGCAAATTTGACTGAAATTTTCTTTATTTCATGAGATAATTGGGGTGGGCTTCTTACCCGCCCATGCGCTTTTTACCCCGTCTTCCCCTATACCAGCTACATCATACACAAATTCGGAAGTAACACTTAACATTGCCAATTGAAAATTATGAACGGGTTTCAATAATACATTATTACAGTGACGAGTGTGCGTGTGTGTGTGTGTGTGTGTGTGTGTGTGTGTGTGTGTGTGTGTGTGTGTGTGTGTGTGTGTGTGTGTGTGTGTGTATGTGTGTGTGTGCGTGCGTGTGCGTGTGCGTACGCGGGTGTCTCTGAGTGCGTATGTGCATGCGCGTGTGCGTATGTAATTAATTAATTGTCCGCTCAAATTTTCAAACTGTTAGATGTTAATGTCGAACTAGATTGTGTGACTGAGGTTCCTGTGATTTCTTAGTTTTTACCCCCCCCCCCCCCCCCCCCCCCCCCCCCCCCCCCCCCCCCCCCCCCCCCCCCCCCCCCACCCCCCCCCCAAAAAGACCTTAAGATGAAAATCCCTGCGGTTACGTTATACGAGGGGCACTCCATATATTTTGCAATGTGGAGAACTGACAGTGTACATCCTACTTCTGGATAGTCAAGCATTTAGAAGAGTCCCTCACTAGAACACATGCACATGGATTATCCTTTCCAATCAAACGGTTATAGCACCAGACCAGCTCAACTGAAGTATGTCAAATAGTGCCCTCGATAAACGCTCAATCATCTTCAACTTTCTATAATTGCTTGCATATTCACCAGTGCTTTGCATAATTATTACACTAGGGAAAAAAACTAACAAGGGAACAGCTTTCCCCTCTCTCTCTCCCTGCTCACCGTCTTTCCCAACCACCAATCTGAACAGCTTTTGAGCTTTGTGTTCCCAACGTAGCATGCCAATAACATCATAGGTAAGTAGAAACAGTAGGGCGGGGGTGTAAAGCGGAATCGCAAGAGGTGATGTAGAGAGAGGAAGGGGCGGAGGGTAGGATAAAGGACAGGTGAAAAATGAGGGGAAGTGTTAAGGAGGGGAGGGGGAGTAGTGGGTACAGAATGGAGAATGGGGTCTGGGGCTGAGGGGGTGGGGGTGGGGGTGGGCAGCGGCAACAACAGTGTACAAACACTCAGTCAAATAGTGTAAACACCCGTACCCAGCCATAATACATTTTTAATGGACCAACTCCGAAGTTTTAAGTGGGGGGACCTTTTCAGAAAAGGCGCTAAAAGTCCACTGAGATCTTAGAAGCTGATCAATAAGGAAGGAGAAGGAGAAGAAGAAGAAGAAGAAGAAGAAGAAGAAGAGAAGAAGAAGAAGAAGAAGAAGAAGAAGAGAAGAAGAAGAAGAAGAAGAAGAAGAAGAACAACAACAACAACAACAACAACAACAACAACAACATCATCAAGGGGGAGGAGGAGGTGAAGGAGAAGGGGGAGAAGAAGAAAAAGATAATCAGGTGCGTGCAGGTGCGGTGGGTGATATTAGATGACTACACGGATCCCTACAACAAGACCAAACTGGTTTTTAACACCTGATCGAAGTTTGCGATATTTGTCCTTTTTTCTGCTCTTCCGTCCGCCCCCCACCCCACATCGCCCCCTTACCTGACCTCCTACTACCCCCAATCCCACCCCACCCCCTTAATAACCCCTGTCCCTTCAACAGTTTACTTTCCTTTTTTTCTGCCCGCATCTTCTCACCTCCACTGCTATCAGCTTTTGGTGTGCCTTCACCCTTGTTCTCGGCCATTGTTAGATATATTGGGGGAAAAGCCTGTATATTACTTTAGTTCTTTCTTTTCTCACTCTCTTGATTGGCTAGGGGGAGGGTGTGTGTGTGTGTGTGTGTGTGTGTGTGTGTGTGGGGGGGGGGTGATGACCTGGGACCTGATCTTCCCGAGATATACAACGACGACGTGTCGCTAGAACCCGCAGTCTGATGGGCCAGATTTGCGTGGAACAAAAAGGGTGAAGATCTGGCCCTGTAGTCATGAATGCGAATTAGACAATCAACACGGGGAATAGTATGTAAATTAGACTATAAACTCCCAAAAACGATTGGCTGTTTAGAGCCTGATTTACATACAAATCCCCGTTTTGAATGTCCTAGACGCACTCGTGACTACATGGCCTGGTGAATAGGTGGTGGCTATGATGACTCATCATAAGGAGCAATATAACCAAAATGAGCAATTTGACCGAAAGGGTTTGTTGTTTTACGAACCTGCTCCGTCTGTTCTTCTCCCAGTTTCCCACCTCTCTTCTTTGAATTGTTAGGTTAGGTTAGGTACATAATAGTCACAGAAGCGTCTCTGTGAAATTCGGGTTGCTCCCACCTGGAGAGCGCGTCGCAGCCAGAGGCGCGCCACCCATTTGTTTTTTATCATTGTTTTGCATGCGATTTTTGTGACTGATGAGGAAGGAAGGATTGACCAAATGACAACTTTTTCGTTGTCCACTGGGCTTAACGTGTGCTAAGTGCATGAGCACTTGGGACCTCGGTTTATCGTCTCATCCGAAAGACTCCACGTTCAGACCGCAAGGCCTAGTGCAAAGTGAGAGGAAAAATCCCCTGTACCCAGGTTCGAACTCGGGTTTACTTGACACGAAGCGAACGCGCTACCACTGTGCCACGCTACACTGTTGGGGAAGTCCTTATTCGCCTAGTCCAATTTCACATATTCCAGTCTCACCTACTCAGGTTTCACAAACACCTGTTTCACCTACAGTGTCTGTGAGGGCCTGGTTTCGGATTCCGCGACTTGAACAAGCCGGGGTGTGGTTGTGTGCTGGGACTCGGAATGAGCGGCGTGGGAGCAACGCCACTGTACGGCCCAGAAGATGGGACAGCACACAAAAAACGTGTCTGTGAGGGCCTGTTTCAACTGCGGTATCTTTTGCTGACCAATTGCGCACGTCAACTGAGCTTTATGTTCATACTCATGGGTATACATCAATACCCGCACAGCTATGCAGAACATAACAACAGTTTGACGTAGCCTTGGTGCTCTAGCTTATGTCAACTGGTCTGACACAGCAGCCGTAAAACCCTTTCAACGCTAGCCATTCCTCAGCCAAAATTTACCATTAAACTTACCCGGGTAGAGAACAGATTTCGTCTGCAATATTGGGGATTCATCTATAACATGCATAAAATAGGGCCTGTCCTTACCCCCCACAATTAAAAACATAAGGTAATTGGTCAGCAGACCCTCATTTGATGCCTTTTGGTAACATGGGTGTTAAATCATTGTGGTGCCAAGAGGCGACATTTAGTGTCGATGAAAGGGTTTTAATTAAATGAAGCCAAGGCGAAGCAACATGGCGTACACAAACGATGGAATGGGTGTTGTCCTACCTGCCCGTTTCTGCTGCAGGACTCGTGCAACACGTTCCTCCTTGTCTGTGCCCCGTCTCGCTTTGCCTTGCGGTGCGCTGCCAACATCCAGCGATGTTGCCAGTGTCTACAGACGTGATAACTGTTGCTTGGGCAGGTCTTGTGCTGGGAACATTTCCAGAACACCACATTCGCACTTTTACGATTCAGTGCACAGACGTATCCGTCAAGAATTAGCTTTCTTCCCCCTCTTATAGTCGTAATAATTTCCGCAGCTGTCATATTTCTCTCTCTCTATGAGTTTGCTTGGACAAATGAACCAACTTCCTGTTCTTTTCATTTACTAGTTATCAGGCATAAGCAAATGCTGAACATATGTCACAGTACCTTAAGAAAAAAAGGCAAAGCGGAGTCTCGAGTATGAGGATAGGCTGAGTATTGCTCAAAAAGGCAAAACAGTGAAAATACAAAGTAAAACAGAACTCAGTCGTGGAATCAACGAAGTCGTCATCAGCGTTATTGTATTATTCTTGTCGTAGGTGAAAGTGGACGGATTGCTTCTTCTATGGAAAGGAAAAGAACAGCTGAGTAGGTGAAACGGGATGGGCCATAGGGCGGCCATATTGCTCATTATCATAGCAAAGCGTAGGTGAAACAGGAATTGGTAAAAATGGACACTCCCTAATTGATACCCTCTCCCCCCCCTTCCCCCTCCGTGGGGATACCGGGATGCGTGTGTGTGTACTTTCTTACAAATAGTTCCCCACCTTCTGGAAGTTCTGTTCTTGTAATGTCCTCTAATATATCACTCTCTTTGACTCTTGTCTTCCCCGTTTGCTTTCTGTCATCTACTATCTTTCTGCTTTGCTGGTCCACTCTCCTGCCTTTTGTTCTAGAAACTCTTTCACAGATTTGTATCCAGCCGAAGATGGACACGCTGGGCCTATTTTGTTAGTTTTAGGCGCATAACGACAGCATGATTTACCTGCGCTCACATGACAGGAGGCTGTCTGAGCGACTGACGACAAAAGAAGACCGGTATATTGTCCATCTTTTTGCAGGCTCGCAATGAAGAAGAATCAGGCTCTGAAAACCCCACACGTCTCTCCATTTGCACGGAGTGGCAATGATTGTCTGTCTGCCAAGTATGTTACATACTATTGTACTGCAGTCATATAAGAGTTTGTTTCCTTGTAATCTGAGACTGATCTCCATTTATCACCACATTTGTTTAATATTCATTAATATCTTTTATTATATCTTTTAATTTAATATTGTTACCTTTTTATGTTCTTCTTACTGTTTGTTTGTTTATTTTTTATTCCATTGTTTATGTATTACATTAATACATGAAACATATTTGAAAATTAAGATAGCGCTTCATTACTTTGCTTGGCCGTCCGTCACTATAATTGTCTGTGTACCTTTTTGTTTAAGATAGGGCTTTATATCAGTTTTCTTGTTGCCCTATCTAATGATCATTGTTGATTTTCATTTGTGACTTTCATAAATAAAATGCTATCTAAACCAAGTCTCATTGAGATGGTACTGGTGCTGGTGTATTTTAGTTGTAAAACAACACAGGCGCTAATTGTTAAAATAAAAATAGGAGCGGGGGAGGGTGTGTAGGGGGGGCTAGTATAAAAATAGCGAATGAAAATCCGATTACAGTCCTCTGGCCTGGAACAGGCACATGTGGGACATTAATAGATATAAAGATGATGGGACGATTCTGGAGGCACTGCATTACCAGGAAAGTCCCGAGTTATCAAACGATAAAGATAATGTAACTTGCATAACAAGAGCCACATAAACACATACAAAATCGCATACCACTTCAGTAAAGTGGGTAAGAGAAGATGGCGAGGGTGGTGGTGGAACTATATCTAGTGCTAATGGTGATAATGTCCACCTTAATAAACATAACAATAAAAATCAACAAAACTTTAAATGTTGGTCGCCTTTAACTTACAGTAGGCACATATACATTTCCCACCGTATTATTTTATTTTGTTTAACCAAGAAGAAGAAGAACAACAACAACGAAGACAAAATAATAATGAGAACACGAACAAGCCCAAGATCAACAAAACGGGAAAAAGAAATCAGCGTGACAAAGGATCGAATATACTAGAATGAAAAGAAGTGGGGGGAAAAACAATGGCTGGTTGTTATGGTCCGTACCGGGGTATCATCCAACTAGTGAGCTAAGTTGGATACTAACACAAGATGGCGGCTGGACCCTTCTGGAAAACAAAACAACCGGAAATGACGACGGCGTAGTGATATCCAGCCAAAACGAAGATGGTAGCCTAGTAGGCGAGTCCCATACCAACCAGGACAGGGGGTGTTAAGTATCACCCCCCAAGATCAGGTGTGGGCTAGCCCGTCATGGCACAGCACGGCGCTGTAGACACACATAGGGGTGAGAAAGAAAGAAAGAAAAAAAGAAAGAAAGAAAGGGGGCGTGTCCAACCCAGTGGGGGTAGCTAAGGAGTTTGTCATTGCTACCCTTTCAATGCAAAGGAAAGGGGTGGCGCCCGCAACACTTGTACCCCACCCACCTGTCTTCCCTTCAAAGGGAAGCGAGGAGGGAGACAATGAGCCGACTAACACACCGAGGGAGATTAGTACTGGAGTGGAGGGATTTATGGATTTACTTACTTATTGCTAACAAACGACTTTTGTGTAGAAGCTGCTGTCAGCAGTTCAGTTATTGATCGATGCTTGATTGAGTGGATAGGTTTATTTATTGCTAACAAACAACGTTAGTGTAGAAGCTGCAGTTATCAGTTCAATTATTAACCGATGTTTGATTGCGTGGATAGATTTACTTACTGCCAACAAACAACTTTTGTGTATAATCTGCAGTTATCAGTTCAGTTAATATATGATGCTTGATTGAGTAGATAGATTTACTTATTGCTAACCAAAAAAAACTTTTCTGGAAGTTGTAGTACAGTAGTAGTTCAGTCATTCATTAATCGATGATTTCGTTGATTTTGTTTTTGGGGGACTTTTCTTTTATCAGGATGCAGATCGACGGGTTTTCTTCAGGTATTAATTTTCTGTCTGTCTGTGTCTGTCTGTCTGTCTGTCTGTCTGTCTCTCTCTCTCTCTCTCTCTCTCTCTCTCTCTCTCTCTCTCTCTCTCTCTCTCTCTCTCTCTCTCTCTCTCTCTCTCCTCTCTCTCTCTCTCTCTCTCTCTCTCTCTCTCTCTCTCTCTCTCTCTCTCTCTCTCTCTCACACACACACACACACATACACACACACAGAGCTCATACGCGGCGTTATCTCTGAAATGCAGTATTTTGCTCTTTTTTTAATAAGAAGAGAGAGAGAAATAGAAGAAGGAGTTGCACGAGGAGGAAGAACGGTAGCAGCAGCAGCAGCAGCAAAATAAGAAGAAGGAGGAGGAGGAGGAGGAGGAGGAGGAGGAGGAGGAGGAGGAGGAGGAAGAAGAAGAAGGAGGAGGAGGAAGAAGAGGAGGAAGAGGAAAAGAAGAAGAAGAAGAAGAAGAAGAAGAAGAAGAAGAAAGGAAACAATAATACTAACAACAAAATATACGGAGATTTAGACACTGGGAAACAATTTTTACTAATCATCTAGAGGAAATAAATACTTAACAGTGTAGAACATTTAACCCTTTCGCCGCCAACCATTTTTCAGCCCAAAAAATACCATTCTCTGAGTAGAGAAGAAAACAAAATCTGCAATATTGCAAATTCCTCTGTGATGTGTAAAACATTAGGCCTATCCTCCCAAAATTATTAAAATAGGGTCTTCAGATAACAGGCCTTGATTTGATGCCTTTTAGTGACATGGGTGTTAAACCATTGCGGTGCAAAAATGCGACATTGGCGGTGAAAGGGTTAATCGACCAGCCTACTTGCAATAATGCAAAATAAAATAATGCCAGCAGACATTTTAATCTTTAAAAAAATAAATTGTGTGTGGCTTTGTGTGTTTGTTCGTTTCCCTTCTGTTCTAAGCAATATCAACAAAAGCTTTTATGGTGACAGAAGGCGCCTCTATTTGAGATATCAGTTTGTTTGTGACAACCAAGTTTAAGTACAGTACTTGTTTTTCTCACTTGAAGCAATTCCCGGTCACAACAAAGATGGACACTAACAAAAACAATATGTGATGATTGAAGGTCAACGTTAACGTTATTATTAATCACAGTTATGATCTGTTAGGATCAAAGTAAATAATTTCGTCACTCACATACTCCTTAGATTATCGAATTTTAACACCGATATTCACGTGTTGTATCGCTATGTAAAGTTCAACATTTACCAATACTCCCCAACCCAACCCACCTCCCATCGCAACACCAATGTGTAGAGTGGCACAGTGGTAGAGCGTTCGCTTCGTGTCAAGTAAACCCGAGTTCGAACCTGGGTACAGTGGATTTTTCCTCTCACTTTGCACTAGGCCTTGCGGTCTGAACGTGGAGTCTTTCGGATGAGACGATAAACCGAGGTCCCGTGTGCCTCATGCACTTAGCACACGTTAAACCCAGTGGCAACGAAAAAGTTGTCATTTGGTCAAAATTTCCCCCCTTCCCTTCCTTCCTCATCAGTCACACAAAAATCACATGCAAAAAAAGAGAGAAAGATATTGGGCCTCTGGCTGCGACGCGCTCTCCAGGTGGGAGCAACCCGAATTTCACAGAGACGCCTCTGTGACTATAATGTACCTAACCTAATTGCTTGATTGGTTTAAATACCATTTTTTAGTGTATCAAATGCCCCAAATATCAATAAACATGGGATCAGGCAACGAGAAGACTTAAAGTATCTAAAGCCCTATCAATAAGTGCATACACTTGATTGATTATCGAATGAGACGAAGAACGAAATTGTATTTGCCCATTGTAGTGGAGAAAAGCATGAAGCTTTTTGCTTACACACAAAGTAGGCTAATCCGCGACAAACCACACTTTGATCATCAATAGATTTGTCAATGATTAAAGGGATTATTAAAGATTAGTATGACTAATTGCAAAAATCTGTTTTAGCTTATCCCCCAACACATTAGCAGCTGTTTACAATGCAAGTTCCATCAATTTCTGTGTCAATCGAAGAAATAAGTAACATACTTTACTTGTCATAATAATAATATATAAAAAATAAACAGAAAGAAAAGCAAGATTTCACGGTTCGCTCCATACTTTGGTGATCGAATGTAGACAAAGACTTTACTCTTGATAATAATAATAATAATATAAACGATCAAAAATTGAAGAAGAAAAAACAAACACACCATTAAACTTTCCTCTTATATATATATATATATAAACGTACAAGAATTGAAGAAGAAAAAACAACCACACCATTAAACTTTCCTCTTATATATATAGTTTGCTTGAAAAAAACTAGTTTTGTGTCCAATATTTAAGTTTGTGAGCCTAAGAAAGAAACTGAATAACTTTAATTTTAACTTTACAATTTATTCTGTGTTCTGAAAAGAATTTATAAAAAATAAAAAAATAAATTAAAAAAATAATAATAATGTGCTGATTTACTTTTTCTCCCAATGGGGGGGAGATGGACAATGCCTATGCAAAGACAGCTGTTTCGTCTTTGAGAAAGACTCTTCAGTCTGCATATCGGCCTGCAAAGTATGTCCACAGTGAACATTCAAACTGAGCTAGAAGACTTTCTACAAGAGAAAGGTTGTCCTCTTTGCACCAGATTGAAAGCCCACAATAAAAGCAAACCAGCACTTAATTAAAAAGAAATGGTAACAATCTTGAGTAAAATAAAAAAAATAATAATGTTCTAAAGTTACAATCCCTCGAAGAGAGTAGAAGAGATGGGATGCCATGTTGGTGGATCCAGTGAAGGATTCAATAAGGGAGGTCATAGAAATCGTAGTAAACACCAACATACTCCCAGTGAGGAGGAATGTAGAGAGGTGTGCCTGGATCAGGTAGACTGATGCGCTTTCCTTCTTCCAAGTATAATATAAACGTACAAGAATTGAAGAAGAAAAAACAACCACACCATTAAACTTTCCTCTTATATATACTCGATCATTGGAGTCCCCCGAGGAAAGTTTTAATAAAACTGAAATATTGGGAATATTGAAGGTGTTTTGTTTATCTTTCTTCGCTTTTTGTGCGTCTATATATATATATATATATATATAATTTGCTTTGATAAAACTTTTTTTGTATCCAATGTATGCTTTGTGAACCTAAGAAACAAACTCAATTACTTTAACTTTAACCTTACGATTTGTTTTGTGTTTGTGTTAATAATAATAATAATAATAATAATAATAATAATAATAATAATAACAATAACAATAATAATAATAATAATAATAATAATAATAATAATAATAATAATTTTTAGAAAAAGCAAGATTGTACCATTCACACCAAACTTTCTTTTTTTACGGATGGCTTCATGAAAAAGAGCATATTATCATAAATACAATTTTGACTTCAATTGACCTTGGTGATCGAATTATACACTTGTAAAGATATTCTCAATCAGGTCTGAGACAATAAAACTAGCAACGGATATACAGATTAGTCTACTGGTTACCAACAAGTTAACATAATATTGGTCAATCTGTGATGAAGGGTGTAAACAACATTGCAGTGCGTGAAAGCATTCACTCATTATTGACATCTAGGCTATGCACGTGTTTGCGTATCTGTCGTTTCCGACCATGACTGCCAGACAGCAAAAGGGTCAGCTGCCATTCCGGCGGGCTGGGCTAACTTTTGTTTATAAATGGGGAAGCCTTGCCCAGGGTACATCCCCATTTTCTCGGCCAAAGGGATTTGAGAACAGTTCGCGTTGGGGAAGGTCCCCAAAGGCCAACCAATCCCATTTGGCTGTAGCACTAGAGCGGGCGCAGAAACATAATAATAATTTAGGAGATAGTCACAGAGTTGTGCAGATTTTTGTTTTTTTAAAGACCAGAATGATTTGTATAAAAGCTGCGTACAGAAGCTCGTTGGTAAATATTACAAACACTGCAAATAGCCACGATCAGCTTGAGTTAATTTGAACGGTGTAGCAAGATTCATCCTTTAAGCAGACTCACTCTCTCTCTCTCTCTCTCTCTCTCTCTCTCTCTCTCTCTCTCTCTCTCTCTCTCTCTCTCTCTCTCTCTCTCTCTCTCTCTCTCTCTCTCTCTCTCTCTCTCTCTCTCTCTCTCTCTCTCTCTCTCTCTCTCTCTCTCTCTCTCTCTCTCTCTCTCTCTCTCTCTCTCTCTCTCTCTCTCTCTCTCTCTCTCTCTCTCTCTCTCTCTCTCCTCTCTCTCTCTCTCTCTCTCCCTCAACATTTTCACTGTTTACATGCTATTCACTGGTTGTTGTTGTTTATTTTCTTTTATTGCATGTTTTTTTTATTGTTGTTTATTCGATATTTTCGCTTACCACAGGGCTGGGTGTAACAAACGTATGTATGCTTATCTCATTACCCTGTATAAATAACATTTCTTTCGTTCGCTCTCTCTCTCTCTCTCTCTCTCTCTCTCTCTCTCTCTCTCTCTCTCTCTCTCTCTCTGGTTTAAATGTTTTATTTTCCAAATCAACATGAACAACAACTATGACATAACTGAAGCAACAACAAGCAGAGCTTATGGCGTGCTCAGTTCAAAACGAATTACACAGTATAAACATTGGCGGAATTTTACCAGGAAATACCAGCAATACATTTTTGAAAAGAAAGTCACAACAAACCAAACGAACAATGGACATAGCAATAGACAAAAAAGTAGAATCGACACAAAAATGATAAGAGAGAGAGAGAGAGAGAGAGAGAGAGAGAGAGAGAGAGAGAGAGAGAGAGAGAGAGAGAGAGAGAGAGAGAGAGAGAGAGAGAGAGAGAGAGAGAGAGAGAGAGAGAGAGAGAGAGAGAGAGAGAGAGAGAGAGAGAGAGAGAGAGAGAGAGAGAGAGAGAGAGAGAGAGTGAGTTCCACCTCACACCACTCTGCAGACCAGAACTCAAACCCCACGCCGCAATAAAACGAAATAGGACACGATGATGACATTAGGATTACATGAAATGACGCCAAGATGATAACAGAGATACACCCAAACTAACTGAGTTAAAATATTAGGTGAGAATATGAACTGGTAAGGATGCAAGAGCTGGAAAGGAAGCAGGGGTTTGAATTTTATAGCCTTTTACTTAGCTCTATAAACTGCTGCACGGTTTTGAATATTTGTTCGTTTTCTGACACTGATAAACTTTGATCGCCAAAGAGTAGGGTGCATGGGTTAAGTGTTGAGATCGTGTTTATTCTTTCAGCAGCATAGTGTCTACACTGCATCAGATAATGTTCAGCATCTTCCGTATTGTGGCCACATGTACATTTGGGGTTATTTAATAAGTGTCTGTTGTACAAGTCACCGTTAATATTGCTCATTCCTAAACGTAAACTACAATGGTTAACTTGATTCTGTCTGGAGCCTACATAATACACTACTCACAAAAAGTTAAGGATCACTATGAGAAAACAGGTGCGCAATAAACTCCGTTCGCTCCTGTTATTTTTTTCTCAGTCAAGCCAAATTGTTATGAATTCTTGTTCAGCTGTAAGTGGGCGATGTTGTGTTAGTGGAAACATTGCACGTGATTCTCTATTACTGAGCTTGGCAGCAAAAGAAAAAGCGGAAACTTGCGAAAAAGGACCTTGTTTTGGATCGTTCTGCATGAACACATTGCACAAGCCAGATGGAAAAACCATTATGCACGTGCAAGCACTGCTGTTTATGTGTGAGATGCTGTCTCTTGCTTGGCTTTATAAGAAGACATACCACCAGTATTAGGCCTGATTTGACAATGCCTCCACGACGAAAATTGAGCGAGTTGGATAGGGGACGAGCTGTTGCATGGTTCCAAGATGGTGTTCCCAAGCGAGAAGTGGCCAGGCGACTTCAGGTGTCCATCTCGGTCATTGTCAGACTGATTCAACGCTTCACAGCCACTGGGAGGGTCCATGAAAGACGCAGATCTGGTCGACCGAAGAAGACAACTCCACGTGAAGATCGTCTCATTGAACGACAAGCCCTGCAGACAAGAACAGCCTCTTCCAGCATCATTCGAAGGCAGCTGAGGGTGGCTACTAACATCAACATCAGCCAGCAGACCATACGGAACCGCCTTCATGGGTTTAACCTCCGTTCTCGTCGCCCAGCTGTACGGCCACGCTTAACTCCAGCCCATAGGGCAGCACGCCGCGCCTTCTGCAGACGTCACGTGAGGTGGACACGTCAGCAATGGTCCCAGGTCCTGTTCAGTGATGAATCACGCTTCACCCTGAACCACAACGACGGCCGACTGAGGGTCTGGAGGCGCCCAGGGGAACGCTTTATTGACGCCACTGTCCAAGAAAAGGTGGCCTTTGGTGGAGGTTCTGTAATGGTCTGGGGGGCCTTCAGCCTTCACCACAGAACACCCTTGTATCATGTACAGGGTAACCTGACTGGCCTCCGATACCGGGATGAGATCCTTCGACCGCTGGCTGTGCCTACACTGCAGCAGATGGGACCGCCGGCTGTCTACCAGGATGACAACGCTCGCCCCCACAGGGCAAGGGTGGTCAACGACTTCCTGCAGCAGTCTGGAGTCAACAGAATGGAGTGGCCAGTATGCAGTCCCGATCTCAACCCGATTGAGAACCTCTGGGATGAGCTGGATCGCAAAGTGAGGAGCAACCACCCCCCTCCCAGGGATGCCCAGCACCTCTACCAGATGCTGCAGGCTGAGTGGCAGGCGCTTCCACAGAGGATCTTCACCACCCTGGTCAACTCCATGAGGACTCGCTGCGTCGAGTGCCAGAACAGCCATGGCGGATACACGCATTACTGAACTTTTGGGAGCATCAGAATGCCCTGTCTTGTGATTTCAATGACTTTGGGAAATCAAATTTCGATACGTACCCACTTTGATCAAATGTACAGACCAAACGATTGCTCGAAATTGAAGGCAATTGTGTATCGTTATCACTAAAGCATTGAATTAAATGTTGGCCAAAATTCAACGCATTGGCTTTCTTATTTGGAAAGTTATGAATTAGTTTGCAAGTGATCCTTAACTTTTTGTGGATAGCTTAGTAAGGGGGGACTGTGACATCTGTAAGAGATAAATAACGTTTGAACTGACTAATAGAATCAATTGTTTTAATAGTATCTGGAAGATTATTCCATAAGTTTGTAGTGGTAGGGAGAAAGGAATTTTTATGTAGTTCGGTTTTGGATCGTGGTACTATTCTATCTAATGGTCGGCGTCTATGGTAGGGGTTTTCCTCGGATACTAAGGAAGGGAGAAGATCTTGTAAATATTGAGGGCATTTGCCATTGACTATTTTGTGAAACTGAATCAATTTGTGTCTTCTTCGTCTTTCTTTTAATGAGCAAAAGCCTGATTCTTTATACAGTTTCGCATGACTAGTTCCCCTTACTCCTCCTGTAATGATACGGAGCGCTTCCAAATGTAAAGTTTCTAGTGAATTTGCTTGTGTGTCTGTACAGTTGTCCCATAAAATATCTGCATAGTCAAAATTTGGTAGAACAAAAGATTTATACATAGTTTTCTCTCTCTCTCTCTCTCTCTCTCTCTCTCTCTCTCTCTCTCTCTCTCTCTCTCTCTCTCTCTCTCTCTCTCTCTTTCTGGTTGGTTTAACGTCTAGTTAGACGTAGCCTCTTATAGACAGTGTTCCTATAAGCCTCAAGCAGACAAACATACAGACAGAAATGGGGTCAGAAGGACAAATTAACACAACCATATTCCGATAATTGTTGTTTTTTTAAATACAGAAACGTTGCCAGTACACAGAAGTGTGGAAAAGGCTTATGATTGACTTTAATGAACAGAATTATCATTGCATATTTAGATTTGAATATAATGAATAAATTAAAAACCGTGTTGAATTATTAAGCACATATACACACACACACACACACACACACACACACACACACACACGCGCGCGCGCGCGCACGCTAAATTAAAGACACACACACACACACACACACACACACACACACACACACACGCACGCACACGCACACACGCGCGCGCGCGCGCGCACACACGCACGCACACGCACACGCACACGCACACACACACACACACACACACACTGCAATACTGAGTTTCTCAGTTGAATAAATGAACGATTCTTTTATTTAACATGTGTTCACTTTACAGTGATATGACACGAATAACATTAACACCACCAACAACAACAACAGCAACACAAAAGGTAACAAAATATTCAACACAAGCATGCAATGTGTGTGTGTGTGTGTGTGTGTGTGTGTGTGTGTGTGTGTGTGTGTGTGTGTGTGTGTATGTATGTATGTGTGTGTGTGTGTGTGTGTGTATGTGTGTGTGTGTGTGTGTGTGTGTGTGTGTGTGTATGTGTGTGTGTGTGTGTGTGTGTGTGTGTGTGTGTGTGTGTGTGTGTGTGTGTATGTGTGTGTGTGTGTGCGCGTGCGCGCGTTCATGTATGTGTGTATGTATATATGCATGTGTGTGTGTGTGCGTGTGCGCGCGTGTGTGCATGTGCGTGCGTGTGTGTGCCCATGCGCCCATGTGCACGAGCATTTCAACAAAAGGGGCCCAAGTTTAAAATTAAAAAAATGCTAAAACAAATAATATGCTGTTACACTGCACATGCACTATTTCAATCATTATGACAGTAGTTCTTTTTACTCAGTTTACCCTGCACTGATACAGGCCTACAAATGTTTCTCTCAACATTGTTTACATTTTCTTTTCATAGAATTATATACTGATTGTATTCCAAGTATCCGTCTCCCAATTATCTTCTTCTAAATACAAAGTAGCGTAGTATAGCGTTCTAAGATTTCACCGTTGATTAGAAAAGAAAAACACGACGTCGTTCACAATTCTCACGTTTGAGGCGATAATAATCACTCCCTGCATCGTTCGGAAGCACTGTTTCCGGTTCGTTCTTTGTCTACGCCTTGGATAGTTGTGCGTGTCTTTAGCTTATACAGTATCGAAAAATGCGAATCGAGTTGAACGCAGAAAGACAGAAACTTCATCGACCAGTCACGCCTTTTAACTAAATCAGTGTAGTGTTTTTTAAATCAATATATGGATATTCAAAACAAAACATAGACGTGAAGGAAACACGATTCACAAGAAACAAAATGAAAACGGCACATGGAAGTGTTCTTCGCCGGTGTGTTTGGCTTGTTCGTGGTTGAGTTGTGGGGAAGCCCCAAATATAACAGTCGTCTGAGCGAATCAGGAGGAAGGAGTATGTGTATTATTGCGCTTGGGTCAAAGAACTGAAACAGAAAATAGTTTACTAAACAATTATTTCCTATGAAGCAATTCTATGTTGTGGGGATGAAGTAGCCAACGTGACAGAGTTCTTGAAATGGGGATACAGAACTGGAAAAGCTATGTTTGTGCGTGGTGTGTTAGTTAATGCAGTCGATCATAAAGTTGCATGAGGAAGATTTGAAATAAATCGAAAACAGGCAATGTAGTGTTCGGATTTTTTTATTATCTTGAAAATACAAAAAAGCGTGTGTGTGCTTGTAGTTTAGAATTGTCAGATTCGTGTACAGGGGACTACAAACATAGTGAACTAAAGTAGTAGGATATCATCAGATTCATTTAGACGGTAGAAGTTCACGTGAATCTTGCCTCACAAATGTCAAAATCGGATCACAGTGAATCGAATCGTATGCGGCGGCGTGACCGGCCCTTTAAAGGTAGTATGTTAATAATGACAAAACAAATTGTGCGCAAAATAATAATCCTCCAGTTCCTTAGATGCTGTGCAAACGGTGTAGAATGGCACAGTGGTAGCGCGTTCGCCTCGTGTCAATATATATATATATTTATATATATAAACGCATTTATATATATATATATATATATATATATATATATATATATATATATATATATATATATATATATATATATAAGGCATCGAATCATACTTTAACAATACTGGTGGCGGTGCCATAGCCGATGAGGCTTAACCGAGGCGTGGCCACCGCTACACCTATCTGTATTAATATTAAAAAATCGGGACTTTACTGGTTTTGCACTGCCTCCGGGCATTGCCTCCAGTATTGTTCCCACCATTTACAAATGTCCCATATGTGTCTGATTCAGACCAAGAGGACGTAAAAACACCATTTTCGTCGGGTGGGGCGCGCCTCTGGCTGCGACGCGCTCCAGGTGGGAGCAACCCGAAGTTCACAGAGACGCCTCTGTGACTATAAAGTACCTAATACCTAATACAAGTGTTTTAGAACATTGTCAAAATTTTAAATTAGGGACACAGAACAAAACACTGAAGATTAATTGCTCATTGGGTTCTACAAATATTTTACATGTTAGTGGCAAATTTATTTCTCATTATAGCAGTTAGAGAAAACTATTGCGTAAGTCAAAAGAAGTGTACTACTTCATTAAAACAATGGAAACAGACCAAAAAAGAAAAGTAAATGGTATTAATTTTATGGAAGAAAAAGCTCGACTGCAAAATAGGTAAGCTTACAATGTCCTTTCTGTATAGATATCCGCTAAGCCTTGAAAGCAAATTAATCAAAATAAAGTTTAGCGTACGTACACATAGGTAATGAGAAAGTACATATTGGGTGTTAAAAAGCATAATCCATGCCTATTGTACTTACTGCAGTAACAAACATAAAAATGTTTACACTCATATCAAAACAACTGATAAACTCAGTATTGCAGTTTGTGTCTGGGTTTTTAAAAATATATTTTAACACACGAACAGGTGATAATCATTTCAAAAAACCTTAAATCTAACCCATTTTATCAGGTACGCACAGCCAAGATAAGAAAGATGATTTGGTTAATGACAACACTGAGATAGGCTACATATTTAGCCTACTCTTCCATTAATAGTGATAGTGTCTTGACCAAGACCTGTCTATTTAATAAGTTATATGATTGATAAACTCAGCAGGCTAGCGAAATAATACATAATAGAGCTAGAACATGGGTAAGGTTGTAGTTTATGACCATCACCTCATGTTTACGACTCTCAATCTCAAAGGCTGGTTCTTTCACTCTCATGACGATAACCATAGGCTGATCCTAACGCTAACCCCTTACGAAGAATGTCAGAGTGTTGCTTCTCAGTAAACCAAAAACAAAAAAACAATTAACCCTTTCACCGCCAAAGTCACATTTTAGCACCACAGTGACTTAACACCTATGTCACTAAAAGGCATCAAATTGG
>CM065693.1:35984140-35986640 GCA_017654935.2 Phymorhynchus buccinoides
TGACAAATCGCGGTGTACTGCAGTACATAGTGGGGGGTAGGGGTAGGTTTAGGGCTAGGGTTAGTATTCCAAAAAGGTTATTAGCTAAAAATGTTCCTAAAATACAGCTTTATGTATGGTAAGAAAGGCAAAAACGGATAAATACAATTAACCGAGAAATGCAGGGGGGGGGGCACATCTTTACCTTTACCGGTAGAGGCGGGGAGCTGGGGTTGGATCTTGTTTTCTTGTTAACCCTTTCACCACCAACGTCGCATTTTAGCACCACAGTGATTTAACACCTATGTCGCTAAAAAGCATCAAATTGGGGTATATTATCCAAAGACCCTATTGTCTTAGTTTTAGGAAGTAAGGATAGACCTTATTTTATATAATTATGTCACAGAAGAATCCGCAATACTGCAGATGGATTTTGTTCTCTATCCAGGTAAATTTAATGGACATTTTTGGTAAGATTATGGTTGGCGGTGAAAGGGTTAACGATTAATTATTTCCTCTCAGGCAGATGATCATGAATTTATTGTGTGTCTCCAATAACACCCCTTCCTCAGTCCTAATCGCTCCCCTCTGCATCCCCCCCCCCCCCCACACACACACACACACACACTCTCCCTCTCTCTCTCTCTCTCTCTCTCTCTCTCTCGCGCGCGCAGATCTGATTGAGAATATCTTTACCAATCTATATTCGATCACCAAGTCAACATTGTATAAACAAAATTAATGAAACTTAATACCTGAAGAAAACCCGTTGATCTGCATCCTGATTCAAGAAAAATCCCCCCAAAACAAAATCAACGAAATCATCGATTAAGGAAAAAACTGAACTACTATACTACTGTGCTGCAACTTCTACAAAACTTGTTTGTTGTTAGCAAAAAGTAGATCTATTTTACGATCATGATGTCGTTTTGTAAGACGTTCTTGCATCTTTTCTCGTGTGTTTATTTATTTATTTATGTATTTATTTATTTATTTATTTATTTATTCATTCATTCATTTATTTTTTAAATTAATGTATTTGCCTATTTATGTATTTGTTAATTAATTAATTAATTTATTTATTTAATTTATTTAGCATTATTTATGTATCTACTTATTCATTCACTTATTCCGTGTATTCTGTATTCTACGTATTTATTCTACCTTCTTGTATATTAATGCGGTACCATAGCTGATGAGGTTTAACCGAGGCGTGGTTACCGCTACATCTATCTATATTGATAAAAACTCGGGACTTTACTGGTGTTGCACTGCCTCCGGGCATAGCAGCCAGAATTGTTCCCACCATCTTTGTATTTACAAATGTCCCATATGTGTCTATGACCGAGAGGACGTAAAACATCATTTTCACCTCACCTACCTTCTTGTAAACTTAATGGAATGTCCCGTGTGTGCCTGCTCCCCAGTAACACAACCCGGACTTCCAAGGCTGGGGGCAGGGCTGCTCTCGCGTTGATAGGATGGGCGTGGCTGGATGCATCTCTGGGTCCTATCAGCACCTCCGGGTGTTTCTATTTCATTTTATGTTTTCCCTCTTGGGATGACTAGAGGAAGACCTAACAAAATAAGATCACATTCTGGGACTCTCTTCTGAGGCATATAGGTCCGTAGGGCGGGAGCCTGTGGCTTTGTCAGGGATGCACTGGCCTCGCCTGTCCTTTTTGGGGGCTGTTGGATGCGTTCTGGCTTCTGAGTGGGTGTCTTTTGCCGGTGGGCTCTGCAGTCATAAAAAACGGACTGGTACACCAATGGGGACATTTCGCAAGGACTCCTTTGTATCGTATCCGATGGTCACCAAGCCGCGAGTAGCTATGCGCCATGTATGCTTAATGGAATATCCCGTGTGTGCCTGCTCCCCAGTAACACAACACGGACTTCCAAGGCTGGGCCAGGGCTGCTCTCGCGTTGATAGGATGGGCGTGGCTGGTGCATCTCTGGGTCCCATCAGCACCTTCGGGTGTTTCTATTTCATTCATTTGTTAATTTATTTATTTATTTAATTTTTGTAACATTATTTATGTACATGTATCTACTTATTCATTCATTTATTCCGTGTATTCTGTATTCTACGTATTTATTCTACCTTCTTGTATCAAGATGTATGTATGTATGTATGCATGTATGTATGTGTCACGGGAAATATTGGAATCCGGGAAAATTCCGAATTTTCCCTAGTTTGGGAAAAATCGGAATTTTCCCGGGGGAAATCGGAATTCTGATTTTTCCCGGATTGGTCTCGGTAAAATTCCGAATTCTGATTTTCCCCGGGAAAATTCCGAATTTTCCCAAGCTGACAACGAAGTGACATTAATTGTGTGTGAGAGAAACAAACTTGCACGGTTTTCATGTCCTGTTCTTTTTGTTATGAAATTAAACACCCATACGCCTTCACAAAATGTTATGGAACACCTGTAATGAACTTGGAATGGAAAGGTATCGCTAAAATCTGATATAATTGATACACTATTCATATTTCGTGGAGTAATTTAGCAATAAAACT
>CM065693.1:35991640-36016640 GCA_017654935.2 Phymorhynchus buccinoides
CCACCATTGCCCTGTGGGGGCGAGCGTTGTCATCCTGGTAGACAGCCGGCGGTCCCATCTGCTGCAGTGTAGGCACAGCCAGCGGTCGAAGGATCTCATCCCGGTATCGGAGGCCAGTCAGGTTACCCTGTACATGATACAAGGGTGTTCTGTGGTGAAGGCTGAAGGCCCCCCAGACCATTACAGAACCTCCACCAAAGGCCACCTTTTCTTGGACAGTGGCGTCAATAAAGCGTTCCCCTGGGCGCCTCCAGACCCTCAGTCGGCCGTCGTTGTGGTTCAGGGTGAAGCGTGATTCATCACTGAACAGGAACTGGGACCATTGCTGACGTGTCCACCTCACGTGACGTCTGCAGAAGGCGCGGCGTGCTGCCCTATGGGCTGGAGTTAAGCGTGGCCGTACAGCTGGGCGACGAGAACGGAGGTTAAACCCATGAAGGCGGTTCCGTATGGTCTGCTGGCTGATGTTGATGTTAGTAGCCACCCTCAGCTGCCTTCGAATGATGCTGGAAGAGGCTGTTCTTGTCTGCAGGGCTTGTCGTTCAATGAGACGATCTTCACGTGGAGTTGTCTTCTTCGGTCGACCAGATCTGCGTCTTTCATGGACCCTCCCAGTGGCTGTGAAGCGTTGAATCAGTCTGACAATGACCGAAATGGACACCTGAAGTCGCCTGGCCACTTCTCGCTTGGGAACACCATCTTGGAACCATGCAACAGCTCGTCCCCTATCCAACTCGCTCAATTTTCGTCGTGGAGGCATTGTCAAATCAGGCCTAATACTGGTGGTATGTCTTCTTATAAAGCCAAGCAAGAGACAGCATCTCACACATAAACAGTAGTGCTTGCACGTGCATAATGGTTTTTCCATCTGGCTTGTGCAATGTGTTCATGCAGAACGATCCAAAACAAGGTCCTTTTTCGCAAGTTTCCGCTTTTTCTTTTGCTGCCAAGCTCAGTAATAGAGAATGACGTGCAATGTTTCCACTAACACAACATCGCCCACTTACAGCTGAACAAGAATTCATAACAATTTGGCTTGACTGAGAAAAAAATAACAGGAGCGAACGGAGTTTATTGCGCACCTGTTTTCTCATAGTGATCCTTAACTTTTTGTGAGTAGTGTATATGGCTACGGGAGACCCTGGGCTTATTGTTGGACAATATGTTCGCGAAAGGAAACATCGTCTCTGTGACTGGAAGATACCAAATACTAAAATGTTAATATCCTTCTTCTGTTAGGGGAAGACGGGGTAAAAAGCGCATGGGCGGGTAAGAAGCCCACCCCAATTATCTCATGAAATGAAGCAAATGTCAGTCTCATTTTGCCCATGAGACGTGCGTTAATGTCTAGCATTCGTGTCATGGGCAAATTTGACTGAAATTTTCTTTATTTCATGAGATAATTGGGGTGGGCTTCTTACCCACCCATGCGCTTTTTACCCCGTCTTCCCCTATCTATCTGTTTTGCTTAGCTTGCATTCATAAGGCAGACGATGTGATCCCTCACGAACACATGAAGAGGATATTGTGGTTGTATTCACGGAGGATTTGCTAAAAACCGCCTCACACTATCCAACCTTTCTAGTTGGAAGACAATTCAGTTGTGAACTCTATGTTATTCAACTTAACTCCTTGTGGCCGGGTGCCATCTTCACTATCAGTAAGCATTGGCTGTATTCCCACAACTGCCTGCGTGAGTTGGAAGGGTGGAGTCGCCAATGAGCGACTTAGCGGGCTCTTTTGACCACCAGGTGGCATAACGCTCGAGTGGGGCTAATCCTCTTCTATATTCCAAGTTGGGAATAAAGAAAGAGAGAGAGAGAGGGAGGAGTTCCACTCTCTCTCTCTCTCTCTCTCTCTCTCTCTCTCTCTCTCTCTCTCTCTCTCTCTCTCTCTCTCTCTCTCTCTCTCTCTCTCTCTCTCTCTCTCTCTCTCTCTCTCTCTCTCTCTCTCTCTCTCTCACTACGCCCAACTAAGAAAATCGCGTGATAAGCCCCTAGTGGATTGACTGCCCCCTGGCGGGCAAATAATCGCCATAAGTCGACAATTTCTTTAAACCTGGTTGGAAGGGTTTCATCCGGACCATATTTTGCATTTGTGATTTCTACTCATATGTCAGAAAATAAAATTTAAAAAACTGTGGAAAAGGTCATAACCATTTTCACCCGACTTGGTTGGATAGTGTGAGGCGACTTTCACATCACCAACATCGTCGGATTCATGGTTTGAGACAAGACTGAATGAGCGCTTCTGGTCGCCCCAAGGGAGACCCCTCTACCGGGTTATGTTTTTACTTCCCTTTGTCAAATTGAAGGCAAAATCTTCTTTTGCCTTGCGCGAGCGAGAGAGAAAGAGAACGAGACAAAGCGAGAGAGTGAGTGAGTTTGCCGTTGCTAGGAATCTGCCTTCAAATGAATCGCCAGCTGGTGCCAAAGGCTAATGACCAAATAAACAAACAAAACAACAAAATCAACAGTGTGTGTGAGTATGTGTGTGTGTGTGTGTGTGTGTGTGTGTGTGTGTGTGTGTGTGTGTGTGTGTGCGTGCGTGTGCGTGTGTGTGTGTGTGTGTGTGTGTGTGTGCGCGTGCGTGTGTGTGTGTGTGTGTGTGTGTGTGTGTGTGTGTGTGTGTGTGTGGTGTGTGTGTGTGTGTATGTGTATGTGTATGTGTGTGTGTGTGTGTGTGTGTGTATCTGTCAGTCAGTCTATGTACGCGTATGCCTTTTCCTGCGCATGCACCAGCCCTTTTTTTCTCTCCAGTCAAGTGACATGTGTGCAGACACTGAATCCCATCCATCCAGTCGCCTTGAAATCAAACCCCCCTTTTCCTCTTTTCTTCATATCAAGGACAGGATCCTTGCGTGCCCTTCAGTCCGTGGGAGGTCCCGGGGCCCTTTGTTTCCAAAATAAACCTCGCAACCCTTTGTGCGCGCTGTCCTTTTGTCTCTAACCCCCCACCACCCCACCCCCTCCACCCCACCTACCCACCCCCACCCCCCACTATCCAGGTACAGTGTAGTTGTTCCTTTGCACTCTCCTCAATTTCAAATGAGCAGGGGGGAAATGCTTCTGGTGAAGAGGCAGCTTCACTTTCTTTCCAAATCTCCAGCTTTCATTCACCCCAGCATGGTTTTTTCTCTCTCTTCCCGTTTGACACAGTTAGTAGTACCAAAAAACCTGAATATACTTAACCTTTTTGTCAAATTATTACCACTAGCGCAACGCCGAGTCCCAGTAACGCCTAGTAACGGTAACGCCAAGTACTGGTAACGCCGAGTACAGCAAATTTGAAGCGATTCGGTTAAGAAACGGCGGAGTCGTATAGCGTGCGCGTTTCTGAACCGATTCGCTTCCGGGTTGGCACACGGATAGTCACCGTCCCCGGTGATCTTCCTGCCAAATTCGCAGGCAATCGGTCCAGAAACACCGGAGATACGAGCGCCGAGAGGCTGGCGGATGCGCGTTTCGCGCATTTGCCGAACCGCGCAAATGACACGGCCGCCTCGGTTGCCGTTGCCATCGCCCCGTCAGGGCTCACAGCAAATTTGAAGCGATTCGGTCGAAAAACGGCGGAGTTATAAGGCCCGTTTCGTGTTTCAGACACACACACACACACAGACACACGGACGGACACTTGGCTTTTTACTACATGATTATTGCTATAAAGTTCCACTCTTTATTTCAAACAAGAAACTGTCCAATTCTCAACCGCTTAACTTGTTTCATAAAATGTATTTTGAAAGCTTTCTAAAACCTAAACATACATACATACATGTTTCCGCTACTTCTCGAGTTATAGCCCATTTCATAGGTATAAGCTCAACTTTTTGGTGTTTAGTAAACTGGTGCTATGTGTGCGGATGCTAGGTTGTGTGTGACAGTTTATATGCCTTTGTATGCCATGTTATGCCGTTGTGCTTCTGTCTTTGGAGTGATCTTGCCTAATTAAATCGGTCAAACAGGGGAAGTCACTATACCATCAGCTCTCGTAGCCTATCGACTCGTGTGTTTGAACATCGTGCGTCATTCTAAAAAATTATGTCATGTATATTTTTACGTCACATTTTGCAAGTTTTATCAGTTTGTGGCCACTGGCCACCCATAATCCTGCGGCTTCAAGCTTCGACGCCATTGTTGCATTGTTGTTATGGTATTTGACCGAGTAATGGAGGTAAATAACTCTAATTTTCACGAAGTGCTCTCCCCTAGGGTTTTTTTTTCTGAAAATCGTCTATCGCTTTTGGACGACGATCCAGTTCAAACGACTAGGCTAATTCCAACTTCCAGAGAACATGATTGTTTGGGTGATAATTCAACCTTAAAACTACTCTAAATACGATCAAGAAACTTTATGACCTGTTCCAATGCCTAATCTTGTTCATCGACAGACGGACAAATTAAAGCACAAACCAAGAAGAAGAACATAACATGTTGAAAGCTTTCTCTTTGCAAAGTCTATGATCCTTTCCCCACTCTTGTTTTCCAGCTCATTGAAGACGTTGAGTATGAGGTTAACGCGTGCGCGCGTGTGTATGGGGTGGGGGTGGGGAGTAGGGGGGCAGGGGTTTGTTTTTTGGGATTTTGTGGTGGACACAGATTTTAGTGTTGAAGGGAGGTGGGTGTTAGTGTGTTGTGTTATGATTATATGCAATGCATTCTCTAATATGTATTCATTTTCATAGAGATGTATGGTGAGGATACGTGAACCAGTCTGTTAGAAATGTTTGTACGAATGGTGAGTGAAAAGCGCATTGAGTTGCTTTGCAAGATTATGCGCTATATAAGCATTATTAATTATTATTATTATTATTATTATTATTATTGTGTTAAAATGCAATTGCAATTTCAAATCGTGATAATATTCCCCAACGAGAATCTGTTTAACGTCCTCCGGTTTGGAACAGACACATATGGGACATTAGTAGATATAAAGATGGTTGGAACGATCCTGGAGGCATAACTTGCTTAAACTTGCTTACATACTATCTGTATCGGTACAAATTCGGGACTTTACTGGGGTTGCACTGCCTCCGGGCATTGCCTCCAGGATCGTTCCCACCATATTTAAATCTACTAATGTCCCATATGCGTCTGTTTCAGACCGGAGGACGTTAAACGGATTTTCACCTGGAGGCAATGCCCTGAGGCAGTGCAACACCAGGAAAGTCCCGAATTTTTAACAATACATATGTAACGATTGTATATATTCCCCAACGCCCACATTTTAAAAAAAAGAAATCAATGCAGTCACAACTATTCGCTCGCTTTTTTTTTTCCCTGTATGTTATTTCCCTATTCGTTATTTATTCATTTATTTATTTATTTTTATTTATTTATTTATTTTATTTTATTGAAAAAATTGTAATTTGTTCATTTACCTATTTACTTATTTGCTCGTGCATTTCACTTTTATTTAGCAGAATTGTGTCAAAGTTATCACATGGTTTTGCTGAAAATGTACAGGCGGTTAGACTAACATGCTGCATACAATTAAAGTGACCCATAACGTTGTTGGTATTTTTAGTTGTTGTTGGTTTTTTTTTGTTGTTTTTTTTGTGTGTGTTTTTTTTTTGTTTGTTAATCGAGTTCATTAAACACATGCATGACTCTTGTTTTTTTAACTTTTCTCCTTTAAAAGCGCAAGACAATGCACCGAGACGCTTGTTTTGTTTTTAATTTTGATTGCTTGTTTGTTTGTTGTTGTTGTTTGTTTTTCTTTCTTCTCAGTAATGTATATAATACTTTATAGTCACAGAGGCGTCTCTGTGAAATTCGTGCTGCTCCCACCTGGAGAGCGCGTCGCAGCCAGAGACGCGCCACCCAATTTTTTGTTGCGTGAGATTTTTGTGTGACTGATGACCAAATGACAACTTTTTCGTTGCCACTGGGATTAACGTATGCTAAATGTATGGGGGCATGGGACCTCGGTTTATCGTCTTATCCGAAAGACTCCACGTTCAGACCGTAAGGCCTAGTGCAAAGTGAGAGGAAAAATCCCCTGTACCCTGGTTCGACCTCGGGATTACTTGACACAAGGCGAACGCGTTACCTCTGTGCCACTCTACACTATTATAACATAGGCTAAGAAAGTGGCGGGAATTTTCTTCGTATCCGGGTCATTCCCGGTATTGCAGTACCTCCAGGATCGACCCACTATCTTTATAATTACAAATGTTTCGTGTGCGCCTGTCCCACGTCGGTGGACCTTAAACACATTTTTCTTCGGAAATGTTCTTCTTTCGCAGTCGTCAGTGATTCAAGTGGGTGATTTTGTATATTTAATTTGGTGAAAATGATGTTTTACGTCCTCTCGGTCATAGACACATATGGGACATTTGTAAATACAAAGATGGTGGGAACAATACTGGCTGCAATGCCCAGAGGCAGTGCAACACCAGTAAAGTCCCGAGTTTTTAACAATATAGATAGGTGTAGCGGTAACCACGCCTCGGTTAAACCTCATCGGCTATGGTACCGCCACATGATGTACAATAATTTAATTTATCCCTTTCAATACAATATATAATTATTTTGTTTTCATCACAGCAAATTCAATTGATCTTATGTGCAGTAAACAGTGCCAGTGTATAATTGTTGTTGTTGTTGTTGTTGCCTGTCTGTCGTTTCCGACAATGACTGCCAGATAGCAGAGGGTGCAGAAACTATTCTGGCGGGCTGGGCGATAATTAGTTTATAGTGGAGATGCCTTGCCCAGGGTACATCCCCACTCTCTCGGCCAAGAGGGATTTGACGACGAGAGTTGGCGTTGGGGAAGGTCCCCAAAGGCCAACTAATCCATTTGGCTGCAGCACCAGAGCCGGTGCCAAGGTCCCCGCCTCGTTCGAGAGTCATAGTCTTCCACGAAAGACTAAGCTGTAGCATGATATTCCAATACTGTAGAATATCATTTATAGTACAGCTCTCATTTACTATTGGCCCTTTCTACAGGCTAATGTCAACCAGTGATAAAAGCCATTTGAGTAAAGGGCCATAATAGTCAATTGTAAAACGCATGCTAGCATGAGTGCGCGCATTGTCTTACTTGTGCGCAGCTAGGCACCACACACACTACACACTACCGCCACCACCAAGATTGCTTATTTCCCCCCCTTTTTTTTTAACCCTTTCACCACCAAAGTCGCATTTTAGCACCACAGTGATTTAACACCTGTGTCACTAAAAGGCATCAAATTGGGGTCTATTATCCAAAGACCCTATTGTCTTAGTTTTGGGAAGCAAGGATAGACCTTATTTTATATATGTCACAGAAGAATCCCCAATACTGCAGATGGATTTTGTTCTCTACCCAGGTAAATTTAATGGGAATTCTTGCGCCGAAGTTGCCTGAAATATGGCTGGCGATGTAAGGGTTAAGAAAACAAACTTGGCAATGAATTTGTGAAAATCCTTTTAAGAAAACAAACTTGGCAATGAATTTGTGAAAATCCGTTTAACGTCCTCCGGTCTGAAACAGACACATATGGGACATTAGTAGATATAAAGATGGTGGGAACGATCCTGGAGGCAATGCCCGGAGGCAGTGCAACTCCAGGAAAGTCCCGAATTTCTAACGATACAGATGTACAGTATCAGAACAATGAATGTGTGCACCCTCGTGCTTCACTAAGTACAAATCGAAAGGGCCTCAGCAGCACGTGCAAGCCTTTTGAGTGGGCGGGTGGTTCTATTTTTGCATAATCGTTGTTCTCAATCTTTTTCTTTTTTTTTTAACTCTTTTTTTCCCCCTCATGCGATATCAACAATCGACCTTGCACTCACCCCATCCTTCCATCCTTCGATTCATTAGCGGGAATCCACCAACTGAAACGTACGAGACTTAGCACTAAAACAAGGGCAAAGGGATGCAACCCCTTATCTGTTGGACAAGAAAGGAGTATTTTGTTGACCGTAACTGCGTCGTTATTTGAATTATGACTATCAGTTAGCGGAGAGTGGTTATTGCAAGAATTGTCGGTTCTTCCATAATTGCGCAAGAGTAGCGTTGACGACTGGGGATGAGTTTGAAATGAATCAGGATGACGTGAAATATTGTCACCTATCAATCTTTCAGAGAGAGAGAGAGAGAGAGAGAGAGAGAGAGAGAGAGAGAGAGAGAGAGTGCGCGCGCGCGCGCGTGTGTGGTGTGGGGGGGGGGGGGGGGGGGGGGGGGGGGTGGTGTCAGACAGACAGACAGACATAGGGCGGAGGGAGAGTGGCAGAGAGGGACAGATATATCTATTTCTAGAGACAGATACTTGGTGACAGAGAGACACGCCGCGAAACTACATCAAGACAGAGAGACAGGCACTGAGAGACAGAGACTGGTATAACTAGAGGGCTTTATAATGCTTGCCCGGCTTTCAGAGCAAACATGACAGGATTCTCCCCTCCACCAGCCTTCCCCTCCCCACTTCCTGTCGGTACTTTGGGCTCTGATTTATACCAGAAGTGTTGCATCATTATCCTTTAATAATCTTAAAAAAGTAAGAATGCATTTCGTGCAGCAGTTTATGCGTTATTTAAGATTAAAAAAATTGGGCACATTTTGACATCCCCACTTCCGGTTGGTACTTCTGGTTCGGGTTTGTAACAGAGACGTTGAAACGTTAGTCCTGAATACATTCTGAAAATATAAATATATTCTGTGCAGCCGTTTTCGAGTTATTCATGATTGAAATTTTGCCATTTTGGGCCATATTTCGACCAAACTTTGGCAAATCGGCTTAATATTGGAAATGTAGCATCAGAACAGCGTCCGTCAACTTTCCTGCAAATTTCAGCGAAATCGGATGGAATTTTTTTCTCTCCATAAATGGAAAGTGACACGACCGATTTTACATAAATTTGAACGACCTGCAAACTATTTAACATGTCATCGCCAAACTTCTTTCCGCACTGGGCCGGAGTAAGAGCTACAATATCCAAAAGTTTGTTTTGTGACGTCACTTCTGGTTGTGGCTACTCCGTGAACCAAATGAAAGCTGCCTGACCCTAACTGGAGCACTTCTGGTTCGTACTTCCGGTTCCTTCTGAGTATATACTGAAAAAATGAAGGCAATCTGTTCAACCGTTCTTGAGATATTCAAGATTGAAATGTTGCCGGTTTGGGGCAATATTTTACCGATAATCGGCGAAATCGTTTAATATTGCAAATTTGGCAATCCCTTAGTGCCACGCAACTTTCCTGACATTTTTAGCCAAACCGGACAAAACAATGGGAAGGAGAAAAAAACCTCCTACAAATGCAATAGTATTTACTTAAAGGGTAGAATCCTAAATGTATTATGGAGATAGAGAGATAGAGCAACAACAAAAAAGAGGAAAGATACTGAGGCTTATAACAGATCTATCACGACAGTCATGACTAATTCATACTGGCATTTCACTATCCCCTAAATTGGTTTCCCTTTCATCTTTTCTTGCTTGAAAATGGTCGTGATCGAGATCTTAAATTTTATAAATTAATATGAAAGAAAATATTCTTCTAGCGAACAGTTCGTGATCAAGTCTACTTACACAATTAAGTATGTCGATAACTCAGGGGCGGATTCTGGGGGTGGTGGTATTAACAGGGTTTTCCTCCCCCCCCCCCCCCCCCCCCCCCCCCCCCCCTCCTTGCCAAAAAAAAGAAAGAAAAGGAGACCCCCCCCCCCCCTCCCCCTCCACCACTGTAGCCCAAAATGTACCTTATAGAAGGGTGAAAAGTGCGAAAATGACTCGATTTCTGGCTTAATAAGCAATAAAATGCCAATGTAGCGCCCCACAAATAGTGTGTTTGAGTGTTAGAAGGCAAGGTAGGAAGGCAAGGCAAGGTTATCCCCTGGATAACTATCCCAACCCAACCAACCCCTACTAGTTCGCCTGGTATTGCGGTTCGGATTATATATTTTTTTAAACAAATGAGTTTTCCAGGCTTTTGCTTTCCTCGTTCTTCGTCTAGAATCTATCTTCTAAACAACCATCAAATCAAGAAGAAGAAGAAGAAGAAGAAGAAGAAGAAGAAAAGAAGAAGAAGAAGAAGAAGAAGAAGAAGAAGAAGAAGAAAGAAGAGCCCATGCTGGATTTAGACCCTTTCGACCCCCCCCTCTATTTCTATTTCCATCCCCCCCCCCCCCCCCCTTCTCTCTCTGTCCTTTTCATTTTTCAATTGAAATGTAATGTCAACTTTTGCTACATGTGTTCACTTTAGCACGAGATTTGTTCTCTTCACCAAACCTCCCCCTCCCCACCCCTTAAACACAACTGACCCTTGTTTCCAACTTCTACCATCTGTGATTGCGTACTCACTGTCCCCAACCTCTCTCACTTCAATCCCCCCCCCCCCCCCCCCCCCCCCCCCCCCCCCCCCCCCTTGATTTGTGTTCACAGCCTTGCTCTTTGGTTTCAACTTTGTTGTATCATTTACACGTTGGACTGTAGAGGGGAAGTATTGTTTTTATTTTGATCTTGATGTGTGTGTTTTTTTTTTTTTTGCTCCTTCTGTTGCCTACTTTTTGCTCCTTTTGCTATATTTGATGTTTGCTGTTTAATTGCTTGTCTGTGTTGATAAAGGCGCATTCGCCGAAATATCCAGTAGTTTTTTGTTTTGTCTCTTGTGAATAAAATAACGTCACTTTGCACTTGTCGTGTAGTTGTTTGTTTGCTGTATGTTCCAGTGACGTTGCAGTCTGTTTCATTTTTTTGAACATTGATAGTCAAAACTAAAGCTTCCGAATGCATAACAATACTATAACCAGGGCTGCATTTAGACTCTTTCGACTGAACAACAATAGAACATAACCAGAACTAAAATGGATAGCCAGGAAGTCCTACGATGACGACTGCTTCACCCCCCCCCCCCCCCCACCCCCACCCACCCCTCCCTCTCCTCCATACTCATACACACACACAGCCCCCCCCCCCCCCCCCCCTCCACATTTATTTGCAGTTATCAAGAGCGATGATGCGGCAAACAAAAGCGAAGGAAACGTCTCTCTGAAGAAAATAATAGTAGGGGGCGTTATTGACGATTCAATCGACTTTCGCGACTGGAGTTTTGAGGTTAAGTTTGATTCTCGACATTCCTCAGAAGAGAGTTGTTTCTATATATTCCCTGAAACGCCCATTAATGTTTGTCATGTGATTGACAGAGCTTATGGGGTGTGCTTGATTGATATTGATCAATACTTCATTCAAACGGACGTTTGAAAGGGGAAATATAGGAAGGAAACAAGGATGGGCCAGGAGAAGCCCCCATTAATGACAATGAACTAAGTATTGCAATTGTTATTTTTTGTTGTTGATGTTTTGTGTGTTAGTTTGGGGGGTTTTTTGTTTTCAAATTACAGTTTCTGGTATTTCTGATCGCAGAATCGATCGTTTCTATTTCAGTTCAATAACAAACAAAAATAGACGTTTTCTTTCGAAACTGAATTTTAAGTTTTCATTGCAATTTACATACAAACAGAAAACGACAATCGTGTAAATAGACAACCAAATAAACACCTTTTTACACAAATTCTCTCTCGCTCTGTCTCTCTCTGTCTCTCTCTCTCTCTCTCTCTCTCTCTCTCTCTCTCTCTCTCTCTCTCTCTCTCTCTCTCTCTCTCTCTCTCTCTCTCTCTCTCTCTCTCTCTCTCTCTCTCTCTCTCTCTCTCTCTCTCTCTCTCTCTCTCTCTCTCTCTCTCTCTCTCTCTCTCTCTCTCTCTCTCTCTCTCTCTCTCTCTCTCTCTCTCTCTCTCTCTCTCTCTCTGTGAGTGCATTAGCGCGCGCACGCGATTTTGTGTGTGTGTGTGTGTGTGTGTGCGTGTGTGTGCGTGCGTGCGCGCGCGCGCGCGTGTGTGTCTGTGTGCGTGTGTGTGTGTGTGTGTGTGTGTGTGTGTGTTTGTATGTGTGTGTGTACACTCTTTGTATATGCACGCGTGTTTATAATAAGAATAATAATCGTGATTATTCTTCAACATCATCCTCATCCCCATCTCCATCATAATCATCCTCATCCCCATCTCCATCATAATCATCCTCTTCCCCATCATCCTCATCATCGTCATCATCATCCTCATCTTCCTCCTCCTCCTCCTCCTCCTCCTCCTCATCATCATCGTCATCATCATCAACAACAACAATAATCATAACGAATATTATTGTATTGCTTCTGATTATTCCTATCATCGTTACTGTTATGTCGTCCATTACTCTTGTACGTATTTTCAAATAAAGAAAAGCTATGAAAATACAGCCATACAGTAAAGATCAACCATGATGCACCACAGATTGTTCCCCACCTCACATTCTTTAAAACCTTCTTACCATATAATGCACAACACAGATATCTGCACTTCACATTTCTTTACTTTCTTACCACAAAATACATGACACAAAAATATCCACTTCACATTAAAATGTTCTTTGCTTTCTTACTACAAACTATATAACACAAAAATATCCACTTCACATTTCTTTGCTTTCTTACTACAAACTATATAGCACAGAAATATCCACTTCATAGTTCTTTGCTTTCTTACTACAAACTATATAGCACAGAAATATCCACTTCATAGTTCTTTGCTTTCTTACTACAAACTATATAGCACAGAAATATCCACTTCATAGTTCTTTGCTTTCTTACTACAAACTATATAGCACAGAAATATCCACTTCATAGTTCTTTGCTTTCTTACTACAAACTATATAACACAGAAATATCCACTTCATAGTTCTTTGCTTTCTTACTACAAACTATATAGCACAGAAATATCCACTTCATAGTTCTTTGCTTTCTTACTACAAACTATATAACACAGAAATATCCACTTCATAGTTCTTTGCTTTCTTACTACAAACTATATAGCACAGAAATATCCACTTCATAGTTCTTTGCTTTCTTACTACAAACTATATAGCACAGAAATATCCACTTCATAGTTCTTTGCTTTCTTACTACAAACTATATAACACAGAAATATCCACTTCATAGTTCTTTGCTTTCTTACTACAAACTATATAACACAGAAATATCCACTTCATAGTTCTTTGCTTTCTTACTACAAACTATATAACACAAAAATATCCACTTCATATTTCTTTGCTTTCTTACAACAAAATACGTAACACAGAAATCTCCACTTCACATTTCTTTGCTTTCTTACAACAAAATACGTAACACAGAAATCTCCACTTCACATTTCTTTGCTTTGTTACTACAGAATACATAACACAGAAATCTCCACTTCACATTTCTTTGCCTGTTTTTTTTAAAAACATAATATGACTGATAATTACTAACTAACATATTTTTGCTTTCAAACCACAAATAACTACACAATAACACGGACATTTACTAACATTACTACAGAATACATAACACAGAAATCTCCACTTCACATTTATTTGCCTGTTTGTTTTTATAACATAATATGACTGACAATTACTAACTAACATATTTTTTGCTTTCAAACCACAAATAACTACACAATAACACTGACATTTACTAACATATTTCTTTCAAACCGGAAAAATAACTCTGCAAAATATGACTGACATTTATTAACATATGTTTGCTTTCAAACCACAAATACCTCTACATAATATGACTTGACATATACTAACATTTTTACTTTCAAACCACAAATAACTACATAATATGACTGACATTTACTAACATATTTTTACTTTTGAAATCACGAATAACTCTACATAATATGACTGACATTTACTAACACATTTTTACTTTCAAACCACAAATAACTACATAATATGACTGACATTTACTAACATATTTTTACTTTCAAACCACGAATAACTCAACATAATATGTCTGACATTTACTAACATATTTTTTACTTTCAAACCACAAATAACTCTGCATATGACTGGCATTTATTAACATATTCATACGTTCAAACCACAAATAACTCTTCACAATATAACTGACATTTGCTAACATATTGTTTTATTTTCAAACCATAAATACCTCCACATAATATGACTGACATTTACTAACATATTTTTTTATTTTCAAAGCACAAATAACTCTACATATTAATATGACTGATATTTATTAACATATTTCTACTTTCAAACCACAAATACTTCTGCATAAGATAACTGACATTTAACATAATAATTATTTCTACTTTCAAACAACAAATAACTCTACATAACATAACTGACATTTAACATATTTCTACTTTCAAACCACAAATACCTCTACACAATATAACTGACATTTACTAACATATTGTTTTATTTTCAAACCATAAATACCTCTACATAATATGATTGACATTTACTGTAAAAAAACCAATTTATACCCACAAATAAATATGCATAATATGACTGATGTTTACTAACATATTTTTTTTCTTTTCAAACCATAAATAACTCTACATAATATGACTGATATTTACTAACATATTGGTATTTTCAAACCATAAGTAACTAGTACAATACATAATATGACTGACATTTACTAACATATTGTTTACTTTCAAACCATAAATAACTCTACATAATATGACTGACATTTACTAACATATTTGTATTTTCAAACCATAAATAACTCCAAGCAATATGACAAACACATATTTTCACTTTCAAACCACAAATAACTCGCACCACAGATTTAAATCGCCTGAAGGCAGTCAATCACACAGGCTGTTTATAAATGTAGATTTGTAAGCAAAAACGTATGTGAATACGAATCATGATTTATAAATGTACTTAAAATACCTACAAAGAGAGGTAGATAAAGAGACGGACAATAAAACAAAGACAAAACAAAATACAAACTCCAGGGCTCCCAATCGCCCTGCAAAACAAGGGGTCCCATGGACTCCTTCACTTACAGCATAGAGGGTCTTAGAGGCGGGATATAGGGTCCCAGTGGCATTACGAATGCTAATAATAATATTTCTAGTGCATCCCTGGGACCCCCTGCACATTCTTTTAGAGGGTCCTTTAGAATATTAGTGCTTCATAGACCCCCAAATGGGGGTCCCAGGGAGCCCGGAAACTCTTCAAAAGATGTTACAGAGAACATATATTTTTAAAAAAAGGAAGAAAGAAAGGAAGGAGAAAGACAGAAAAACGAAGTACGGGGAGATAGCAAGTGTACAGACAATGTTTCCTCATATCAGGCGTAATGAAATGTGCAATGAGAAGCAAAATGAACTCTTCCACCGCCATGCATTTTGTGACGTTCTTGGTTGTCCGTTATATCTCAACCGACAATAATAATAATAATAATAATAATAATGATTATTTATATAGCGCCTATTCTCTGATTTAGGGCTCTAAGCGCTTTACATATTTAATACAAATACAGCATAGAATATAATTATCTTATAGAACATGACGAACATACATAAATTTTACATGAGTAGAATATAGAAAAGTACATATATACAAATGAACAAAAAATGCATATCTTGAAAAAAGGTACACAACTTACAGAAACACACACACACACACATACACACACGCGCGCGAGAGGGAAGTAACTATTTTGTTTGGAGTTTGCATGCATTGCTGAACGGCAAAAACAGTAACAATAGCTCTAAAAAAAAAAAAAAAAAAACATGACAGGGTGCTGGGCATTGAATGTCTTTGCATTTGGTGGGAGTGCCGAGTGATGTCTTAGGCGAATGCATTCGCCCAATGGTATTAGAAGAGTTAATGTATCCAAAATAATAATGACCCATATTAGCGTAACACGTAAACAGAATAGTCTTCTTACACAATACTTTAACCTTTGAAAGAAAAATTAAATAATGTCTGCCAAGTTAGAAAATGTATTTATAAAAATAAATATATTTATCAGTATGCAAGACCGACTAGTATTTGCAAACTTTTAGTGGGTTTTTTTATGGTGATGCCATTGGCTTCATTCCAGTTTAATCAATTCTAATATTTGTGTGATTTAAGCTGGTACCCTATCAAAGAAAATAAGGAGAAGGGATGATTTGTAAACCCAGTGTTCAAATGACAATACCAATTAACTCAATTATTAACAGAACAAAAAAATTAAGCAGACCATAACCATCCTTGCATTTGATTTTAATCCAACCTAGGAGGCCTACTGGTTATGCAATGGACATACAGGCAAACATCTGAACATTACCAACAGTCACTACTTTTTACTCTCAAAAACGTTCGCCGATTTTATTCCGTCATAAGTTTTGTGATACCAGAAAAAATATATTTGTGGAAAGATTATGGTTTAAAGGAACAGTACAGAAGTGCGGTGAATATGTGTGCGCGTGTGTGCATGTTTGTGAAAGCGAGAGCGCGCGCGCGCGTACGCGAGCATAACTGTCTCTTTGTGATTGTGCAGGTCTAATTTAAACTATTTATTTGACTTTCGTGTTAATTGCATTCCTTTATATAAATAAAAAGTCAGTACAAAAAGAAGGACAAGACCAATGCATATATCATAGTCACAAGACTGGCTGCTTCATTCACTATAGAAGCAGTCAGTAAGGCGGGGTGTTTTTAAAGAAAGGAACACACACACACACACACACACACACACACACACACACACACACACACACACACACACACACACACACACACTCGTTTTCATGGGGGGGAGGGGGGAGAGATGAGAGTTGAGAAGGATCAGAAAAAAAGAGGGGGGGGGGGGGGGGATCAGAGGTTGAACTCTGGGGACGAACCCCATCTCTCAAATGAAAAGAATCCCCGAGAAATGATAATGGAGGGTAATTTGAGATCTCCAAGTACCAACCACTATCCTGACAAAAGCAACTGATAACGATCAAAAACGAATTCGGAGGAGGAGGAGGAGTGCTTTATCGATTTCTCCCCCCCCCCCCCCCCCCTCCCCCATCTCCCTCCTTTCGTTTGTCCGTCTGGAAGAAACGCCTGTTTGAAAAAAAGATTTGGAGGAGAGAGCAAGCACCAATCATGGGGGGACCAGCACTAAGATCTTCATAGGCTTCACAATGTATTCCTACGCGATTGCAAGCCCATTCATTGGGCAGAGTGGGCCGACGAAGGACAAGGGAGTAGGAGGGGGAGGGGAGGTCTGAACAAACCAAACCGGCCGATTTTCAAAAGACTATTCGCTCCGCGACGTAGCTCGTCTCCTCCGTGTTTGTAGACTTCGAAAACGCCTTCGATATTACAGTTGTTGAAATGATACCAACACTTCTGGCGAGATTGCCATGTTCCTGCAAAGCTCCTTGATAACAAGCCCCTACAATTCCTCAGCCAATAGGGCGAAGACCGGAAGCCGTTATTGTGCGTGTTGAATGTTCAAGTGTGGGGGGGTGTTCTTCAAGGTATTCCATGAGGGGTATCCTTTTTTTCCAGCTTGAACGTCAGGCAACGTTGTAAATATCTCAGAGAAGAGAGGCAAATCTTAAAAAGTGGTTTAAAATCGATTTTCAGAACGAGAATCCCCCTCCCCAATAGTCTCAGTCTCTCTCTCTCTCTCTCTCTCTCTCTCTCTCTCTCTCTCTCTCTCTCTCTCTCTCTCCAATCTACTGTATAATGATTGTTTTCTAGTGATGTATATGTGATGCTTACAGGCTTTGTTTTCTGTTCTGTTCTTTTTGTTTCTGTTTATTTATGTTTTGTTTTGTTTGTTTAATAGTTTGATCTCCCCTTTCACCCCACCTTCCCATTGTATTGTGGCCCAAGGCCGATGTACATTAAAATATTTCTGAGTTCTGAGTGCTGAGTTCTCTCTCTCTCTCTCTCTCTCTCTCTCTCTCTCTCTCTCTCTCTCTCTCTCTCTCTCTCTCTCTCTCTCTCTCTCTCTCTCTCTCTCTCTCTCTCAGTGAGTGTATCATTAAAAATATATTGGTTTAAAAAAAACAAAAAAACGTGTGCATTGTTTATAAAAATTATACAAGCTAAGCGCAGTTTGTAGCGGAAAACATGACACAAGTGTTGTCAATTAAATTTATAATCTTTTTTTTATAACTACCTACAAAGTGAAATAAATAAATGAATAATCAGCTTCCTTTCAAGAGCATTAGGCCTACCTTCTCCTCACCCCCTTTACCTACTTCATCCTATCGTTCTCTATCAATCCAGTTTGTGTGTTTGTGTGTATGTGTGAGAGGGGGGGAGAGAGAGAGAGAGAGAGAGAGAGAGAGAGAGAGAGAGAGAGAGAGAGAGAGAGAGAGAGAGAGAGAGTGTGTGTGTGTGTGCGTCCGTGTGCGTGCAATCGCGCGCGCTCGTGTGTGTGTGCGCTCGTGCGTGCGTGTGTGTGTATGTATGCGTGAATACAAGCGTAAGTATGTGTGCGCTCGCGCGTGCGTGCGTCTGTGTATGTGTGCGTGATGTCACTATCCAGCTTCTTTAAATTAATCATGGATACCGTTTATGGACAGAAAGATAAAAAGACAGATCAACAGACAAAGATGAAACTGTGATTTCCTTGGCGGAGGTAACAGTTTAAAAGAGCGTATGTTAAGTCCTTTCGCCGTCATTTGTCCTCTCGCGGATACCATGATCTACAATAAGCCCAGGGTCTCCCATAGCCATATATATTCCTGATCAGCATGTCACAACCTATTCAGATCCTGAATTTTGAACCGCCAGTGAAAACCTCCGCCAAGGAAGACTAACAAAAACGACATTTCCTTCCTTCATGTCCGAGCTGCATCTCATGAACCAGTGGGTAGAATGGCTTCAAATTGTGAGTGGTAATGTAACATATCGAGTCATGAAATAAATACTTGCAATAAATGCAAAAGAAGAAAGAAAAAACACAGAAACAGGGTCCTTTGAGACTAATGTGCACATAAGGACAAATTGACCACGAGAGGACTTAACAAACGTAAGGATTCGAGATGTGACATAGGAGACACTGTACATACTACATATACAGCTGCTGACCCACAACGCGATACGACATACCGTATTTTACGGACTATAAGGCGATACTTTTTTTCCTAGACTGAGACCCCTGCGCCTGATAATGTGACTGATAATATAGTAAGAAACTATAATAACAAAATCTGAATGTTGTGTAAAATTTGCTGGGTGCGCCGACGACGACGAAAATGGTGTTTTACGTCCTCTTGGTCTGAATCGGACACATATGGGACATTTGTAAATACAAATATGGTGGGAACAATACTGGAGGCAATGCCCGGAGGCAGTACGAAACCAGTAAAGTCCCGATTTTTTTTTATTAATACAGATAGGTGTAGCGGTAACCACGCCTCGGGTAAACCTCATCGGCTATGGTACCGCTACAAGTAAGTGAACTGATTGCTGGGTGCGCCTTATAAGCAGGTGCGCCTTGTAGTCCGTAAAATACGATATATATTATTTGGTCCAGAATAAAATGTTGCCACAGTAAAAGCAGAGCATCATAGATCCGGCGAGTCCCTGCGGCCGCCATGAATGTCGCACATTCACGCGCGCACGTGCTCGTACGCACACAAACACGCACGCACACGCACACACACATACACACGCGCGCGCGCGCACGCATGCGAATCAAACACGATACGGAAAACGATAATAAAGTAAGTGTCGCCAAAAAGAAGACATTGGAGTTGGAGTTGCATGGAGTTGGAACAGCAATATTATTCGAATTAAGAACAATGTTTAACCCTTTCGCTGCCAATGTCGCATTTATGCACCACAATGGTTTAACACCCATGTCACTAAAAGGCATCCAATCCGAGCCTGTTACCCAAACACCCTATTTTCTTAATTTTAGGAGGTAAGGATTGGCCTAATGTTATGCATGTCACAGAAGAATTCCCAATATTGCAGATCGTTTTTGTTGTCTACCCAGTTAAGTTTAATGGTATTTTTTGGCTGAAATGTCTGGCGGCGAAAGGGTTAAAAATATAGTTCGCGTGCATCCATGATAGCAGCAGCGGTGGAAATAATGCAATGAGAGAGAGAGAACACAATGAACGCAATGAATTTTAATGTGAGGCCACCGACCTATACACATTTGGAGGTGCAACTAAAATATGCACACGACTAAAGCAAAAGCAGATACAGAAGACAATGTTTAGAACAATACTTTGACAGGCAAAAATGAATGCGGATACGACAAAAAGAGCTATTTATTAGGATAAGGATTTACAAGTGGCATAAACTGTTCCCTTTGTTGTAAAGTATAGTATATAAACATAGCAACGTTTCTAGTAACTAAACAACTTTCACTTTGCAATAAACAGTTTAGTAAGGGGGGTCTTATAGTTACCATCGTTATATTATGTTTGTACAAGTATTTACGTCTCAAGTCGTTATGTATTGGACAATCATACAATACATGTAGTTCATCTTCTAATTTGTTACATGATGGACAATGTTTCGAAATATCTGTATGTCGCTGGTTGATTTTTAGTTCATTCATTCCAAAAGCAATGAGAAAGAGAGCGAGAGAGAGTGTGTGAGAGAGAGAGAGAGAGAGAGAGAGATAGAGAGAGAGAGAGAGAGAGAGAGAGAGAGGGGGGGGGGAGAGACAGACAAACAGACAGACAGACAAGTACAAGCAGGCTGACAGACAGAGAGAGTGAGAGAGAATAAAAAGACAAAAACAAAATTAAGATTATAATTATAATTATAGCCCTGTCGACAACTAAGTCCATGTCAGGCGCTGGGCTATCACAACGCTAAACAAAAATAATTTAAAAAAAACCTAAAAACCTTTAATATGAACAAACAAACAGGGAGATGCCAGCAACGCACGATAAAGGAACGGAAGAAATGGCGAAGGAACGGAAGAAACAGAAGTTTGAACAAAAAATTCATTGAATGTTTAAGTACTCTTGACGCTGCTCATACTGCTTCGCCGTGTTTATGAAGTATTAATAAAGGTCAACAAAGCCCTGTCATAACATTGACAATCTTTGCAAAACTCAATCGATCAATCTCAGAATTTGTAAATGAATAACATGACCGAAACAATGCAGGAACTGCTTGTGATCGTGTCGTTTTGTTTGTGTTAACTAAAGCAGACTAACATGCACATCATTTCAAAAATATAGGCTACAACACACGCACGGGCGAACACTTAACCCCTACCGCTTATCCCCACCTTCCTCGCGTGTAAACACACACATGCGCGTGCGTGCGCGCACTCCTGCATGTTCACACACACGCGTGAGCGCGGGTTTTTTTTCTACATCTAATATCATCAATGGTGACGTTAAATAAACCACTGAACTGAACTGAACTCAAAAGGCCTACACACACACACACACACACACACACACACACACACACACACACACACGTACGCACGCACACACACACACACACACACACACACACACACACGCACACACGCACACACGCACGCACGCACGCACGCGCACACGCACACACACACACACACATACACACACGCAGGATGGAAAAAACAGCTTTGTCAGCTTATTCTCTAAACCTCAATAAAGATGATTTTGACTTGACTTGACTTGACTTGACACACAGTGTTATTTTCTACCTCATTTCAAACACAACCTATAATGCCCACACATACTTCCAATAACAGGAATCCGACGTATCTCCAGTCCCCCCAAAAACCCAACTTGCACGAAGTCGTGAAAATAACAACCCCGACCTTGATCTCAGTTGATTCATGCTGTGCTACCTCTAGAAATCATACAGGAAGAAGAACAAAAATATTAGGAGATAGAGAGAAAGGGGGGGGGGAGGGATATTAGGAGATAGAGAGAAGCAGGGGGGGGGGGGCAAAAAATATTAGGAGATAGAGAGAAGGGACACAAATATTAGGAGATAGAGAGAAGGGGGGGGTCGAGGGGGGGGGGGGGGCAAAAATATTAGGAGATAGAGAGAAGGGGTGGTGGGGGGGGGGGCAAAAATATTAGGAGATAGAGAGAAGGCGGGTGGGGGGTGGCAAAAATATTAGGAGATAGAGAGAAGGAGGGGGGGGGGGGCAAAAATATTAGGAGATAAAAAGAAGGGGGGGGGGGGGGGGGGCAAAAATATTAGGAGATAGAGGGGCAGGGGAGAAGGCAGGGGGGGGGGGGGTACAAAAAATAATGGGAGATAGAGAGTCAAGGGGGGGGGGGGGGGGGCAAAATATTAGGAGATAGAGAGAAGGCAGGGGGGGTACAAAAATATTAGGAGATAGAGAGAAGGGGGGGGGGGGGGGGGGGCAAAAATATTAGGAGATAGAGAGAAAGGCAGGGGGGGGGGGGGGTAAAAATATTAGGAGATGGAGAGGGCGGGGGGGGGGGGCAAAAATATTAGGAGATAGAGAGAAGGCAGGGGGGGGGGGGGGGGCAAAAATATTAGGAGATAGAGAGAAGGCAGGGGGGGTACAAAAAATATTAGGAGATAGAGAGGAAGGCGGGGGGGGGGGGGGGGGCAAAAATATTAGGAGATAGAGAGAAGGCGGGGGGGGGGGGGGGGGCAAAAATATTAGGAGATAGAGAGAAGGCAGGGGGGGTACAAAAATATTAGGAGAATAGAGAGAAGGCGGGGGGGGGGGGGGGCGGGCAAAAAAATATTTAGGAGATAGAGAGAAGGCGGGGGGGGGGGGGGGGGGGGGGGGTACATATTAGGAAAAGATAGAGGAGAAGGCGGGCGGGGGGGGGGGAGGGCAAAAATATTAGGAGATAGAGAGAAGGCAGGGGGGGGGGGGGGGGGCAAAAATATTAGGAGATAGAGAGAAGGCAGGGGGGGGGGGGGGGGGGCAAAAAATATTTAGGATATAGAGAGAAGGCAGGGGAAGGGGGGGGGGCCAAAATTATTAGGAGATAGAGAGAAGGCAGGGGGGGTACAAAAATATTAGGAGATAGAGAGAAGAAGGCCGGGGGGGGGGGGGGGGCAAAAATATTAGGAGATAGAGAGAAGGCAGGGGGGGGGGTAAAAAAATAATAGGAGATAGAGAGAAGGGGGGGGGGGGGGAGGGGGGGGCTGAAAAATATTAGGTGATAGAGAGAAGGGGCAGGGGGGGGGGGGGCAAAAATATTAGGAGATTAGAGAGAAGGCAGGGGGGGGGTACACAAATATTAGGAGATAGAGAGAAGGCAGGGAGGGGTACAAAAATACATAGGACGATAGAGAGAAGGCGGGGGGGGGGGGGCAAAAATATTAGGGAGATAGAGAGAAGGGCGGGGGGGGGGGGGGGCAAAAATATTAGGAGATGGAGAGAAGGCGGGGGGGGGGGGGGCAAAAATATTAGGAGATAGAGAGGAAGGCAGGGGGGGGGGCAAAAATATTAGGAGATGGGGGAGAAGGCGGTGTGTGGGGGCAAAATAAAGGAGAGAGATGGAGAGAAGGCGGGGGGGGGGGGGGGGCAAAAATTTAGGAGATAGAAAGAAGGCGGGGGGGGGGGGGTGACAAAAAAATAAGAGATAGAGAGAAGGCAGGGGGGGGGGCAAAAAATATTAGGAGATAAAGAGAAGTGCAGGGGGGGGGCAAAAATATTAGGAGATAGAGAGAAGGGGGGGGGGGGGGGGGGCAAAAATATTATGAATTGAGAGAAGGCAGGGGGGGGGGGGTACCAAAATATTAGGATAGAAAGAAGGCGGGGGGGGGGGGGGGACAAAAAATATTAGGAGATAGAGAGAAGGCAGGGGGGGGGGACAAAAATAATGGGAGATAGATAGAAGGCAGGGGTGGGGCAAAAATATTAGGAGATAGAGAGAAGGGCAGGGGGGGGGGGGCAAAAATATTAGGAGATAGAAGAGAAGGCAGGGGGGGGGGCAAAAAATATTAGGAGAGAGAGAGAAGGGCGGGGGGGGGGGGGACCAAAATATTAGGAGATAGATAGAAGGCAGGGGGGGGGGGCAAAAAATATTAGGAGATAGAAAGAAGGCGGGGGTGGGTGACAAAATATTAGGAGATAGAGAGAAGGCGGGGGGGGGGGGGGGGCAAAATATTAGGAGATAGAGAGAAGGCAGGGGGGGTACAAAAAATAATAGGAGATAGAGAGAAGGCAGGGGGGGGGGGGGTAAAAAATAATAGGAGATAGAGAGAAGGCAGGGGGGGGGGGGGTACAAAAATAATAGGAAGATAGAGAGAAGGCAGGGGGGGTACAAAAATAATAGGAGATAGAGAGAAGGCAGGGGGGGGGGGGCAAAAATATTAGAAGATAGAGAGAAGGAGGGGGGGGGGGGGCAGAAATAGTAGGAGATAGAGTGAGGGGGGAGGGGAGGGGGGGGGTTGGGTCGATCGGAGAAAAAGAGAAACAAAATACCAGAGCCATATGAACTGTAACCCCGGTTCAAGGCAAAGATCACAGCAAAAGTAAATTAAAAAAACAACCCATAATATTTTATAATCTATAATGGAAATAAAAAGGGACGATAAACTTCATACTGCTCGTTCTAAATTTCAAATGATCTCCCTTGACTGTCACTGGTAAAAGTCAAGGGAGTTATAAAAACAATTAACGCTTGGGTCATTGGTGTGTGTGTGCGTGCGTGCGTGTGATTGTGTGTTTATGCGTATACGTGCATGTATGTGTGTGTGATGTGTGTGTGTGTGTGGGTGTGTGTGTGTGTGTGTGTGTGTGTGTGTGTGTGTGTGTGTGTCACTGTGTGTGTGTGTGTGTGTGTGTGTGTGTGTGTGTGTCACTGTGTGTGTGTGTGTGTGTGTGTGTGTGTGTGGTGTGTGTTTGTGTGTTTGTGTGTGTGTGTGTGTGTGTGTGTGTGTGTGTTTTGTCACTCTGTGTGTGAGTGTGTGTGCGCGTTGTGTGTGTGTGGTAAATTTTGACACCACAGTCCACAGATTCAGTACCTAAGGAGCCATTGATCCAGCCAAATTTCGTTGAGATTGGTTTAGTGGTTTCGACGTTAGTATGACATGGAACGTGTTTTGATCACATATGGATGCGCGCACGCCACACACACACACGCACACACGCACACACACACACCACACACACACACTCACAGACACACACTCACACCACACACACAAACACACACACACACTCACAGACACACAATCACACAGACCCACACCCACCCCACGACACCCACCCCCCCACCCCCCGACACACCGCACACCCCCCCCCCCCCCCCCCCCCCCCGCACACGCAC
>CM065693.1:36041640-36094140 GCA_017654935.2 Phymorhynchus buccinoides
TATTCGTATTTTGTATGTAGAATGTCTACGTCTTGTAAACTTTAAATGCTTGTAAATGAGGTAGAAGGGTATTTTTGTTTTTGCAAAATTTGTCTATTATAATTAGTCATGTAATTGGTATGTCGATGGCAGTATGATTTTATTTCAAGTTGCAGTATTGTATTCAAACTTCATTGGGAATGTGAATGTGGTCTCTATGTTTCTTCTTAGAATGTTCATGTTGTAACTATTTTACTTGTATAATTAATTGTGTGCGAGCGTGCGTGTGCGCATGCATGTGTGTGTGTATGTGTGTGTGTGTGTGTGTGTGTGTGTGTGTGTGTGTGTGTGTGTGTGAGTAAGGAAGTAAGAGAACGTTGTGTGTAAGCATCGTGCTTATTTTACTTTCTAATGATTAATTATTTGTTTGCCTTTAATGTTCTTGTTATCAATGTAAGCGCGCACTGAGCTCATGTGAGAAAGAGCGCTATATAAATTCCCATTATTATTATTATTATTATATATAGCACATTATAATTGCTAAGCAACTCAATGCGGTCCCTCAACAAAGTAATGAGTTGAAGAAGAAAAACAAGAAAAGGCAGAGGCTCGGGGTACGGGCCCGTGTCCCACATTCTCCAGGCTACGGATACGGCTCTCAATCACGGCGCAAAAACACAATACGGCGCAAAAACACAACCCATCATCAGTCAAAAATCCTCCGAAGTCGGAGTGCGGCTGCTCACGTGGCTGGGTACTATTACTAATAAAAAACAAACGGTTACACATGTAATGTTCTCGTGTTGGTACATTTTTATCATAAGTGTTCAGTTGCTTTGGCTGTTGGGATGATCCCTGGAGGCTTTAACTCTTCTACTACCAAGTATTACTTAGACTGTTTACTGTTGCGCACCAAGTAATTTTTGCCGCTGCACTGATTTTCGCACACACTCACTTTAAAAATTCATTAAAAAAATACTCGCTCGAATCATCACTAAATTTACCTGTGTCGATCTGCTGCTGCAAACCCAAGATCGTTTCAACACTTTTGATGCTCTTTTTGATTCGCCTAAGTTCAGATTCTGCCACTTTTTCCACAGTAAATGCTTCGTCGGCACTATCGCCATCTTGTAGAGGTTCACGCCAAAAGTTGTCAGTTTCCATCGTCGAAAACGCGACGAAAATCGATTGAAAATTACATTTAGCCTACAAATGAAGATGGCGGAAGGTTGTGCTTTCCCTGAGCGAACTGCGCATGTCACGGAAGTAAAGGATGTGATGTTACTTGATATAAATAGCGCAAAGGGGGACACCAGGTTTTCCCTAGTATCTGGCGGTCAAACCCGCCCGTGGCTAGCAACGGCATACGGTAAACCGGTGGGTCAACCCGCCGATGGTAGTAGAAGAGTTAATACAGGGAACGGCAACAACAACAAGAATGAAAAATGATGCTTTACGTCCTCTCGGTCTGAAAGACACATATGGGACATTTGTAAATACAAAAGATGGTGGGAACGATACTGGAGGCAATGCCCGGAGGCAGTGCAACTCCAGTAAAGTCCCGATTTTTTAACAATACAGATCTATAGGTGTGGTGGTAACCACGCCCTTCTGAACAGCAACAACAACTGAACAAGATACCCACTTATACAAACATTTCTAAATGACTAACTCACAAAGTGACAAATCATCACCATACATCTCTATGAAAGTAATTAATAATAGAATGAATAACATTGATATCAAGAACACTGCATGTAAACAAAACACACACACCAGGCATGGGAATTGTCCGCGAATTTGTGGATTTCCGCGAATTTGTTTTGGAAATTGTTACTAAATACTTCGTTTTTGTTACTAAATACTTCAATTGGGGGGCTTTTCAGAGTTTTTTTGTCTCTGACAATTCTCATGCCTGACACACTCACGCGTGCTTGCGTTAACCCCAAATCATAGTGCTCAAGCTGGACGACAGCTGTAATAACAAAGAATATTGTTAAAGATATTGATAATATCCACATTTCTTCCCACACACTCTTCGGAAGTATCCATTCTATACAATTACATGTATATGCAAAGTGTACAGAGAGTTGCTGGATCATTAATCCAGCGGGTTTACATGTGTGGAGGTTCGAATCAAGATCCGTCCGCAGTGTTGTGTCCTTAGGAAAGACTTTACACCTACTTCAGGGGCGTAGCTGCCTAGGAAAAAGTGATTCGGCGATGGATATATGTATCATATTCCATGACTTTACCCCTACCCCCCTCCCCCTCCCTCCTCAGACATTTCTACATAGGCAATAAGCACAAAGGCCTATATCAACATTGATCATATTACTGTTTCTCAGGAACACACACACACACACAGACACACACAAAACACCCACACCCAAACATACACACACATGTGTATGCATACACATATATATATATGCATGCACACATACACACACACACACATGCACACACACACACACACACACACACACACACACACACACACACACACACACCCAAACATACACACACATGTGTATGCATACACATATATATGCATGCACACACACACACACACACACATGCACACACACACACACACACACACACACACACACACACAAAACACCCACACCCAAACATGCACACACATGTGTATGCACATACATATATATATGCATGTACACACACACGCGCACACGCACACGCACACGCACACACACACACACACACACACACACACACACACACAAAACACATACACCCAAACATACACACACATGTGTATGCACACACATATATATATATATATATATGCTTGCACACACGCACACGCACACGCACACGCACACGCACACACACAAAACACCCACACCCAAACATACACACACATGTGTATGCACACACATATATATGCATGCACACACACACGCACACACACACGCATACACACACACACACACACACACACACACACACACACACACACACACACACACACACACACACACACACACACACAGAGGCATAAATATATTTCCCAGGAGCTTGAAGTAAGAATGTGCTTGTCATACTACACACCCTTGGCATGCCCAGTCTTGTCACCAAGAAAATCTTAAGCTGCACTAACTGCATCCATGCACGTTGTCACCCATGCAGAGATAATGGTCTCAATGCATGTTAACATTTTTTCACTCTTTCCTCATGGCAACACAGTGATAGGCCAGTCATAGATATGACTTACACATCACCGTGTTGCCACTGGAAAAAAAAGGTGGAAAATGTTCACATGTACGGAGACCTTCAAGTGGGTAAACAATGTTTGGGTCTCGCTTTGCAGGAATGTTGATAACGCAGCCTTTGCTTTTCTCATTCACACCCTCATTCAGTGTTAGCAACCTAACCATGTGCCCAGCACTGAACTTGGACTTTGGAACAGCAGGTCTGATAAATTTATCTGCCTTAAGGTGAACGCACCCTGGAAATCACACTAGGATGAAACCCACTTGTGTATTCAAACAAACCAGGGCAGCTCAAACAAGGACTCTTCAGTAGACTGATAGATCTATATACAGTGGAGTACACTTAAGACAAAGCTGGATAACACAAAATATTGGTTAACACACACAAATATGTTTGAACGGACAAAGCCCCTCTTTATTATTACTTAAACAAAGATTGTTTTATTACAGTTACACACAGATTTGTTTTCTCAGCACAACATAATAATAATAATAATAATAATAATAATAATGAATATTTATATAGCGCCTATTCTCTGATTTAGGGCTCTAAGCGCTTTACATATTTAATACAAATACAACATAGAATATACATTATCTTATACAATAAGAACATGACGAACGTACATAAATTTTTCATGAGTAGAATATAGAAAAGTACATATATACAAATGAACAAAAACACATATCTTGAAAAAGGTACACAATTTACAGAAACACACGCACACACACTTACACACACGCACGCGCGCGCACGCACACACACACATACATGAAGTATCGTTAACACACAAGCAAAAACTTGATCTGATTGTTATTTATCGTGCTACAGTTCACATTGATAGCACCAAATGAAGCTGGAGCCACCAAATATTTCCTTACAAACTTTGCAAAAGCCATCACAAAGCTCAAATGTTCATCTACTGTGCCATGTGCTAGTCAGGAAGTTGGAAGTCAGAAGCTAAAAGTATGAACTGGCGGCAGTCCTGCACAAAGTGTGTCGTCTGCAGCACTACTGCTCGTTCAGTAGCAGAACTTCAGTTTCACCTTTTTGACCGTAATTTTGTCGAAAATGCTTAACACAAATAATGGTTAGCACACACAAAAAATCTTTGTTCCATGAATTTTGTGCTAAGAGTAGTCCACTGTATGCTGTACCCGGTACATATCTCACCTACACCCATTGTGCTATAGCGGGGTCATACTGTGTGTAAATGTTAAGTAGCCTAGGTCAGATCACCTGTTGGTCTGTTTTCATGCTGCAGACGTTTGGAGTTTGTTTGCTATTTTATTTTTCTAATCTCTTTTGTCTTCCAGTCCAGACTGCCGGTGTTGATTCATATCAGAAGTGAGTGCTCCACAATCTGAGTTGAACAAGTGGCTGGATCATTTGTTTTTTCTGCAACATTTGACAGTGTGCTTCTTTCTTTTTTTAGCAGAGTGGACATACAGGATTTGGGTAAGACATTTTTTGTTCCCTAAGAAGTTATCTCAATCTCAATGTTTTTGTGAGGATGAACTTACATGAAGTGAGTGAAGTTTTCTTGAGTGTCCTTTCATTTCTAATAATTATATCTTTTTTTTTTATGGAATCACATGAAAATCACATGTGTATGCCTTTATCTGTCCATATGATTGTGGTGTGTGCGTGCATGTGCGCACACGTTAAAGCCCATTCCACTATTCGGTACGAGTAGGCCGTGTGTGCTGGTGGAATGGATGACACAAACTCACAAAGCATGCATCAAGTGCGCCAATAACAGTCTAAACGAAGACTTTAGCCTTGGGGCAGGATAAACATCCCCAATCGGAAGAAGAACTTCAATATATATATGGATAAGACGGAAAGAGAAAGGGAGAGAGCATGAGTCAGCTTGTCTTGCTTTTAGAATGTTAAGTCAGTTACATGTAAATGATTGATCAAACACTCAATTAAAATAGTAATTATATATTTAAATTTAATTAAACATGCAAACAAAAAACGCAAACAAACATAAACAATGACAAAAAGTAATATAGGCAAAAAATAGTTTTTAAGGTATCTAAAAATATACCTTGCTTGGACTTGGAGTTTGATATATTTCTCATTCTTTGAAAGTCATATTTTTTTTGTCTATGAATGTTTTTGACTTATTCAGTTAACTCCTTGACTGCCGCCAACGTATTACGTATTACGTACTAACCTGATAACATCACTGATGATGTCATCAGTTGAAGAGGAATAACCCTAGTATGTTGGCTTTTGCTCTAACATAATCAAGAGAGTAATATCCCCAGACCATTTTCTCAGATTGGCTCTATCAGTTGTCTTTTTCATGGCATGATTTGCCCAATGATGTTTTCTTTAATTTTCTCTGGCAGTCAAGGGGTTAATGGTGGTCATTAGGATATGAGTGAAAAGCCAACTAAGCAATGGAAACACATTGAAACATGCTGTAAATCATAACTTCAAGATTTTGTTAAATATAACTCTTATAAATAACTTATTTATATAATGGTACTGTCACTAGTGTCAGGTTAACATGTTTTCCCAGCACCACAGAAGGGACATTAAGTCGCTAGGCTAGCTTCTCACAACAGGCTTGGAAAGTCCAAATCTCATTTTTTATCAATTTTGAGTTATGTGTATTTTCATGCTCTCTAACATCTGTCTTTCATATTTATTAAGGACAGTCTTTGTTATGGTCTCTAAGTACTTCAAAAGGTGCTTTTAAATGAGTAGGTTGATGCATTTTCTTCAGCTAGGCTAAACTTTAGACTGTAATTTCTCACAATGACCGACAGTCACCCTACCAATTTTATGTGCTCATAACTATAAAATGGAACGAGTTACAGGAATGCTTCTTATATCATTTAAAAGAGAATTGTCTAACAGTTTCTAACTGTATCATTTTCTCAGAATTGTCATTTTGACACTTTATGTCCCTTTTCGTGGTGCTGGGTCACATGTTTCTTTATTCATTTTTCTTGCAGGACAAAGATTTATTTCCAGTAACAAGAGAACTGAAGGGAGTGGGGTTAGCTGCCACTGACACAGTCTGGAAGTCAAGCTTTGCGAGCTTTGAAGAAGGTGGATATACACCATGTCAATAGCATACAGTGCCATCACTGCCATCACTGTCAGAAGAATAGACGACGATGGCAGCAACGGAAATAAACAGCACAGCAGCAATGTGTAAGTTGGACACAGAATTTCTTCCCCCCCACGCAGCGATTTTTCTTTGAACCCCAATATATGTCGGTTATTGCCGGTTACGGCAGGTGGACATTGGCAGAAGAAGAAGACAGTTTCCTGTCGATTATGAGCGCAGATGCATCATGCTGCCGTTATGTGCCTAAGTAAGAAATAGTTAGGCCCAGCAAGTCTGACTTTGGCTGGAGGAAATGTTTTTGAAAGTGTTTCGTGAAAAAAGGCAGGAGAATGGACCGGTAAGGCAGAAAGATAGTAGATGACAGTAAGCAAAGGGAAAAGGCAGAGTCAAAGAGAGTGACAGATTAGAGGAAGTTATAAGCACAGAACTTCCAGAAGGTGGGAGCTATTTATACAAAAGACCCCCAGTATCCCCACTGGGGTGGGGGGGACACAGAAATTGTGGCTTTTTGTTTCGCTAGATCTATTCAGGTTTGTTACAAGTCAACATGTTTATTATAATTGACTGGAATGCTGTTTCTCACTCTCAGGGCTGAGTGTAAAAAAAACCCACTAACGCTGATCCTGTATGCCGGTAAAATAGATTTTGTTTCTCTGTTCATTCGTTCGCTTCTTCTTTTTTGTTGTTAGGTGGCGTGCATGTGGGCACTCTTTGTGTTGACCTTTTGTTTTTCAATCAAGAAGCTTTACGAAGTTAGCAACCGCTAAAAAAAAACCCTACAATATCTAATAGCATGATATCCCTTGGTGTTAACCTTTTTGTTAAGTTATTAAAGACCCCCCTCGTCATGTGTTAAAATCATGGTTTTCACGTGTTTTCCCTCTTAAAGCTGGTAAGAAATCTTAAGAAATCTTCCTCGCATAAGAGGGAATATAACACGTGACATGGGAGGTCTTTAAGAAGCTTTGCAAATTTAGCAACAGCAATGAATGAAAGTTAGGTTTTAAGTCCACTCAGCTGCAAAACAGCATGTATGGGATGAACCATCAACCAACCATCATTCAAAGCTCTGAGCAGATCCTGGATGTACTGCAATACTAGATCTGTGTGTGTGTGTGTTGAGAGATCCCGCTTGTGTGTGCTGGCATGCACATGTACGCTTGGGCTCATGTGTGTGCATTTGCACACGGATATGTGTGTGTGTAAATTGTGTGGTGAGTGTGTTTTTGTGTGTGTGTATATGTGTGTGCGCTTGTGCATGTGTGTGTGTGTTGATTGGTCCCGCTCACGTGTGCTGGCGTGTACATATACGCTTGGGCTCATGTATGCGTATATGTGTATTTGCCCACATATAACAGTGTGCGCATACATGCGTATGTGTGTAAATTGTGTTCATAATACACACGCGCACGTATGTTCAAGCAAGCCAACTATACATACATTCATGTACTGATGTATGTGATATGTACAGTTCCTACAAGACACAAGTAACCACAGGAGTACAACAACAGAACCATGCAAAAGGTCATGGTGGTGGTTCAAAGATAGAAGAAGAAGGAGGAGTAACACTAACAGCCACAGACAACACCACAGTGACAGTGTCAAACACACACAGTCAACAACGAGCCACTGATGATGCCCAGACCAGATCAGCGGAGGTCGCCCATCGCAGGAGACGTAAGTGATAGTGGACATTGATTGAATTCGTCAGTTTGTGATTCGCAGGCTGAATTTTGGCCTTTTACTCAAATGGCTTTTATCACATTAGCCTGTAGAAAGGGCCAATAGTAAATGAGAGCTGTACTATACATGATTTCCTGCAGTATTCAGGGACCCCCATTTGTGGGTCTATGAAGCACTAAAATTCTAATGGACCCTCTAAAAGAATGTGCAGGGGGTCCCAGGGATGCACTAGAAAAATTCTTTTTAGCATTCGCAATGCCATTGGGATCCTCTATCCCTCCTCTAGGATCCTCTTTACTGTAAGTGAAAGAGTCCCTGGGACCCCTTGTTTTGCGGGACGATTGGGAGCCCTGAGTATTGGAATATCACTATAGGGGGTCATTTGCACTGGCTCTAATGTTGCAGCCAATGGGATTGGTTGGCCTTTGGGGACCTTCCCCAGCGCCAACTCTCGTCCTCAAATCCCTTTGGCCGAGAGAGTGGGGATGTACCCTGGACAAGGCTTCTCCCTTATAAACAAATTGTAGCCCAGCCAGCCGGAATAGCAGCTGCCCCCTCTGCTATCTGGCAGTCATTGTCGGAAATGACAGACAGGCAACAACAACAATTCTGTGAATTATTTCATTGTCGTTTTCACTGGTCTTCTCGCTGAATTCAGCCAACACATACCAATTTTGGAGAAACATTGATTATTGACAAACTTTCAGCAACATTGTATGGACGGTTTTGAAAATATGAAGCACCCAAAGGGCGTGGTAAGGGTAAAGTGATATTTGTCTGAGAATGATCTTCAGGGATCCCAGGGACTCCCATTTGGGAGTCTATGAAGCACTATAAGCCTAAAGGACTTTCTCAGAGAACACGTAGGGGGTCCCAGGGATGCACTATAAAAGATGGGGAAAATAACATCCATGTTTTCACTACTTTTAGGCCTAGTTCATTGAACTTATTTTCCTACTTTTTTTCATCATCTATTTTATCTCCCCAGACCTATTCTTTGCTTTCCTTATGTATGTGGGTGGGTGAGTCATACATATATGTATGTGTTCATGCATGCACACATTGACATTCTGTAGACCGTGCACTTAAAATGTTATCTATTTTAGAATTTGCGACGCAGTGGGGACCCTCTATGAATGAAAATCTGTTTAGTGTCCTCCGGTCTGGAACTGACACATATGGGACATTAGTAGATAATAAAGATGGTGGGAACGATCCTGGAGGCAATGCCCGGAGGCAGTGCAGTACCAGGAAAGTCCCGACATTTTTACAATAACTGGGGACCCTCTATCCCTCCTAGGACCCTTTATACTCTAAGTGAAGGGGTCCCTGGGACCCCTTGTCTTGCAGGATGATTGGGAGCCCCGATCTTACCTAATAATATCGACAGTTTGGGGGGAGATATTGAGATCAATTACTAGCGGAGTGTGAAGCGTGTTTCAAATTCCTTAGCACCTGACTGACTCTGTGTCCAGACATAGATGAGCCTGTGCCGGCGGACAGCCTGTGGACCGCACGGAGAGACGGGGCGGTCAAGCTTCGGACCGACAGCAACGGCGTCAGTGCCGAGAAGCCCATCACTGTGGTGACGCTGATCAAGAACACTGTGGAGCGACTGCCCGACGGCATCGCCATGGGTCAGTGTCTCTGACACATGTCAGAAGGGAGGTGGCAGAGTGGTGAAGACGTTCACCTGCCGAATTCAATGCGTGACTGCTGGCGTGAGTGACCCGGGTGCGAATCCCGGCCTCGCCCTTTCTAGTTTCTAGTTCGACAGGAAAATCGAACTGAGTGTCGAGTCCTTCGGATGGGGACTTAAAGCTAGTCTGACCCGCTGTCTGGTATGCCCCAATTGATAGCTAGGTTTCCCAAGTCTGTCCCCCACCCCCTCCTACCCTGGTTACCCCCCCCCCCCTCCCATCCCTAACAAAAACAAGAGGCAAAGCCTGCAAGGCTCACGTCTGATTTTTATTACTATAGCAGGCATGGGAATTCCCATGACAATTCCCATGCCTGTATAGAGAGAATACTGTTATGTAGACACTTGTGCATCTGAAAACAGAATTAATATTTATTTTACTGTGTAAATTAAAATTATTTCTATGCACCCCTACCCCTTTATGTATGCGCATGTAACAGTGGAGCCCTATTTTTATTTTTGGCAAACAAGTAAAATTGAAAAGCATATTGACCAAGCTTTCAGAAAAAACATAGTGACCAATCCCCCCCCCCCCCCGGCCTACAGACACCTGTAGTAGGCCTAGTCTTTGCCTGTGGGTCTAAGCCTCTTATCATCATCAGTTTCATAAAATTAATAATTGAAGTTGCGTGATCTGTTACTGTTTTAAACTGATCGTTCATGCGATGAAAACGTGTTCCACATCATCTACATTTCTGTAAGATATTTTATATTAGTCCTAATATTTTATTTTCGTTTCGTTAATTCTCTCCCCCCCCCCCCCCCCCCCCACCCCCCCCCCCCCCCCCCCCCCCCCCCCCCCCCCCCCCCCCCCCCCCCCCCCCCCCCCCCCCCCCCCCCCCCCCCCCCCCCCCCCCCCCCCTCTGCCACAAAGCAAAGATCAAGGTCACAGCCAGCAAGCTCATCCATGTTTATCTTCCCCTGTACAGTCTTTGCTCGTGGTGATCAATCGTCTAGGACTAACAAAGGATTCGTACGTCGAAGGCAGTGAAATCGACGAACCCTGGATTTTCCGTATATTTTTTTTCAAGACTGAAATGAATGTGGGCTAAATGTTAAGTACGTCGTCTTGATTATGAGGTAAGGCATGGACTCTAGGCCTAGGCCTTGTTGCCGGAAGTGCAGTAGGCTAAGTTGTGCGCAGAGATGATGGGCAAATGAACACGAACAACCGTTACTCAAAGGCGCAAATAAAGCTAAACAACCGGGCCGTCAACGCACACACTCGGTACATCCATTTGTTACAGAAAATATAAGTTGACGACGTTAAAATGTACCTATTTGTACACACCTGAAGTCTTGTGTTTCTTTTTAAAGAGCGTTTTTGTATATCTAATGGAGAGTCTTCTTTCCAGTATGTATCTCCTACTCGGTACAACACAACAGTTACAACAAATGATTTTCTTTCTTTTGTTCCTTACCGATGTATCTGACTGCTTTGATCGCCATGACTTGAAGGCTCACGTCAAAATCAAGTATCCTGCTAACTTTAACCCTCTAACATCTTATGTTTTTTTGAGAAAATGACAACGTTAAAGTTTCAGTGGAGAGTGAGAGTCTTCTTTAGTTTGAAGAGTGTGACTGAGTCAAGGTTCAAGGTTGCACAACCTTATCTTTATTTTGTTCTTTATCAATGTATCTGACTGCTTTGATCGTCGTGACTTGAAGGCTCACGTCAAAATCAAGTATCCTGCTAACTTTAACCCTCTAACGCCTTATATGTTTAGAGAAAATGACAACGTTAAGGTTTGAGTTAAGGTTAAAGGTCGGGGCCACGGACGCAACACACACACACACACACACACACACACACACACACACACACACACACACACACACACACACAGACACACAACCGAACATGTACGATACTATAGACTCACTTTGTTTTAAAAAACGACGTGAGCCAAAAATGGGTAGGCACTGGGTGACGCGCTCTCCAGGGGAGAGCAGCCCCAAATTTCACAGAGATAAGTCTCTGTGACTAGAATATACCAAACACTAAGCACCAAAACATGAATAGGGAACGAGTTCATGATGTCAGTGTACAGATCTGTTTCTTCTTGATGCCAAAGTATCCACTTCATCTTTTCAGTTTCTTTGTTTTACACTCATGCAATACTGGAAGCAGTGTATTAATATGAGAAATCTTTTTTAAAAATAAAATAAAATATTTCAACAAAAATGTCAGGCAACACAACAATACTTCCCCTCTTGTGTGACTGTCTGCCTGCGTACGCTGTGTGTGAGTGTATTTGTATGTGTATCCTCTAATGTTTGTGCATGTCTGTTGGTGTATGTGGTCAGTCCGTGCAACTCGGTTGCTATGGCTTACTGAATGAAAGATGAATAATGAGTCAGTGTCGATAAATGTTTGAGTTTGCGTCATTCTTAAATTCTATTTTTGTTGTCTACTTGTTGAAGAATTGACTGTAAAGCGCTTTGGGCTCATTTGAGGTAAAGCGCTATATAAATGTACTATTATTATTAGTATTATGTTGTTTTATGTTCAAATTCTGATCGCTTCTTGGCCTTTTGGCTAAGACAGTGATTCAGGAACATAAATGTTTGTTTATATCCTGGTTGGTTTGTTCAGCCCGTCGTACATGGCGAAAGCCGATACGCGACGTTAAACTGAACTTCCTAGTATTATGTTGAGGTCTAAATTGCAGCGGTCAAGCGAGATGGGGAGTGGGTGAAATGGACCTACGCGCAGTACATGGCGGACATCAGAAGAGCTGCCAAATCGTTCATCAAAGTGAGTGGATAATTATCAAGGGTATTAGGTACTTTATAGTCACAGAGGTGTCTCTATGAAATTCAAGCTGCTCCCACTTGGAGAGCGCGTCGCAGCCAGAGGCACGCCACCCAATTTAAAAACAAATTTGCATGCGATTTTTGTGTGACCGATGGAGAAGGGGGGGGGGGGGGTTAAGTGTGAACCAAATGAACGTTTTCGTTGCCACTGGGTTATTGTTGTATGTTGTGTTGCTTCAAAGATTTGTTTCTCTCGTGTCTGTTTTTGTTTCTTTTGCTTTTGTACCCGCATGAAAGGCACATAATCTCACTGATTTGTATGATAATCACATTTCCTTAATTGTTCAGGTACTTGCATGTGCTCGCACACACACAGACACACACACACACACATATGATTGCATTTCTATTTATATTTTGTACATATTGTATTTGCTGGTCATGATCTATGTATGATTTGTTTTTGATATTTGTTCATTGTGCTTTGGTTCCTGACGCCAATTTTCATTGTTTATTTGATTCAGTAGGTTTCTTCTTTTCATGACGACAGGATGAAGAAAAGCTTGCAACTTACTCCTTTATCGTCAAAGATAATTTTGACTTTACTTGACTTCACACACAACAACAACAACATACAGTGTTTATACGGCGCTGAATCTTGATAGAAATCAAATCAAAGCGCACACACACGTTAGCATCCATAACGCATTCAAACAAAAATGCAATACAAAGCGAACACACACGTTTGACATAAATGGTATACAGCAGAAACAGACCTAAAGGCAAGAGAGAAGAGAAAGAGAGTGGAGCCTCAATGACGGGGGAACAGGTGCATTTTGAGGTTAGATTTGAAGGCTGAGAGGGTCGGTCGCTGACAGAGGGAAAGAGGAAGTTTGTTCCAAGATGTTGGTCCTGAGACAGCAAAAGAGCGCCGACCAACCGTTGAAAGCTTATACCTAGGGATCTGGAGAGAAAGCGGGTCAGAAACTGAACGTAAAGTGCGAGCTGGCGTATAGATGGAAATATTGTCGCAGAGGTAAGATGGAGCAGCTTTATGGATAGATTTATCGCAAAGGGTGTTTAATTTATACTCAATTCTGTCTGCGACAGGAAGTCAGTGCAAAGAACGGAGAAGAGGGCTAACGTGATCAAACTTTTTCTTCCTAAGGACAAGACGAGCAGCTGTGTTTTGAATACGCTGGAGACAAGATAGAGAAGAGACTGATTGGCCAGAAAGGAGAGCATTACAGTAGTCAAGACGATACAGGATGAGGGAAGTAAAGTTTTGCTGTGGCTTCATCTGAGAGATATTTACGAATATAGCCGATGCGACGAATTTGATAGTAGCAGGACTGACAGGTCTGAGTCAGGAGACTGCATGGAAAGAGTATTGTCCAAAGTGACACCTAAATTTTTTACAGAGTCTGAGAGGGGAATGATATTGTTAACCCCCCCTCCCCCACACACACACACACACAGAGAGGCATGGATGCATAATCACAAATGGACACTTATACACACACACTAAACACAAACACACACACACCCGTTACACACACCCAGCAAACACACACACACACACACACACGTGTACACATTTAATAGTATACACAAATATAAACTTACCCTATAACGAATATAAAATATCCACATTGAATTTGAAAAGACTGAGCCTACTCCATGTTGTATTGTATAACTTACAGCTGGGTCTGGAGCCCTACAATGGTGTGGGGATCATTGGGTTCAACTCCCCGGAGTGGTTCCTGGCAGATCTGGGCTGCATTTTTGCTGGGTAAGTAATCTCTTGTTTGCTTGTTTCTTGGGTTTTTTTTGGGTGGGCCCATGCATGCACTTTTTGGGGGTAAATTTAAACCTTCTTAGCTCATTGGAGTCATGACGGCAGATGTCTGCCGTCACTGTGAGTCTGTTCAGGTCATGACGGCAGACCACTGCTGTCTGAATTTCCTTCTTTTTTTTTGCACCCACAAATAACAATGTTCAAGGGAGCTTACTGTTGAAAGTCAAAGTACACTCATTTATGCTTTGATTAGACCGTTTCTCATAGCCATTTGGACCTTATTTTTAGCTAATTTCATGGAGTCACTTAGCAACAGCTGGTGTTCTAGCTTATGTCAATTGGTCTGACACAACCTTAAGCCAAGGCGTCTTCAGGTTGGATAATGTAAGGCGGTTTTTGCCTTTGACCTTTTCTATGTTTCCCCAGAGGGCTTGCCACGGGCATCTACATAACCAACTCCCCAGAGGCATCTTCAGGTTGGATAATGTGAGGTGGCTTTTGCCCTTGACCTTTTTTAATGTTGTATCCCCCAGAGGGCTTGCCACAGGCATCTACACGACCAACTCCCCCGAGGCATCTTCAGGTTGGATAATGTAAGGCGGTTTTTGCCCTTGACCTTTTCTATGTTCCCCCAGAGGGCTTGCCACAGGCATCTACACGACCAACTCCCCCGAGGCATCTTCAGGTTGGATAATGTAAGGCGGTTTTTGCCCTTGACCTTTTCTATGTTCCCCCAGAGGGCTTGCCACAGGCATCTACACGACCAACTCCCCCGAGGCGTCTTCAGGTTGGATAGTGTGAGGCGGCTTTTGCCCTTGACCTTTTTTTTAACCCTTTCGCCGCCAGCCATTTTTCAGCAAAACATTTCCATTGAACTTACCTGGGTAGAGAAAAAATGGTCTGCAATAGTGGGGATTCTTTTATGACATGTATAAAGTAAGGCCTATCCGTACCTCCCCAAATTATGAAAATAGGCTCTTTGAATAAAAGACCCTGTTTTAAGGCCTTTTCGTGACATGGATGTTAAATCATTGTGGTGCTAAAATGCGACATTGGCGGTGAAAGGGTTAATGCTGTTGACCTTTTCTATGTTGTTTCCCCCAGTGGGCTTGCCACGGGCATCTACACAACCAACTCCCCCGAGGCGGTCCAGTACGTGGCTGAGAGCTGCCAGGCCAACGTGATTGTGGTGGAGAACAACCAGCTGCTGCAGAAGGTCCTCAAGGTGCGGGAGAACCTGCCCCGCCTCAAGGCCATCGTGCAGTACACCGGGGACGTCACCGTGCACGATGACTGTGTTTATTCCGTGAGTTGTGCGTGTTCAGTAGTGTTAGGTTAGGTTAGGTACATTATAGTCACAGAGGCGTCTCTGTGAAATTCGGGTTGCTCCCACCTGGAGAGCGCGCCACCGAATTTATTTATTTATTTTTTTCATGCGATTTTTGTGTGACTGATGAGGAAGGAAGGGAGGGGGTAATTTTGACCAAATGACAACTTTTTCGTTGCCACTGGGTTTGACGTGTGCTAAGTGCATGAGCACACGGGACCTCGGTTAATCGTCTCATCCGAAAGACTCCACGTTCAGACCGCAAGGCCTAGTGCAAAGTGAGAGGAAAAATCCCCTGTACCCAGGTTCGAACTGGTGTTTACTTGACACGAAGCGAACGCGCTACCACTGTGCCACTCTACACTCTGTTGTTGTTGTTGACGTACCCTGGCTAGAAGACTCCAGGGATCATCCCAACAGCCGAAGTACTTGAACGCTGTGACGCAAATGCATCAGCTAGGGATGAGAACGTTACGTGTGTGACCCGTTTTTGATTACCCGCCACATGGGCAGCCACACTCCGACTTCGGGGGAGTTCAGTATCAATTGATTTGACGCATCTCTGACTCTCAAAACTCCTGTCTGACCCAGTGGGTTTCAAGACCACTAGAACGTAGCAATTTTTCATCTGGCGCACAAGTTACCCCCCACCACCCTGCCAGAGAAAAATTGAGAAGTTATCGCTTTTCTCATTATAAAATCTAAAAGAGACCTGTTAGACTCAATCTGAGAAAATGGTCTGAAGATATATATCTTTCCTGAATTGGCTTTAGTAGAAACGAAAAACCAGTATTCCAGGACTATGACACAGTGATGTACCGAGGATCGAAAAATGATAGGACAACCTGTCCCAAGACAAAAGAAATCAATAGGACAATGTCCTGGCTCTTGCAGAAATCAATAACACAAAGCGTGCCAGTGTTGAAAATTTTATCAGACATTTGTCCTGACAGGGGAGAACACAATAGGACATTTTCAATTTTAATAGGTCAATGGCCTATGACCGGGTCCTTGGAACATTACTGATGACATAAAAAGTTATGACATCATCAGTGCCATCACAACACACTCTAGCAGATATGGCGGTAAAGGTCAAGATGTGCCACCTTTACCTTTACCGATATGGCAAACATTTTTTATTTCAATTTCTGAGTAGTTTTATTTAAAAAACAAAATAAAAATCCAGAAAATTCGCCCTTTCATTGCATTTATGGCATTTATTTATGTTCATCTAAACAACACAATCAAAGCCAAGTGTATCTGAAGACGTTTACAACAGTATGTCTGTATTCTTTAAGTTTTATGCCCACTTATTGCCTGTTTTTTGTGTGAAAAAAATCCCTCAAAAGATATTTTTGCCTAAGCCTGCTTCCAACCTGCAACTTAACTAGCTTCGGCTGTTTGTAGGATTGGTAACTAGTACATATACATCTGTAGACAATGCTTCAGTTTTAGCTATTCACGTAGATCTAAACCTGTTTCCAACCTGCAGCTAGCTTTGGCTGTTTGTAGGATTGGTAACTAGTACATATACATCTGTAGACAATGCTTCAATTTGAGCTATTCACGTAGATCTAAACCTGCTTCCAACCTGCAACTTAACTAGCTTCGGCTGTTTGTAGGATTGGTAACTAGTACATATACATCTGTAGACAATGCTTCAATTTGAGCTATTCACGTAGATCTAAACCTGCTTCCAACCTGCAACTTAACTAGCTTCGGCTGTTTGTAGGATTGGTAACTAGTAGACAATGCTTCAATTTGAGCTATTCACGTAGATCAAAATCAGTGTTATCACTTTTCATTTTCTTATCATTAATGCTGAGCACTGCTTTTTATTCAAAATCTAATGACCTATCATTGATATTGTACCTGCAACTTGTTTTCCTCAGTGGTCGGAGTTCATGGAGAAGGGGAACGATGTGCCTGATGAAGAGTTGGAGGAACGAATGAGTAACTTGGCTCCCAACAAGTGCTGCCTGCTGATCTATACAGTGAGTACGGCAATTCTTTCTGTTTATAATACTGATCAACTTCAGTAAAAGTAGAAGTTCTGTCAGTGAACAATTTTGATGAAAGATCTGTTAGGGGAAAAATCATGAAGTTTTTGTGGAATATAAGGTAGTAGCATAAACCAGTCCATTAAGTTTTCGATTTTATTTTGAATATCATTTAGAAATATTTTTGGGGGGAGCAATAAAATATGTGACTTTACTTGATGTGTGGCAATGACTGGATCAGTCTCAAAACAATTATTCTCGTCTGATCATGATAATTAGGTTAAGGTAAAGCAAGGTTTGGTTCGCTCCCCTTGTACTGCTAATTTTGAATTCTGCGACCTGAACATGCCGGGGTGTGGCTGCGAGTTGGGACTTGGAATGAGCGGTGTGGGAGCAACGCCACTGTATGGCCCAGAAGATGGGACAGAAGAAGAAAAAAATATATGGACCTGTAGAATTTGTTTAGCAGTAATGTCAGGAATATTGACCTTTTTTGTTTTGTTTGGGCAAATGTCAGTGTTGGTTTTATTTATTAACATTATTGTACTACAAATGTTTCCAGGCTTTTGCCATGCATGTTTCAGTCTGAGTAACGCAATGGCAGTTGTATTAGGTACTTTATAGTCACAGAGGCGTCTGTGAAATTCGGGTTGCTCCCACTTGGAGAGCGCGTCGCAGCCAGAGGCGCGCCACCCAATTGGTTTTTTTGCATACAATTTTTGTGTGACTGATGAGGAAGGGAAGGGTGGACGGGGTGGTAAATTTTGACCAAATGACAACTTTTTCGTTGTCACTGGGATTAGTGTGTGCGAAGTGCATGGGTACACGGGACCTCCGTTTATCGTCTCATCCTAAAGACTGAAGACATAGTCAAGGTTCTAATAATAATTTTATTATGTAAGAATGTTTGTGTGTGTGTTTCCCTCTAATCGATGGTTGTATTTGTTGTCCAGTCTGGAACAACCGGGACACCCAAGGGTGTTATGCTGAGCCATGATAATGTGAGTTTGACTATCATGACATTTTCATTGTATGAACACATGACATATTAGTATCGTTATATTGAGGTCTGTTATTCTAATATGTTCGCTATAGTATGATACCTTTTTTTCTTTTGAATTTTTAAAAGCTTATGCAAAGCTAACATAACGATGATAACACTGTCATCTAGTGATCTACTATCTTTCTGCCTTAACCGGTCCATTCTCCTGCCATTTTTTCATTTCAAGAAACGCTGTCGAAAAGATTTCCTCCAGCCGAAATCGGACTTGCCGGGCCTAACTATTTCTTAGTTGGGTGCATAACAGCAGCATGACGCATCTGCGCTCATAATTGACAGGAAACTGTGAGCGATCGAAGAAGAAGAAGTGGGTCCCTCAACTAGAGATTCATGAAGCAGACAAAGTGCTCCAAAGTTACATGCCTTCAGCAAGGACAAGTACTTTGTACTATCAACTCTAAACCTTTTTTCTTTTAATTTTCTGACTGCACACACACTGTATTTCTCAAAAAGGTTTTCATGTCAAGGTTTTGCAGTCTTAATGGTTGATGTCACATTAAACTGTTAGCTAATCCAATGAGGTATTCTATAGTTATTCATAATTATTGATAAACAATCGGGTCTTTCCTGGTATTGCGGTGCCTCCATGATTGACACACAGTGGATTCCTGCTAACTCAAAAACTGATAACTCAAAAAGACTGGATAACTCACAATAATTTTGGGGTCCCACTTTAATAATCGTTATGGTATAAAGTATTTCAAGATACTGGCCATCTCAAAATAAAATTTCAGTCCTTTCAATTTTGAGTTAAGCGATTTTCACTGTATATGTAAAAAATATCTCGTGTGTACCTCTTCGAGGTCGGAGGACGTTGAAACACACTTTTCTTCTTCTTACTTTTGCGTTGTTGAAGACGATCCATGTGTTCGTGTGTGTGTGTGTGTCGACAGATCACGTACACGGCTCGTGCCACCCAAGTGGCGTGCGCTCGGCACCTGACCCTGTCGTTTGGGGAGCTGGCCATGGTGAGTTACCTGCCCCTGAGCCACATTGCCGCCCAGATGCTGGACCTCTACATGCTGATCGCCTTTGGGGGCACCGCCTACTTCGCTCAGCCTGACGCCCTCAAGGTCTGTGTGGATGTGAGAAAGAGAGAGAGAGGGAGGGAGATATGAGAGAGAGACTGAGGAAAGGCATGGAAATATGCGAGGAATATTTTGTATATATTCATTAGTTTAACATAAAATGGGATTTGGATATAGATTGTAGTATGAAAAAAAAAAGGGAACTCTTTATTTTTTTATGTATATCAAGAATAACATTCTTGAAAACAAATTGGTTAACAGACCAAACATTTGGACACAAACGTTCCACACACCAAGAATTACCTGTCAAAGCTACCAACCTCAAAAAGAAAGTTGGCAATGTACTTTCACATTGATGTACACACTTGTCATTGTCTTTGGTTGTTGTGTTTTTGGCACCTGAATATCATTTCTCTGTGTGAGATAATAAATGATTTGAAGGCAGACATGCAGTTTTGGCAGGGAAACCCTCTCATGTAGACATCAAGATTTTAGCAGTGTTGTACGTAAGACATCCCCCTCATGCTTACGACCCTCAATCTCAAAGTCTGCTTTCTTTCAGTTTTATGAAAAATAATCCCAGGCTGATCCAAGCCATAACCTTTTCTGCTGCTACTTCTCAGTGAAATTGTTCAATGCGAAAGTTTGATGTCGGTTGCGTAATGGGGTTGGTGTAGAGCGGCACAGAGGTATCGCGTTCGCCTCGTGTCGAGTAATCCCGAGTTCGAACCTGGGTACAGGGGACTTTTCCTCTCACTCTGCACTAGGCCTTGTGGTCTGAATGTGGAGTCTTTCGGATGAGAAGATAAACCTAGGGTCTTTAGCACACGTTAAACCCAGTGGCAACGAAAAAGTTGTCATTTGGTCTAAATTTAACACACACACACACACACACACACACACACACACACACACACACACACACACTTCCTTCTTCATCAGTCACACAAAGATCGCATGCAAAAATTTGTGTTTTTTTCATTTGGGTGGCGCGCCTCTGGCTGTGACACGCTCTCCAGGTGGGAGCAACCCGAATTTCACAGAGACGCCTCTGTGACTATAAAGTACCTAATCCATAATACAGTGGAACCTCCCTTATAAGACTTTAAAAAATATCCCAAAATGAGGTCTTATAAGGAAGGTAATTTTAATATTTACAAAGAAGGGCAATGTCTCAGAGAAGTAGGTCTTATATGGGAGGGAGTCTTATAATGGGAGGTCTTATAATGGAGGATCCACTGTACCTAAAGTACAATAATGATTATAGCCAAGATTTGTTCATTACAGGGTTCGCTGGCGGTGACCCTGCGAGAAGTGCGCCCCCACGTGCTGTTGGGTGTGCCGCGGGTGTGGGAGAAAATGCAGGAGAGCATGCAGAGCGCCAGTCGCCGCGCCTCGGGCTTCAGGCAGAAGATGGCCAAGTGGGCCACTGGCATCGGCCACAAGGCCAACTATGCTCTGATGAGAGGGTGAGAATGAGGATTATGTTGGTCTGTAAGGCGCGTAGAGTTTTGTGTGAGACCCATAGATGTGGGCTGGTTGGCCTGGTCTGACTACGGCCTTCAAAGTTCTATCTGGTTATTTTCATTCCTGAACTTCTTATGATGTTACAAAATACAAATTCCAGCATCAAAGCTAGCACGTAAAGTTCTGCTTTGATGCATATTAATCGACGGAATGTTTTCAGATCTTCATCTATGTTCCAAAGACAATGTCTTCATGCTAAGCAGCACACTTTATTCCGCTTTACTACAGTGAGGGTCCACCGATGGGGTACGGCCTTGCCAACAGGCTGGTGTTCAAGAAAGTGCGTGCTGCCCTGGGGTTGGACCGCTGCCAGATTCGACTGTCCGGAGCGGCGCCCATCACTAAGGAGACCCTGGACTTTTTCCTCAGTTTCAACCTGCCCTTGTGTGAAGTGTATGGCATGAGCGAATGCACAGGCAAGTTGAATTATGTTCTGTTACTTCGGACCTCGACCAAACAGTATCAAAAAATCAAATTGTTCATTGTGGAAACTAAATGGAAGAAGAAGAAGTTAGCTAAGCCTCGTCCTGTCCGTGTGCGGAAGGGAATAACAGGAACAAAAATTGACAGGAAAGAACTGAAGTAAGGAATGTTTTTGTCTAGAATCATTGTACCTGTGTGGCACATGTGTGTGTATGTGTGCTAATCTTTTTTCTTTTTTTTGTTGCTTTCCCATCTTCTAGGCTGTACAGTGGCGTTGCTCCCACGCCACTCATTCAGAGTCCCAATTCGCAGCCACATCCTCAGGTTTGTCCGGTCGCAGAATCCGAAATCAGCAGTTCAAGTTGAGCAAATTTATGTTAGGCCATCAGGAGGCAACCACCAGAGGAGACACTGCACTGCTGCTGAGTCACCTCGGTGGAGTACAGTGGAGCCTGCTTTGAGTTAACATACGCAGGACGCCACCTACTAAGCCCCCTGTGTATGCTATTCTTTCGTGTTTGGCTATGATCGTGAGATAGCAGAGGAGGTAGATGTAGTCTATGAGATAAATAAATGCAGAGGGATGTATTGCAGCTAGGATGTTCAGTTAGTCGATAGTTGTGCTCTTCTTTTAGAAATTGAGGAACGTCCACCTTATGGTGACTGTGCATGTGCAGGCCCTCACACTTCGGGTTTCCCCGGGGTGAACAAGGTGGGCAGTGTGGGCAAAGAACTGCCCGGTAACTCCTCATCACTGACCAACACTGACCATGATGGAAACGGAGAGGTGGGCTCTGTATTATAATGATAATAACTATAATGGTAATAAAAAGGTGGGCAGTGTGGGCAAAGAACTGCCCGGTAACTCCTCATCACTGACCAACACTGACCGCAATGGAAACGGAGAGGTGGGCTCTGTATTATAATAATAATAACTATAATGGTAATAAAAAGGTGGGCAAAGAACTGCCCGGTAACTCCTCATCACTGACCAACACTGACCGCAATGGAAACGGAGAGGTGGGTTCTTTGTTATAATGATAATAACTATAAGGCCGGGTTCACATTAGACGCGTAAGTTCCGTACGGAAAACCCTAACTAAGTGGAAGAAAGAAGGATAATTCATGGGCTACCTTTTTAGCAAGAGACTGTGTACAATGTCTTAGAGTAATAGGCGGGTGGTATGCACTATGGGCCACCCTATTTTCACTGAGGTATGATATTCCGCATTCAATATCTGCAGATTGCGATGCACGGGTGGCACGTGTTCATGGGCTACCTTCCTTTTTAGTTGAGTTACTGTGCGGACAACGTGTGCAGATTGTGATGCACGGGTGGCACGTGTTCATGGGCTACCTTCCTTTTTAGTTGAGTTACTGTGCGGACAACGTGTGCAGATTGTGATGCACGGGTGGCACGTGTTCATGGGCTACCTTCCTTTTTAGTTGAGTTACTGTGCGGACAACGTGTGCAGATTGTGATGCACGGGCGGCATGTGTTCATGGGCTACCTTCCTTTTTAGTTAAGTTACTGTGCGGACAACGTGTGCAGATTGTGATGCACGGGCGGCACGTGTTCATGGGCTACCTTCCTTTTTAGTTAAGTTACTGTGCGGACAACGTGTGCAGATTGTGATGCACGGGCGGCATGTGTTCATGGGCTACCTTCCTTTTTAGTTAAGTTACTGTGCGGACAACGTGTGCAGATTGTGATGCACGGGCGGCACGTGTTCATGGGCTACCTTCCTTTTTAGTTGAGTTACTGTGCGGACAACGTGTGCAGATTGTGATGCACGGGTGGCACATGTTCACGGGCTACCTTCCTTTCTAGTTAACCTCTTCAGGACTTCTCTGCCTTAGGTAAACTCCATTACTGGCCTGGGGCTGCTTAGAAAAAAATTGTTATAACAAATAAGATGCACAACAAAACTCACACTGTCGATGATTCAGTTTTGACAACATTACTGATTGATCCAAGTTTATTTTTCGCTTTGTAATCGTGATTACTTGCATTGAAACTGGAATCATTAGTCTCCTTATTACTATCACTGTTAATGAAAACGTATTGGAGTATTTTCTGAGGCTCATGTAGGGCCGATTGTTTTTACATTTTTAACATTAAAAATGAAGATAGAAGTACCAAACATAAATAACCCGAAAGCTGGAACAGTGATGAAGGGATGTAACTCAAAAAACTTGGTTTGGATTTTTTTTTTAAAGGATTTTAGACTAAAAAAATTGCTGTTCCGAGAATTCTCGTAAGTAGGCCTTGACTGGCGTTCTCCTGTTCCGAGTGTACTTGGAATGAGTTAAGTTACTGTGCGGACAACGTGTGCAGATTGTGATGCACGGGCGCCACGTGTTCATGGGCTACCTCAATGAAGAGGAGAAAACCAAGGAGGTCCTAGGCGACTCAGGGGGACTTCACTCTGGGGACATTGGCCGCAAAGACAGAGATGGCTTCCTGTACATCACCGGTCGAATCAAAGGTAAGGGTGATGTCCACATTTATCACTGTGTAAGGTTCCCCCATCGGGTGGGGGGGGGGGGGGGGGTCTTTCGTACTAATAGTTCCACCACCTTCTGGAAGTTCTGTGCTAGCAGCTTCCTCTTGTTTGTTGAGGTACCCTGGCTAAAAGACTCCAGGGATCATCCCAACAGCCGAAGCACTTGAAGTTGAACACTATGGTACTGGGGCAGTGGGTGGATGCCTCGTGCCTCCATACGGGGAGCTGGACGACCCCGCCCCCTCCACGAGTCTCTCCCCGAGGGAATACCAGGGGGTCTTTTGTAAAAATAGTTCCCCCACCTTCTGGAAGTTCTGTGCTAGCAACTTCCTCTAATCTATCACTCTCTTTGACTCTGCCTTTTCCCTTTGTTTAATGTCATCTACTATTTTTCTGACTTATCGGCCCATTCGCCTGCTTTTTTGATCAAAATTTCTTCCAAATAATTTTCTCTTTGCGCTCCTCCGAAATCAGAATGTGTCGGCTGTACGCAGCGACCAGTGAAAACTGAAAACCGGACACATACTTACCTTGCCCATTATGGCCATATGGCCTGGGGACGCAGAAGAAGAAGAAGAATCCCTGTATAAGGGAGGTTGTTTATTGATGGAAAGAAAATATGGCGTCCTGTCAATCACAGGATGAATCAAAAGGGCAATGTCCACGTTTGTACCAGTGTTTTGGAGATTGGATTTTTTTTGTTATTAAGAAAAAGCATTTGTTGAGATTTTTTTCTATTAATGTCCCTTGTGGGTTTAAATGTGGATTATGCCAAAATAAAATGTAACCTTTCCATAAATAAAAAAAGAAATAAAAAAAAAGGTGTTGAGCTGTTTTCTCTGTCAATATATTGTGTCCCCTGCAAGGCAGATGGGCATTGCACCAAACTAGGCTGTAACCTTTCCTAGAATACCATATTTTACGGACTCCCCCATTAAGGCGATACTTTTGGCCTAGGGGACCCCTGCGCCTTAGAATGTGACTGATAATATAGTAAGAAACTATAATAACAAAATCTGAATTTTTTGGACCATAAAGAAAATTTGGACTTTCCTGGTGTTGCACTGCCTCCGGGCATTGCCTCCAGGATCGTTCCCACCATCATACTAATGTATATGTGTCTGATCCAGACCACAGTAAGTAGTTTCTTCAAAATCTGAAATTTGTAACATTTTGGGGGTGCGCCTAATAATCAGGTGTGCTTATAGTCTGTAAAGTACGGTAATACTGTATCTTTGCGTGTTGCCTTGTTTTGGTTTTGTTACCATTGCCTCGATCTTCTTCTTCTTATTCTTTTCGATCGCTGACAGATTACTGTCAATTATGAGCGCAGATGCGTCATGCAACCTTATCCTAACTAAGAAATAGTTAGGCCCAGCAAGTTCGACTTTGGCTGGAGGAAATGTTTTGAAGCTTTTTTCGTGAAAAAAGTCAGGAGAATGGACCGGTAAGGCAGAAAGATAGTAGATGACAGTAAGCAAAGGGAAAAGGCAGAGTCAAAGAGAGTGACAGATTAGAGGAAGTTACAAGCACAGAACTCCTGTAGGTGGGGGAACTATTTATACCTTGACCCCCCGGTATCCCCACGGGGGGGCCTCGATGTTGAATGTCCTCTTTTCTGTTTTTGTGTAACCACTTCCATAGGAAGTTGTTTCTTCTTTTTTGAGTAGTCTTTCCTTTGAATTATTTTTATTTACATTTTCAAATAATGTAAAAGGAAGAAACATTAAGAAACAAAAGACCAGTCTCATCACTTTGCAACAACGCAAATCAACTCTTCCAAGCACCATGAGAGAAAGTATTAGGCCTATTCTTACAATCTGTCCTTGAGACCAAGACATTAAGGCAAACAGATAATAATAATATGAATATGCATGATGATACAAAACATCAAGCTAAAATTAGAGAAAAATAATATAAACACATAGCTAACAAGCCAAATGCAGACACTCACTGCCAAGCACCCTGCCATGTGTTTGTCTACTTTCAGAGCTTAGGTCAGTGACTTTTCCGTTGAAGCAACGCATGCGCACTTGTAAAAAATAGTTACCTCCCCTCTTGTCGGTTGAGATGCAATGCCAACGGTCAGCGAAGAACATTAAAAAAATTACTTGGTGCTAACATTAACCCTTTGACCGCCAGCCGTATTTCAGCCAAACATTTCCATTAAATTTACCTGGGTAGAGAACAAAATCCATCTGCAGTATTGGGGATACTTCTGTGACATATATACAATAAGGTCTATCCTTACTTCCCAAAACTAAGACACTAGGGTCTTTGGATAATAGACCCCGATTAGATGCCTTTTAGTGACATAGGTCTTAAATCACTGTGGTGCTAAAATGCGGCTTTGGCGGTGAAAGGGTTAAGAAAGAAAAAAAAAAAAGAAAAAACAAACAAATCTTTTTTGTTCCAGAACTGATCATCACAGCGGGAGGGGAGAACATCCCGCCCGTGGCCATTGAGGACGCCGTGAAGGAGGCGCTACCGGTCATCAGCCAGTGCATGCTGATCGGCGACAAGAAGAAATTCCTGTCCATGCTGCTCACCTTGAAAGTGCACACCTTGCTGCAGCCTTCTGTCTGTCTGTCTGTCTGCTGTCTGTCTGCCTGTCTGTCTGCCTGTCTGTCTGTCTGTCTGTCTCTGTTCTGCTCAAACGATTAGTTTCAAAGAGAAGAAAATCTGATTAATGTCCTCCGGCCTGGAACAGGCACATGTGGGACATTAATAAATATAAAGATGGTGGGATGATCCTGGAGGTACTGTAATACCAGGAAAAAAGCCCTGTTTATAACCACAAAATTTGAAACAATATTACAATATAAGAAAAGAAACAAAATTGCTAGGGAAATCAAAGTTCATGAGCTACGTTATCACGCAAACACACATACTAACAGAGAAGCACACAGTCGCACACACACACACACTTACACACACAAGTAATAATCAATGGGCATTCACACACACACATGATGCGCGGGTATGCACGCGCACACACCGATCCCATTACAACCACCCCTACTTGCACGCAAGCACATAATTATATCCATGATAATTGTACCAAGTAAGCTAGATTTTCTTGCCATATTCCAGGAAATCGTGGTAAATTCCGGATTTTAAATGTTTTTGCTCCTGAAAATAATTAAAAAAATTAGGATAGGAATCTTGGAAAGCAGGAAGAACATGATTATTTCGATGGGTGAATGCCAGAACTGCCCATCTGTGCTCTTTATTCCTTTTGAGATAGACCGTTCTAGCAGGCACCCCTGTGACGCGTGTGTGTGTGTGCACTCTGTGACCTGCAGGTGGAGGTGAACCCAGACACGCAGGAGCCCAGCAGCAAGCTGAGCGGGGCGGCCCTGCAGTGGGTGCGCTCTGTGGGCTCGGGGGCCACCACGGTGGGCGAGGTGCTGGAGCCCGGGGACCCTGCCGTGCTGAACGCCATTCAGAGGGCCATCGACAGCGTCAACAGAAAGGCCACATCCAACGCCCAGAAGATCCAGAAGTGGTCCCTGCTGCCTGCTGATTTCTCCATACCTGGGGGAGAGCTGGGTATGTGGATTTTGTGTTATGTGTCTCTCGCAGACTCTCTCTCATTAACCCACTGTCTGAGACAGACTGTCTCTTCCTGCCTCACATACACACACACACGCACGCACGCACACCCACCCACATGAACACCCACCCACATGCACACACACACACTCACACCCACCCACATGCACACCCACATGCACACACACACTCACACCCACCCACATGCGCGCACACACACACACACACACACACACACACACAGCAAGAACAGAGCAATGCTGTTGCTTTTCTTTGTTTACAGTCAAAAATCACGGTCAGGAAGCCTGTCAGTATAATTCAAGGCTGAAGTTATTTGAGTCCAAATTTGACAAATCTATATCCATGGGTGCTAATTTTCTGGAACACGCTGAAAATTCGGGTTTGGGTGGGGTTTTTTGGGGGGAGGGGTGCCAAAATGTGTGGCTTCTGGTTTTTTGGGGGTACCAGAACTTGTGGCTTCTGTTCTTTTTAGTGTAAAAACTTGTGGCTTCTGTGTGTTTTTTAAGTGTAAAAACTTGTGGGTAGTGTAAAAACTTGTGGCGTCTGTTTTTTGGTGGGTGCCAGAACTTGTGGATTCTGGGGGTTTTTTAGTGTAAAAACTTGTGTCTTCTGTTTTTTTGTGTAAAAACTTGTGGTGTTTTTAAAAACTTGTGGCTTCAGGCTTTGGAGCTAAGAGCTGTAAAAAATAAAATCCTAGGATGGGAGAATTCAGGAAAACGTTATAACAAGTTCCGTAAGCAATGATATGATTTTGTTTCAAATTCGAAAGTTCCCTCCCCGGTCAACAAATGTTTTGATGATTGTGAATATTCCTAGTTGGAGGTTTTGATGTAATTGTTTTCTTCCGAAGATGATGTAAAAAATTACCCCCCCCCCCCCCCCTACCCTGCTAAATGCGTAAAATGTTCATACAAATTTTGTCTCTGCATTTAAAACTGTGAATGACAAGATTCCTTTATTATTGTGTAACTTGACAGGTCCAACGATGAAGATGAGAAGGCCGATCATCCTGAAGAAATACCACAAGACGATCAGCTCGTTTTACGAGGAGGCTAAACCTGCCAGCTGAGAGGAGGAAAGACAGCTGTTTGTTACCTTGTGAATTATATAATTGCAGCTTGAAAATGAAATATTTAAGCCATATCGTGAAAATATTTTTGAGCCATATATAGCCTTATGAAAATCGTCACCCTGGTTGTAGATTTTCTACTTCATGATGAACTCTTATTGCAGTTGTATTTTCTTTTCTTTTTTGTATCTGCCTTTATTCATGGCACTACTATGTTATTATTTTACTACCCTAATATTATATTCCTTTTAGGTAGGGAGTTCGAGGGGCATTTCTTACAATTCTCGTTTGACAAAAGAGTTAGATAATGCAATTGATTGCATTTATAACAAACATGGTAAGTTGTGTTATTAGCTATTTATATCAGCAGGCAGAGTTTGCAATTGCAATTCTGCAAATAAAATTCAGAACATTATTAGTAAAGGATCGCTACACATCAAAATCAGTCCTCTCATTTTTGGTTACTTGATTTCTGCCTGTAGAAATTAGAATCACTGCATGATTTTTGCTGATGTAAATCAGTTACGACTTCCATTTTTGGCTCCTTGAACAGGACATTATGAGTTTTCATTTTCAAAAAGTTAGTATACAAAAGCCAAAACGTGATGTTACTTTGGCTGGTATGTGGTTGAATTCTGTGGACATTTAGCTTTTATATTTGCTTGATTATATTTATTTCTGCATGGCAAACAATTGTACACACTTGGTTGTTTTTTTATACACTTATATGAAGGGATTTTTGTCCCTGAGTTGGTTACATCTGCTGTTAGCAAGGATGGTTAATTCATGTTATGCATATCACAGATCTTCATCTCTTTCTTTTCTTTTTTGGAGGGTGGTGGGGGGGTATGCCTTCGACTGTATGTAGTTGGTATTATTTCCTGTATTCTGGTTGTTTTGAAAACCAAGAACTCTGCATGCAAACATTCTCCCGCCTGTATCGGTCCTGTCTGTGTCGTCTAGATTACAGCTGTAAATTTGATACTGATGAAATTGCCGTTACATGTGAAGGCAGTGAGTTCCAAACATATGGCCCTGAAAAGGAAAAGCTTGTTTTGTAAAGGTCAATGCGGGTGCGTGGAAGAACATATTTATCCGAACGATAACTACATGTGGAAGGAGTTAGGAGATTTTCTAGGTATTGGGGTGTCAAATTACTGTGGACTTTATACATTAAGACAGCTGTGTTGTACTGTAACTGGTGTTCAAGTGGTAAAATTTCAAGATTATGAAACTTTTCTGAAGTTGACAGAGATGGATCTGGCAGGATTAGGTTGATCGCTCTTCTGTGGAGCGATGCTAGTTTTCTAAGGTGTTTTTTTTAGCAGCATAGGACCATACAGTGGATGCATAGTTGATGTGCGAGAGACAGTGGCCATAGAAAAACATTTTATGTGCGTCTAGGTCCAGATAGGATTGAAGTCGTTTGAGAAGGAATAGGTTGCGTGCTAGTTTATTTCTAATGTGATTTATATGTGATTGCCAGTTGAGTTTGTCATCAAGTATGACGCCTAGAACTCGATGTTCATGGACTTGTTCGATATCGTTCCTATCAATATTTAGGTTACGGGAATGGTGTGTTAGTTGATGCTTTTGGTGGGAGGTTGCAACCATGCACTGCGGGGCTGAAGCTCTTGCTGCCTGGTCCACGCAGGCCACCACTGAAGCCACGTCCGTTGGCTGGGTGCTGGTAGTGCCTCCAGCATCGCCGTTCCCAGAAGAGATTGTGAAGATGATGCCCCAAGTTAGCAGCAAGAATACTGGTGCCTCTGTCTGACGGGTGGATAGTGTCCCTCATCATCCTGCTGTTCTGGGGGTCGAGGCTTTCGTGTGACAGGAGTGACACTTGGTGACAGGGAAGCTCTGATAATAGCAGGGCATTGTACAGTTCCCGCTTGCCTTGTAGATGATGGTCTTGAACTGTAGCAACCCTACTTACTATTATTTTAGCGTTTGGGTGACACTGTTTCGCCTTCTTTACAAGTGCACACATTTCCGTCACAACTGACTTTGGGTCTTTTCCTTTTAGATCATTGATTCCGCAGTGGAACACAATAGCATCAGCCTCCTTGATGTCGTCAAGGTTCTTGCAATCCTCTAGCAATCCTCTAGCTTATAGCTTGTATTGGAAATGAAGTGAACTCCATATGCATACCCTAAACGTTGTGGGTTTACTCTTAACATCATCGAATCCCGGCAGAGAACAATACTTGGAAGTGATCCTTTGACGTCATCGTTCTTTTCTTGACGTTTTGACGTAGGGGCTGGCTTGGGGTTGTGTTCTTTTTCGTTGTTCTGTTGTTTTTTCAGGGGAACTGCCTGCTTTCTTTGCTTCTGTTGATGCTGGCCAGGTAGGCCAAGGTTCTTCCTTGCCTTGTTTTTCTTTTTGCAGAGCTGTTTTTGCCATGTCTGCATACGACGCTTTTTCTGCTGTTATGTTCTGTGTTTTGAATGCGCCACTTACTTCTGTCAGCACTCCTTCCTTTTCTTTTTCTTTCTGGACCATCAGTAACGAAATGGTCTCCATAGAAGCAATCTTCTTTGAAGTCAACCGAGACAATTAACCCTTTCGCCGCCAGCCACATTTTTCAGCTAAAAAATACCATTAACCATAACTGGGTGGAGAAAAAACACTGCAGCATTGGGAATTCCTCTGTGACATGCATAGCATTAGGCCTACCCATACCTCCCAACATTAATAAAATGGGGTCTTTGGATAACAGGGCCTGATTTGATGCCTTTTAGTGACTTGGGTGTTAAACCATTGTGGTGCATAAATGCGACATTGGCGATGAAAGGGTTAATGACTTGATGGTCTCAAGTAGTTTTTTTGACTGAGACATCATCACAGACGTTGGTAGGACAAGGGATGGGGAAGGAAGGGGGCTTCGCCATCATGCCTTGAGAGGGTTGAGGTAGGGGAGAGGGTGGAGGTTGTGGTCTTTTGCTCAACAGTTTGGTTAATGGTAGGGGGAGTGAATGAAGAGTCAACAGGGTTGTGATGGACAGGAATGGAGTTGGAGGATGGGGAAGGGGTGGAGACTGAAGGGAGTGGAGTAGATGTACTAGCTTTAGAGGCGGGAAGAGAACGGTTGGCAGTGGGGGTAGTGGGAGAGGTGGTGGAAGGAGTGGTGGGGGTTTTCATGACAAGAGGAGGAGGGGTGCTGAAGGCAAGGGGGCGGGTGGTAGTAACAGTGGAGGCACTGGACACAAGAGGAGAGTGGTGGAGACGTGAGGCCGGTGAAGTGGCAGTGATGGCAGGGAGACGGCCTACAGTTGTAGTGCCAGGGGAATATGTGACCAAAGAGGATGTGGAGATGGAGGGTGTAGTGGTGGGGGGAGGGGTGGTTGACCCTTGTATGTGATGTGACGGTGACTTCAGGAGATTGTGGAAGGGTGAGGGTTAAGGGATTAGTCGGGCAGACAGGCGTCGGCGATTGAAAGGACTTGGGTTGAGTTTTGTTTAAACAAGATTTATTCAAATGAAGCACATACAGCAGCACATAATTTAAATGAGTAGAGCACAACAAGCTTAGAGCTTATACAAGGTACTCCAACATTTTTCAATTACATGGTATTGGCTGCCACAAGCATGGAAAATAAACAGTTGAGTTTGAGCATAATCCTTCAACGTTTCGCTTCAACTGGTCCAGCTCCTCCTTCAGCCAGTTTTCACAGGTGTTCCCTTGAACCATGACAGTGCCTGTGTGCCAAAGGGTTATTGTGATCAGTTTATCGCCTTCTAGGTAGAGCTGCACAAATGTTCTGAAAAATGTAGGGGGGAGTGTGGAGGTAGACGCTTGGCTGGGTGGGGATTCAGTGATTTGGTTGTTGTCTTGGTCAAAGTCCACCCATCTGGTTGCTGCAGCTGCAGCTTTGTTGGCACAGACATATCTGGAGTAGAGGGCGGCTCTCCGTAGTGGATGGCTCCTAATGTCTGACACAAATTTGACCTGTTTACTATCTTTAGTACGAATAATATTCACTAATAATGGGTGAGAATTGCATTCTTGTATATTTGATCTGGCTGCAAATGATCGAGTTGTGGGTCCCATCATGGTTGGGTTTATATGACAGCATTTCAACTAAACACACTTACATTCCGTCGCATGGTGGAATACAGTTATAGTTTTACATGGTATGAAACAAGGTGAAGTAGAATCAGACAAAAACAAAGCGAAAGCAGACTTCAAAACGGTTACATTGTTTGCAAGGCAAGGTGGGGTGGTGGGAGGAAGAGGAAGGAGTAAGAACAGGGGGAGGGGGGGGGGGGTCAAAGGGAAGGGGGGGGGGGGAGGGAAAGTGAGAGGGGCATGGTCAATCTGGGGTCTGTTCAGTTCCTTCTGTCCCGCACATCCAGGTAAAATCAGAATACTCTCTCTCAATCAGAGTCAATGGTCAGTTTAATGTCTAATTAGGCGTAGCCTCTTATAGACAGAAAGGAATAGATACTATAGCAGAAAGAAGTATGTCCAGACCTGGCAGGGAGAGGATCCGCCCGGTGATTACATCAAATTGGGGGTAATGAGGTGGGGTAGGGTCCAGTCTTAATCCCCAGTAACCTAGGGAGATTAGTAGTGATGTGAGGAGGGTAGAGGAAGGAGGGGGTAAAAGAGGGGTCTTTGTCTCTGGATGCTGGCTCTGCATGATGTAGGCACAGGGGTATAGAGCTTGAACTGAGGCAACAAGTCAACGAAGCTACTTAGCTGACAGGGTTACACCACACAGCTGGTAAGCGTTAGGTTCCATGGTTCGCTGGTTTGAATAGGTTCCATGGTTCGCTGGTTTGAATAGAAGGCTGCGATTAATAAAACCTTGCCCTCACACATAAGGCGAAGAGTAGTCCACAAGGTGGTACTCCCTGCTAGCACTGACAGTGACACTCACACATAAGGCGAAGAGTAGTCCACAAGGTACTCCTCCATGCTAGCACTGACAGTGATACTCACACATAAGGCGAAGAGTAGTCCACAAGGTACTCCTCCATACTAGCACTGACAGTGACACTCACACATAAGGCGAAGAGTAGTCCACAAGGTGGTACTCCCTGCTAGCACTGACAGTGACACTCACACATAAGGCGAAGAGTAGTCCACAAGGTGGTACTCCCTGCTAGCACTGACAGTGACACTCACACATAAGGCGAAGAGTAGTCCACAAGGTACTCCTCCATGCTAGCACTGACAGTGACACTCACACATAAGGCGAAGAGTAGTCCACAAGGTGGTACTCCCTGCTAGCACTGACAGTGACACTCACACATAAGGCGAAGAGTAGTCCACAAGGTACTCCTCCATGCTAGCACTGACAGTGACACTCACACATAAGGCGAAGAGTAGTCCACAAGGTGGTACTCCCTGCTAGCACTGACAGTGACACTCACACATAAGGTGAAGAGTAGTCCACAAGGTGGTCCTCCATGCTAGCACTGACAGTGACACTCACACATAAGGTGAAGAGTAGTCCACAAGGTGGTCCTCCATGCTAGCACTGACAGTGACACTCACACATAAGGCGAAGAGTAGTCCACAAGGTGGTACTCCATGCTAGCACTGACAGTGACACTCACACATAAGGCGAAGAGTAGTCCACAAGGTGGTACTCCATGCTAGCACTGACAGTGACACTCACACATAAGGCGAAGAGTAGTCCACAAGGTGGTACTCCCTGCTAGCACTGACAGTGACACTCATACATAAGGCGAAGAGTAGTCCACAAGGTGGTACTCCCTGCTAGCACTGACAGTGACACTCACACATAAGGCGAAGAGAATTCCACAAGGTGGTACTCCCTGCTAGCACTGACAGTGACACTCATACATAAGGCGAAGAGTAGTCCACAAGGTGGTACTCCATGCTAGCACTGACAGTGACACTCACACAAAAACGACTGAGAACACCAAGAACCAGACCACAAACAATGAGACTCGCAATTAACACGAAAATCCACACAAATTACACCCAAAAACACCTGCGCACGTAATCAGTAAAGATCAACAGACAGCAAAATGGCGTCCAATGTACGTGACTGTATTCTTACGACATGAATAGTTCCTCAGTTATCTCAAGCTTACAAGGTGTGTTGTAGGCCTAAGTCTAGACAGCTCGAAAGCAGCGTTAATGATTAACTATAAAAAAAAACGAGATTTTTTCATTTACTTGATATTTAAAGTTTATTCAATATTTTGAGCTGGGACTTTTTTCTACCGTTGCAGTGTAGGAACATTTGTTGGTGTACAGGTAGCCTACCTCGGTACCCAACAAACTCGTGACTATCCCAAAGCAGTTGCTTCGCCTTCTCAAAAGCTTTCCTTTGCCTCTTCAATACGTGGTAAGATTTAACGTGGTGAGATGTAACGTGGTGACAGCCCTGACATGGCCTTTGCTGTCGACGGGGCTATAATTTTAATCTTAATAGTCTCTGGCGGGTGGCAGCGGCTAGTCTCCTGGGGACATTCCCGCAAGAACTGCCTGTCTGCAGGCTGAAAAGCAGCCTCTGTCCTCTCCAGGGCGGCAACAGGCAATGCCAGCCTGGAAGTACTCGCAGGAAGTCCCACACAGTCCCTGCGTGTAGCAGCTGCAGCCGTTCGTGGAGTCGGTGAACTGGATGTCTCTCAGACGGCGCACTCCATCCATCCACTGACGCTGGGTCCTGGGCGAGGGGCGATCGTCATACACAGGCGCTGGGGTAGGGACTGGACAGGCAGCTTGTCCCGGGTGTCCTTGTAGCTGGAGAGGGGCTCAAGACGGACGCCCAAAGGTGAGGACACAGCATGCCTGAAACAGAAAGGGCACCATGAGATTTATGGCGTGGTAGGTTTCTGAGACAGGTTTGTTTTCTAGACACCATTTTATGCACCATTCTTTATGGACTTTGCTGCTGGTAGCCGATTTTGAAGCTTTCAATTTGCCTGGAATTTTCCGGAGTTTCTCTGTGACAAACAACGTTCACTGCTTCCTCTAGTTTTGCTTCCAACTTGCAGCAATGCTTTCATGGCCTTTTAAGTAATCTATGTTGTAAAAGTCTGTCCTCAGCAAAGTCTAAGAAAGAAAATACATTGCAGCATGAACATGATGTATTCACAATAAAATCTAATTATTCACAGCCCTGGAAATGGCTGTTAGTGGTTGGCTGGGCTGTTAGCAACATGATCTGAATTGAGTTTTGTGGTGTCACATCCTCCAATGGCGTATGCAAACAATATTGTAAAGGTGCACCCCCCAATTTTACACAAATTGTAATGATAGTTTCTTAAAAACATTTTGCCCCAAAAACCAACCACATTTGAAGACGTTGCAAAAACAAGGAGATTCCATACAGGTAGCCTACCTCGGTACCCAACAAGCTTGTGACGATAGCCCAAAAGTTTCCGCGCCTTCAGAAAAGCGCTGTACCGTTGCTGCAGAGACGTCAGCTCAAAGTCTCTGGCGTCCCTCTGGCGGGCGACAGCGGCCAGTCTCCCGGGAACGTTCCCGCAGTAACTGCCCGAGTAAGACCAGCTGCAGGCTGAAAAGCAGCCCCTGTCCTCTCCAGGGCGGCAACAGGCAATGCCAGCCTGGAAGCACTCGCAGGAAGTCCCACACAGTCCCTGCGTGTAGCAGCTGCAGCCGTTCGTGGAGTCGGCGAACTGGATGTCTCTCAGCCGGCGCACTCCATCCATCCACTGACGCTGGGTCCTGGGTGAGGGGCGATCGTCATACGCAGGCGCTGGGGTAGGGACTGGACAGGCAGCTTGTCCCGGGTGTCCTTGTAGCTGGAGAGGGGCTCAAGACGGACGCCCAAAGGTGAGGACACAGCATGTCTGAAACGGAAAGGGCACCGTGAGATTTATGGCGTGGTAGGTTTCTGAGACAGGTTTGTTTTCTAGACACCATTTTATGCACCATTCTTTATGGACTTTGCTGCTGGTAACCGATTTTGAAGCTTTCAATTTGCCTGGAATTTTCAGGAGTTTCTCTGTGACGAACAACATTCGCTGCTTCCTCTAGTTTTGCTTCCAACTTGCAGCAACGCTGTCATGGCCTTTTAAGTAATCTATGTTGTATAATTATGTCCTTAGTAAAGTGTAAGAGAGAAACTACATTTCAGCATGAACATAACGCATTCACAATAAAGTATAATTATTCACAGCCCTGGAAATGGCTGTTAGTGGTCGTCTGGGCAGTTAGCAACATGATCTATTTGGAATTGAGTTTTCTGGTGTCAGATCCTCCAATGGCGTATGCAAACAATATTTTAAAGGTACACTCCCAAATTTTACACAAAATAGTAATGATAGTTTCTTACTAAACTTTTTAGAAAAACAAAACAAACACATTTGAAAACGTCTCAGAATCATGGAGATTCCATGCAGGTAGCCTACCTCGGTACCCAACAAGCTTGTGACGATCACAAAAAAGTTTCTTCGCCTTGAGAAAGGCGCTGTACCGTTGCCGCAGAGACGTCAGCTCAAAGTCTGTGACGTCCCTCTGGCGGGCGGCAGCGGCCAGTCTCCCCGGGGCGTTCCCGCAGTAGCTGCCCGAGTACGAGCAGCTGCAGGCTGAGAAACAGCCCCTGTTCTCTCCAGGGCGGCAACAGGCGAATAGCGTCACTTTCCAAATTTGGAGATGACCAAGTGCAGCATTGGACATCTTGTTTTAAAAACACCTCGATTTTCAGCTTATTTCTGGGCTTTCCATAATTGTAAGGGATTCTGCTGTGAGTTTCAGTTAAATTACAGAATCACGGGACTAACTGGTAAGTTTTGAAGAATATCGTATAATATGGTGATTCCGCCATGCATGAAAAAATGCGAAAGGATTTATTTGACATAGCTCCGACACACAGTCACTTTTGCCAAACTGAGTTTTGACTGCCTTTTTTTTTTCCGAGCACGGTAGCTATTGTTTTCGTTTTTGTATATCTTACGTCCTTACTGTACAGAACAAGACATGGACGTCTAGGCAACATCTTACCCGTTCAAACGATGACAAGGTAGCAAAGTCACAGTCGTTTAGCCATCCCCAGGGTGACGATCTTGGTCTCTATTTTCTTGATAAAACCAGCGATCATTCCGTTGTGCAAGATGAAGTTTAAATGCCTGAAGTCAGTGACGTCATTATGACGGAAAATAATAATCGTTGTTTTGACGTAAGGTGGGAACTTATCATTCTCGCGTCCTAAGTATTAAGTACTTTTCTGACCACATACATCTACCACTGGTCCCACAGCAGTTAGTACCACAAGCCATAATCGCCGCTTAGTCCCACATACTGATTTTCCCACAGCACAGTATCGGTATGTGGTACCAATGGTATGTGGGAATATAGAATTTGTTTTCTTCATTAGTCTTTTTTTTAGGTTTTTTTTACGTTTTTATTTCATTTTTCTCATCTTAAGACACAAACAAACGCTATAAATCAATAGTTTAAGAAATAAACTAGTAAGCTTAAAGAGAAGATTAATTTTTAAAAAAAGATTGAGATAAAGTAGAATATAATTTGACTCAAAACTAATAATACTTCTCAAACATGCGTGTATTAATTCATTCGCTTGTAAGCACAATCAAAACAGCAGTGAGGGAGACAGGCTCGACTGTTTATTCTTTACGTCATCAGTCCCGTAGTCCAGGACGACAAGGGACATCATTCAATACATACATACATGAAGACAATTAAAGACCCAACCGGGTCATAATATTGACATCTGTTAATATTATGACCCGGTTGGGTCTTTAATTCTGTTAATATTATGACCCGGTTGGGTTTTTAATTGTCTTCATGTATGTATGTATTGAATTATGTCCCTTGTCGTCCTGGACTACGGGACTGATGACGTAAAGAATAAACAGTCGAGCCTGTCTCCCTCACTGCTGTTTTATTTGCTCTTGCTAGCGTCGTATAGCTATGGTGATAGCTTTCTGTAGAGTCGAATCACCTCGAAGCTGCAACTTTTCTTTCAGACCACGATCCCGAAGTCCAATGACAAGTCTGTCTCTGACTTGCTCTTCTGAGTCAGCGTAGTTGCAGTACTTCACCAGAACATTCAGCGCCCTTACAAACTCCTCAACTGACTCTCCCTCTCGCTGGGATCTCAAATTAAACATTGCTCTATCATGGATGACGTTTCTTTTCGGGAGAAAGTAATCATCAAACATTTTCATGAGAACATCAAAATCAGTGTCCACTTCCTGAGGCTCTCCTCTTTCATTCACAGCCCATGTAAACATTTTCATGATCTGCACTGCGTGTCTGCCCATTGCGTACAACAGAGAATCCCTCTGAACATCACCTGCTTCTTCATGAAGCTTTGTCGCTCTCCGGAATTGAAGAAAATCGTCACTCCACTCTTCCCAATCTGAAGCCTGAAATGTGAATTTGGGGGGTGGATCAAATCGTAAGAGCAGCCATCGTTCTTGTCACTGCGTTTGGAAACAAACGTTCAGATCTAAATCTAGACGATTCAGCTTCTTTTCAGTAGAGCTAACAATCTTCAGCACAGCTACCAACCGTCTTCTGACACCATCTCAAGTGGCCTGCATGCGTGGATTAATTCATTCACTTGTAAGCACAATCAAAACAGCAGTGAGGGAGACGGGCTGTTTATTCTTTACATCATCAGTCCCGTAGTCCAGGACGACAAGGGACATCATTCAATACATACATACATGAAGACAATTAAAGACCCAATACTAAAAAACAAAAACAAAAACGCACAAAGAAAATGCATAGTAATAATAATAAAATAATAATACACCCCCCTCCCCAGAATTTTTTTTACATCGTTCACTAAATGGCCTGGATCATAAACATTTTACGCAGGTCACAATAAATCGAGTTGTGCATTGTCCAATACTACAGACACAGGAATAGGTGAACATGATTATAAACATTATTATTTACTATAGTAATTCATACGGCCTTGTTTTGCGGCCTCATCATGCAAGCATAAAAGCAGTATATGAGACAGACAGTAGAGGTTCATAAACCATCCACTTTGAATTGAAGTCAGTTTGGTTCATCGCAACAATTGAGTTATGTTTTTCTATTTTATGCCTTTCTTTCAATATTTTCAGAAATACAAGAACATAAGGCAAATTATTTTCTAATTTACATTTATAATTGAACTAAAAACATCAAAACGCTACACTCACACAAGCACATGAAGGTGAAATAAACAATAAACACAGTGAATAAAACCAAATTTTCGTCTTTAAAAAGACTGAGAGGTGAATACAATACACTAATCTTAACAATGATGGCAGTGATTTTTTTATTATTTTTTTTACATTTATAGGCAAGGCAAGGCAAGGCAAATGTTTTATTTCATACCCACTTGGGGCACAGAAATATAAAACAAAGTACACACATAGTTAAACAATCGAACATCAAAACAGATACCCTAGATTTTTTTTTTTTGGGGGGAGACCATGTATTTATTTTCAATTCCAGTGTTTATGAAACATGTACACTATAATCATGTGTTAATTTCTGTTCAGATAAATGTGTACTTTGTTGAAAGTCCCAAACAATGGCACTTGATCTAAATTGTTTTTCTTTCTTTATTGAATTTTTACTCAGTATACAGATGCATAATTATTATGCTCATATAATATTATTTATTATGCAGACACCATCTAAAATAAACAATATATAAATATATCATATCTGTAAGACTTCATCAGAATTTAAGCTTTAGTCAGAGTGATTAACAAAAGATGAATTAGTTGTGTGAATTAAACCAGTTTGTTGTTGGATTTTTGTGTTCATTATCAATCATCTAACCTCAAAGGTTAGAAGATTTTGACTTATGTCTTGCAATAATTTTTAAAAAACATTTTTCACTTATATTCAGTTTCTTCTGCTGACATCCATTTTGTTAATGTAAATTTTACAAGCAAGAGACCACCACAAAGTGTTATTTGTTGTTTTGACTGATTACCATGACAGCCCTGACAGTGACATGGCCTTTGCTGTCGACGGGGCTATAATTTTAATCTTAATCTTAATCTTAATTGCGTATGGTTGCCATCCCATCTTTATGCATAGCGTTCACAGTATGCACACACATTTTTGACATGGTTTTAGGTTGAGTCAGATATGTTCAAACTTTGCCATTTTCTTTTTTTTAAATGCTGAATCTTTATTTTTATTTGTTTATTTTGCATGCAAATGTCGTTGACAGTGAACATTTTCTCTCCTCTTTCCCCAACGTCTTTCACACAGAAGAAAAATATGCTGTTGGATCTGTGGTATTTATTTGCCTAATTTTGAAACCATTTAAGAAAGAAAAAAGTGCTTTGTATATGTATGTGTTTCTGGGTTGTTTAGTTCATAATTTGACTGCAAATTGTTCTTTTTATCATCCTGCATTTGCTGAGGTTTTCCTCCTACTGCTGTTGCAGGAAAAAAAAGAACGGTACTTTTGTAAAAATCAAGTTGTTGATGATACAGGCATGTGAAGCTGTTGTATGTGTAGTGGGACTTGAACTGCCAAGGTTTAGTGCTAAGTTTGTCAAGTCTTTTGTAAAAACGCAAAGTCAAAAAAAATGTTACGGAGAAAGTTAGCATTGCCAAGATCTATATCAAGGCTGACCCAATTTTGCTAGTTAGTTTTTTTTTGGTTTTTTTATGTCATTGCTTACAACATTGTTAACATATCTTTATATTGAAGGAAAAAAAAAGTTTTTTTTTTTAAACTTACGTCAAATATTGTATGCTAGTGTAAATTAGAACAAAACCAAAATGTTTGTATTGTGCAACTTACCGAGACATGCTCTATTTTTAGTTTTTCTTTGATTAGAACACTGCCACAAATGCTGTTTATGATTAGCCAAATATTTCATCTGTGTACACGTTAACACTAGTCACAAGATATTTCTATTTCCCCATGGCAACACAGTGAGCTGTAAGTCATATTAAGAGTGGGCTATCACTGTGTTGCCATGGAGTAATATAAATATATCGTGAATAATGTTAACGTGTACACAGACCTTTAATTTGTGAAGTCTTTTATGCAGTCAAAATATGTTACGGAGCAAGTTAGCATGCTAACACCTATATCAAGGCTGACCTTTTTCTTTTCATTTTGTCAGGGTTTTTTTTGGGGGGGTTCCCGTTGTTTTTGTTTTTTGGTTCATTGCTTACAACATTGTTAACATATCTTTATATACTTATGTATTAAAAAAAAAAAGTGTTTTTTTAAACTTACGTCAAATATTGTATGCTAGTGTAAATTAGAACAAAACCAAAATGTTTATATTGTGCAACTTACCGAGACATGCTCTATTTTTAGTTTTTCTTTGATTAGAACACTGCCACAAATGCTGTTTGTGATTAGCCAAATATTTCATCTTGAGAGCGTAAGGTCTGTGTACATATTAACACTAGTCACAAGATATTTCTATTTCCCCATGGCAACACAGTGAGCTGTAAGTCATATTAAGAGTGGGATATCACTGTGTTGCCATGGGGAAATAGAACTATCTCATGAATAATGCTAACGTGTACTCGCACCTTTACCGGCATGTTTATAAAACCAGATTTTGTGATAAAAATGTGCAAAATTACATGTCCTTTCATTTGAATAATCTGATATTATAATATGTTAATTACATGAAAGCAATGGTATATATTTGTGCAATGACTGATATACCTGCCATGTTATGATTATGTCAAATTATGATGTTAATTTTGTATATGGCAGGCACTTCAAAGAATTTGTTGAGTTGAAACAATTACCTGAGAATCTCTTGTAAAATGTTGGTTTAGAAATGGTGTAAGTTGATCTTGCACAGCAAGTACTGTTTTTCATTATATTCTATGAATCAGTTATGAAAATAATTGATAGTACATTTTTTTAATTATTGTGGGGTTCTTTTGGTTCTTTTTTCTTGCATGCCAATAGACCTAGTTAGCTTCATGCTGATGTTCAAGAACAAATTTACAGTAAGACAAACTACTCATCTCGTTTTCAATTATTTGGTAGTTTTAACATAAAGGAAAGGTTTTACATCCTCCCGGCTGCAAACAGCACATGTGGGACGAAACCATCAACCAACCCTCAGTCAGATAGACATAAAACCATTAAGCCCTTAAACGAAAAGGGAGATAACCACCTCAGTTTGAGCTAACCGGGCTTGCTAAGTATAGTGGAGATGTAAAGGGGCTTAATTCAGCTATTTTGGTTACTATCTTTAGCTGTGACATATGCACTACGTTGTATGCCTATACTAAAAGTAGTGCAGGAGTATTGTTCTAATAAAAGAGTTCTTGTGTTGGAAAGACATTACCGGTTTGCTTTATTTTAAAAAAAAAGAAAGCTCCTTAAGTGATATGTTCTAATAAAAGAATTATTGTGTTAGAAAGACATTACTGGTTTGCTTTATTTTAAAAAAATGTAAGCTCCTTAAGTGATATGTTCTAATAAAAGAATTATTGTGTTAGAAAGACATTACTGGTTTGCTTTATTTTAAAAAAATGTAAGCTCCTTAAGTGATATGTTCTAATAAAAGAATTATTGTGTTAGAAAGACGGTTTGCTTTTTTTTTAATTTTTAAAGTAAGCTCTTTAAGTGGTACTTTGGTTCATATACCCAGTCTTATTGAAATCCGTCCAGTATTTTTGGAAGAAAAAAAAATCCACAAACAGACACAGACACACAGACAAGCCGCGACAAATAACCAGCTTTGCCACTGGTTAATAATACAATAAACCACTTTTCTCTCTCCCTCTCTCTCTCTGTTGCTTAGTGTCAGCGTGTGTGTGTCAACAATATGTTTAATTTGGGGGGGTTGCATGCCATGTGGCCCATAGTAACAATATCAGCAAGAATTAACAAACGGACAAAAAAAAGACATGCACAGAAATATTACATCATTTTCTCATTTCTAAGCATTTAGTAATGTACCGACCCATTTTGTATAGCAACTTTATATTTTATTTTTTGCACAATAGCTCTCTCTCTCTCTCTCTCTCTCTCTCTCTCTCTCTCTCTCTCTCTCTGTGTGAGAGTATCACATTATTGAAATTGGGGGCACAGATTTCAGTTTCAGTTGTTCAGATCGTGCATGGTCTAGTTCCAAGCATTCATCGTGAAGAACAAACTGTTGCTTCCATTAAAGAAAATCCTTACTTTTTTCAGCTGCACGCAATTGCCATCAATTGGGCTTATTTTCATATCGCAACGTCTGCTAAAATGAAGAAGCCCAATCTTCGGTCTCAAATCAGCCTTTTTTTCAGGGATTTGTTTTGTACTTAACTATTTTTCAGTTTGATACTAACTTCACTGAAATGAGTAGGCCTAAAACAAGAGCACGTGTTTGAAAGACTTTGCTGCGCTGGGAAGTTACTGAGCAAAAGACAGAATTCATTAAGTGGGGAGGGGAGGGGAGGGGGTGTTGGTTTAGTTGGGGAGGGAGACGTTTTCAATCACAACCTACATTTTTAGTCCGTCACCAAGACGGACTATTGCGATGGGCTGGTTTGTATTTTTGTTTGTTTGGTGTGGTTTTTTTCTTTTTTTTTTTTTCTGTCTGTCCCAAGGATATCTCCCGAACCGCTTGACCGAATCGCGTCAAATTTTGTGTGAAGGTGTGCCTCCTTAATAGGAAGAGATCGGCGCAAACCATTTTGCCGTCGTGACCTTGACCTTGACGTACGATCTTGAAAACCGAAAATCTATTTTTTAGCCATATCTCGGGCACCGATCAACATAGGATGTTGAAACTTGGTATGAAGGTGGTTTGGCTTATGCCCGTTCTGATGATGGCATACCGATCAAGGTCAAGGTCAAAAAGATCGCTGGAGCCTGAAAATCGGAGGGTCATTTTTTTCTCCTTTCTGTCCCAAGGATATCTTTCGAACGGGTTGACAGAATCACGTCAAATTGTGTGTGCTGGTGTGTCACCATGAGAGGAAGGCATCCGCGCAAACCATATTGCCGTCGTGACCTTGACCTTGGCGTACGACCTTAAAAACCGAAAATCTTTCAGGGGCCATAACTCCCACACCGTTAGTGTTAGAGTCTTCAAATTTGGCATGAAGGTACTTTGGCTTATGCCCGTTCTGATGGTGGCATACCGATCAAGGTCAAGGTCACGGTCCGGGCGATCCGTAGGCCTTGAAAGTGGTAGGGGTCTACACATTGGGTTTTAAGCCATATTTTCCACATTGGTACTTGACAGAAGCGCTTCAGATTGTGTGTGGTACTGTATACCCTAGAGAAGAAAACATCCGAGCATAAATTATCACCATGCTGACCTTGACCTTGAAGTGTGACCTTGAAAACCGAAATTTCCTTCTTTGCGCTATATGTTTCTTCTTGAAGCTGTATCTCGTGAACTAGAAAACAGAATCCCTTCCAATTTTGTGTCAGGATGTGACACTCTACGGGGTGTCACAAGTGCGTGGCATTGCTGGTGACGGACATGTCTGCCGCTCAGCGACGCCCTTGTTATTGTTGCCAATTTCCCCTTTGTTGCGTTTGTTCCTATCTTTTAAAGACACACTGACCCACCACGATTAAGTCCCTTGTTTTTTTCTGGGTAACTGTGACCCACATACGAATGCCCCCAACTTCAAATTGAGATTGCTCTTTAAAATGATGTTTCGTTTTCAATTTGGGGGCATTTGTATGGGAGTCAAACCTGGTCAAAACAAGATTTCTTACCAGCTATAAGAGGTGAAACCCGTGATTTTAACATGATCTAGTGGGTCTTTAAAATGACTTTCATGCACACGTTAAAGTTTGTACAACCCACTCATCCGTTTTAAAGTTTAATAGGATACGTCCCTTTTCTATTTTCTTAACCTCAGACAGCCAACTTCATCAGGTTGAAGATTCTGCTGCACTTTAAATGTCCAAGCAACTAGAAAACGCTGGTAACATAGCTAACCGGCGGCATGGGCACGTTTATTTTGACTCTCTTGTTGTCGGGTGCCTGCCGACGTACCTGATGCAGATGCAGAGAGGTTCCCTTCAGACTTGTTGTTGTACCCTGGCATTAAAGACCCCCCACGTCACGTGTCACATTCCCTCTTATGCTTGGAAGATTTCTTACCAGATATAAGAGGGAAAACCGTGATTTTGACACATGACGTTTTAGGTCTTTAAGGACTCCAGGGATCATCCCAATAGCTGAAGCACTTGAACAGTATGGTACAAATGCACCAGCTAGGGATGAGAACATTACGTGTGTGACCGTTTTGTATTACCCCGCCACGTGGGCAGCCACACTCCGACTTCGGGGTATTTTAGACTGATGATGTTATGCTGGGAGCTTGTCATGGCTTAAGACAATCCCCGCGTAACTATAAAGAGCATAACAACATTTTGATGTAGCCTTGGTGTTCTAGCCTGTGTTAATTGGTCTTGACACAGCCTTAAGCCAAGGTGGCTTTCAGACTTGATTTTAGGCTCGCCCATCATGCTAATTCTGTAAGCCTACCATGGTATTGACATGTTGGAAATGGGTTTTGAAACTCTAGAATGGTACACTAAGTGATAGCTTCTAGTGTGGATATTGCACGCATGTACACACACACACACACACACACACACACACACACACACACACACACACGTGCGCACTCACACACACATATCACACACATACACACAGACAGAGCAACTGTAATTGGGAACCAGACTGTAAAGAATGAGACGCACACAAACCGAGAAATACCAGCACTGCCACAGATAAAAACAAGATGACAACGCCATATAAACGTAGTCCCAGTTACCAGCAACACCCTCGCATTAACCGATGTCCTTGACCTTGATCGGTCCCCCATCATCAGAATTGCTACAAGCCAATGCACCTACATGCCAAGTTTGAAGACCAAGTCCGACGGTGTAGACATTTTCAAGGTCAATGTGACGACGGCAATAATTTATGCTTGGATGCCTTTCTCTCTGGGTGATACACCAACACACACAATTTGAAGCGATTCTGTCAAACGGTTCAGAAGATATCCTAGGGACAGTGAGAGAAAAAACCTGCTGGCTCTCACTCTCACTCCTTTTGGTACCTTCAAATTGTCTTCCACGGCATTCCTCCAATGCTGCTGATCACGAAAATATATGGTTTTAGTGGTCCGTAACGCCAACAGTTTTGAAACTATGAGCACTTGTTTTCAGGGGCTCTCACTCTCACTGTGCTATTGGCCCCTTCAAAGGTCAAGATGTGCCACCCCCCCTATCTATCTCGGTTAATTGTATTTTTCCGTTATTGCCTTTCTTACCATACATAAAGCTGTATTTTAGGAACATTTTTAGCTAATAACCTTTTTGGAATACTAACCCTAACCCTAACCCTACCCCCCACCGTATAAGACGGAAAAATGCAACGAACCACAACTGTGACAAATCGCGGTGTACTGCAGTACATAGTGGGGGGTAGGGTTAGGGCTAGGGTTAGTATTCCAAAAAGGTAATTAGCTAAAAATGTTCCTAAAATACAGCTTTATGTATGGTAAGAAAGGCAAAAACGGAAAAATACAATTAACCGAGAAATGCATGGGGGGTGGCACATCTTTACCTTTACCAAGAGGACTACTCATTTCACACCAAAACTACTCATTTCAGCTATCCAGACTACTCAAGACTTGTGTAGGGGGTAAACAGGTCTGTTTCGTGAAGATTGGTTCGGTAGTTTAGGCGCTATGCAGTGGAACACATTTTGGTCACGCACGCACACACACATACAAACGGACAGCAGAGAAACAACGCACAGACCTCGTCCCTCATCGTAATGTAGTCCCCTTATAGAACTGGGACTACAAAAAATTCCACGGGACCCGTAGACTAATGGCTCAGCTCGACAAGCACGAAGCGATCGATTGATCACACAGTTCATTAGTTACAACAGTCAGCGGCGATGGGTCCTCCTCGGCCATTAGAGGCCAGTCTAGCGGCATAATCAATGCCGATATGCAAACAAGCACGTGCACTATACCACACAGTTAAAGGAGAAGCCCTGCTATCAAGAACCCTTCGTGATTAGGCCCGGCCCTGTGGATAACCACTACACTGCCTAAAGACTCGAGAACGGTGCTCGTCGAACTGCGTTATTTACAGGCCTGTGTTTATTAGATAGAACCGGTGGTACAACCCGGTACGAGTTTTGGGGGGAGAGGTATGATAAACCGGTACGTATGGGTTTTACTGTACCGGTAAACTGAAAGTGAAGGACGAAAAACAGTCTTGACCCCGATTGCAATATTATGTAAAATGTTTGCAAATTAATAAATTCTAGAAGCAAACTCTCTGACAAAACATCATTGCAAAGAATGAAAGAAAGCAACTGTGACCCAGCACCACGAAAGGGTCTTGAGACATAATTGCTCACAAGACATTATGCTCACAAGACATTTCCTCACAGGACACTTGCTCACAACTTTAACGAAAAAGACGACAAATGCTCACAAGACATGTTATTACATGAAGTGTTGTGAATAAGAAAACAATAACTGCACTGCACACTTTCAATCATGCTCATCCCATCCTCTCTCTCTCTCTCTCTCTCTCTCTCTCTCTCTCTCTCTCTCTCTCTCTCTCTCTCTCTCTCTCTCTCTCTCTCTCTCTCTCTCTCTCTCTCTCTCTCTCTCTCTCTCTCTCTCTCTCTCTCTCCATTAAGTCGCTGGGCTAGTTTCTCACAACATGCTTGAATTTTGTTTTTTTAATCTCAGTTTTGGTCAATTTTGAGTTATGGGTATTTTCGTGCTCTCTAAGTTATTATATATCTTTCATATTCATAAAGGATACCCTTTAATATGGTCTCTAAATATTCAAAAAAGTGCTTTAGACTTAGTAGGTTGATGCGTTTTCTTAGGATAGGCTAAACTTTAGACTGATTTCTCAAAATGGCCGACAGTCATCTCACCAACTTTAAGCGCTCATAACTCTGCCACCACAAAAAAAGGATACAACAAAGGTTTTTATATCAATAGAAAGAGAATTTCCTGAGGTTTCCAACTGTGCCATTTTCTCAGAATGGTCACTTTGACACTTAATGTGCCTTTCGTTTATTGATAGACTAGCCTTCAAGGGAAAAAAACCCACAAGCTGACAAAAACCTCACTCTTTCACAAAACATCGTTGCAAGGAATTGATAAAAGCATCAGCAAATGACTACAAGTAAAAAAATAAAATAAAAACCCGTCACAAAACTGATGCAACAACAACAAAATATCAAGAAAATGGTGAACTATAGAAGCTGCAAAGAATTCCGGAAATGGACCGGAACTGCATGTAATGCGCAGACGTGACTCGACGATCATCTAACAAAGTTTATTTCTGAAATGCTTGTTAAAAATATAAAGTGATCAGCCACATTGATGGATGTTGTGGAAGACAATGTTGATCACGTCATGACTTTTTTTCTTTTTTTTCTTTTTCTTTTTTGGGGGGGGGGGGGGGGGGGGGGGGGGGGGCTAAAAGCCGCGCGACAAGATGATAAAACTGACATGCTGGGCCTATAATTATTTCTTAGGCGCGTAACGGCAGCATAACGCATCTGCGCTCATATGACATGAGACTGTTTTGAGTGATCGACGAAGGATGAGACTAGCTGGTGCATTGGTACCATAGTGTTCAAGTGCTTCGGCTGTTGGAACGATCCCTGGAGTCTTTAAGCCACGGTACAACAACAACAACAACAAATGATGCGGTGCTATCTCCAAGAAACATTCCTTCGTTCCTTTTCTCGGATTGATTGCTTTGCATGACTGTGTTCACGTGCGCGTGCGCGCGCACGCACACACACACACACACACACACAGTCTAATATCGCCATTGTCGTGAACAGACATTACATTAAGTTAAATCAATCAAATCAAATCAAACAGAGAGAGAGAGAGAGAGAGAGAGAGAGAGAGAGAGAGAGAGAGAGAGAGAGAGAGAGACTACATATCACCACTACCACTAGGCCTTACTATTATTATACGCTCTGCCCCCCCCCCCCCCCCCCTCTCTCTCTCTCTCTCTCTCTCTCTCTCTCTCTCTCTCTCTCTCTCTCTCTCTCTCTCTCTCTCTCTCTCTCTCTCTCTCTCTCTCTCTCTCTCTCGCGCGCGCGCGCTCTTTCTGCATAATCTCTTCTTTTTTAAAAATTTCGCTTCTTTCTTTTGTTTTCTCTTTCCCTGTTCTGAACAAGATCTTAATGATCGAATTCTGTTGACTTTTCTCTATGCTCTGTCTGAATTCTCAATCACCAAATTTATCTCATCGTTTCCAGGAAATTTAGAGTTTGGGGTGTTTTTTTGTGTCCGGTAAATACATCAATTAAGCTTACTTTCCATTTCTGAAGCGTCAGTCAGGAGATGGATCGAGCATGCATAATTGATATTCTCGCGCGGAAATGACCTATGTACAAAATAATGCAAACATTTTTTTTTTTTTTTAGCTTCACACAGATTTTACCGAGGGAAGATTCACCAATCTGGGCACATTCGGGAAGAAACACGTGTAACTGATTTCGAAACAAATCAAAGCAGTAGGGGAAGGCGGGGTAAAAAGCGCATGAGCGGGTAAGAAGCCCACCCCAATTATCTCATGAAATAAAGAAAATTTCAGTCAAATTTGCCCATGAGACATTAACGCTCGTCTCATGGGCAAAATGAGACTGAAATTTACTTCATTTCATGACATAATTGGGGTGGGCTTCTTACCCGCCCATGCGCTTTTTTTACCCCGTCTTCCCCTACTCTTGCATTTTATCAAGGTTTAGATAATTAATTTTAAGAACCAGACAACCAACGTCAATAATAAAAGATTGAATGCATTGGCTTTGAATTCATAATAATAATAATAATAATAATAATAAATAAAGCTTATATATTAATGGAGAAAGTTTAAAGTGGCGATTTTCTGTGGATATTTCGTGCCACTTTCACGGGGCAGTTTTCTGCTACCCCTGCGTGAACACGATAACGTTTGAACGGAGGGACCCAGGGGTCTCACATTTTGTGCATGCGGATCGGTATTTAGGATATCTAGGCCAAGTTCGAAACTGAAGGTCATTGGTCAAAGGGGAAGGTCAGTGGAGTAGAACGTGCTGCCAACACGCCCGCTTTTCTCCAGCTGTCAATAGCGAACGAGCTACGGTTGAGATCCTCACTGGCGCAGGGGTACTGTCAAATGCAGGCGTAGACTGTTTGATCAGACGTTAATTTCAGGGGTGTTTTGTGTGCTCCTGCAAGGCCCCTTGACCCCGAAAATGCTGCCGAGCGGCTGGCTGATATGGCGTATTCACGCTCTAGTTTTTCCATAGTGTAGGTTGTTGTTGTTGTTGTTGCTACATGTAATTCTATTGCTTTAACAGCCTACTTCTTTCTGTTTGTTTTTGTACTTTTTTTTAACCCTTTCACCGCCAGCCATATTTCAGCCAAAAAATTCTATTAAGTTTACTTGAGTAGAGAATAAAATCCATATGCAGTATTATTGGGGATTCTTCTTCTGTGACATATAAAATAAGGTCTATCCTTACTTCCCAAAACTAAGACAATAGTCTTTGGATAATAGACCCCAATTTGATGCCTTTTAGTGACACAGGTGTTAAATCACTGTGGTGCTAAAATGCGACTTTGGCGATGAAAGGGTTAAAAAATATATCGCTCCTATCATTTCAATTCTCATCTTCAATTTCCTTCATCATTCTTATTTCGTTCACCCCCACCCTCCTGCTTTTATCCTTCTATTTCTGTATTCAATCTCTCGCATTTAAGCCTATTCAATCAATCCCTCCCTCCCCCCTCCCTCCCCCCCTCCCCCCCCCCCCCCCCCCCCCCCCCCCCCCACTCCCCCCCCCCCCCCCCCCTCCCCCCCCCCCCCCCCCCCCCCCCACCCCCCCCCCCCCCCCCCCCCCACCCTCCATTCAAGATCCTATTTATTCTGTGGTGATGATCGTTTGCCAAACTCAGTTAAGTAATAATAAATCGAAGCATATATTCGGATGCAAATAGCGAAAATAATCAATCAAAGAAATGCTTTAATAGATCAATTTTAATGACGAACTTTTATAAGCCGCGAGGCTTGAAGGCTGAAGCCTGTCCCTATCTATCTACCTACCTACCTACCTAAGAAAAAAATAACAAATAAAGACAAATGTAAATGAAAACTAGAGTGCTTATGTTTGCCTTTCGGAGCAAACACGGGAGGATTCTCTCCTCCCCTTTGCCTCCCCACTTCCGGTTTGGTTTTATATGGGAAGTGTTGCCAAAGTTACTCTTTAATAAATTCTGATAATAAGTACACATTCCGTGCAGCCGTTTTTGTTGTTGTTTGTGTGTGTGTTTTTTGGTTATTCAAGATTAAAATCAGGCTATTTTTAGCCAACATTTGGCCAATCAGTTTGATATTGCAACTTTGGCATGAGAATATTGTCCTCCAACTTTCCTTGCAAATTTTAGCAACATTGGCTTTAAAAAAAAAAAGAAATCTCAAAAACAGAAATCAGTAAATGTGACAACCTAATTTACATAAATTTGAGTAACGTCCAAACTAGTTAACATATCAGACACCAAACTCCCTTCTGACCTGGGCCAGAGCAAGAGCTACAATTAATATCCAAAAGTTAGTTTTGTGACGTCACACCCGGTTTTGACTATTCTGTGAGCCATTTGAAAGTTGTCTGACCCTGGCTGGGGCACTTCCGTTCTGTCCTTCCAGTTCCAATTTGTATGAGAAGTGTCTCAAATCTACTTTTTAGTAAATAATCAAAAACTGATCGAATGCATCCCATCCAGCTCTTTCTGAGACATT
>CM065693.1:36099140-36109140 GCA_017654935.2 Phymorhynchus buccinoides
CACACACACACACACACACACACACACACACACACACACACACACACACACACACACACACACACACACAGAGTTATACTGAGACGTGCAACCTCCACAGAGACGCGTAACCACACACACAAGCACATGCGCGCACACATATGCACACTACACAGGCGCGCAACTACACACACACACGCGCGCGCACGCACACACAGACACACACACGATGACAACGCACATATAAATACACGCGCACGTACACACACACACACACACACACACACAATCACACAATCACACACACACACACACACACACACACACACACACACACACACACACACACACACACACACACACACACACACACACACACACACACACACACACACACACACACACACACACACACACACACACACACACACACACACACACACACACACACACACACACACACACACACACACACACACACACACACACACACACACACACACACACACACACACACACACACACACACACACACACACACACACACACACACACACACACACACACACACACACACACACACACACACACACACACACACACACACACACACACACACACACACACACACACACACACACACACACACACACACACACACACACACACACACACACACACACACACACACACACACACACACACACACACACACACACACACACACACACACACACACACACACACACGTAGAAGTGACAATGAGGCTGAACTGTGAGGTAAACCGACGCCCCAATGGACAAATAATGTCACCGTTCGATCCATCACTGTCACCAGCCTCTCCCTTCAAACTGGGACACGGTGAACCAGGCTAGACAGCTACGATCCAGGCACACTACATACGATGCGATGCGATTGCGATCCGATTGTGAATCCATGATTCACGTAAAATACTCCCGTCTAAAAATAATTATACTATTTTCGCTCACTATAATCATGTTGACCCCAATACATGGATTAAATTTTAAAAATGTCCGACACAAAAAATATTGATATTTCATCAGATTCGTGTACGGGGAGGACTACAAATAGAGTGAACAAAACTAGTAGGATTTCATCAGATTCATTTAGACGGTCGAATTTGGCGTGGATCATGCCGCACAACTTTCAAATCGCATCGCATCGTATGTAGTGTGGCTGGTCCTTTACGCTGAATAAGCTGGTCTTTGGAAACGGTTAGTCTACGGAAGATTGTAGATGGAAGCTTCAAAATAAGGTTCCAGTCTTCCTTCCTTCCTTCCTTCCTTCCTTCCTTCCTTCCTTCCTTCCTTCCTTCCTTCCTTCCTTCCTTCCTTCCTTCCTTCCTTCCTTCCTTCCTTCCATCCTTTTTTCCCTTCCTTCCTTCCTTCCATCCTTCGTTCCTTCCTTCGTTCCTTCCTTCGTTCCTTCCATCTTTCCTTCGTTCCTTCCATCCTTCCTTCCTTCCATCCATCCTTCTTTCCTTCCTTCCTTCCATCCATCCTTCGTTCCTTCCTTCGTTCCTTCCATCCTTCTTTCCTTCGTTCCTTCCTTCCATCCATCCTTCTTTCCCACCGTTCGTTCCTTCCATCCTTCCTTCCTTCTTTCCTTCGTTCCTTCCATCCTTCCTTCCTTCTTTCCTTCGTTCCTTCCCTCCATCCATCCTTCCTTCCTTCCTTCCTTCTTTCGTTCCTTCCATCCATTCATCCTTCCTTTCTTTCTTCCTTCCTTTAATCCTTTTTCCCCTTCCTTCCTTCTTTCCTTCGTTCCTTCCATCCTTCCTTCCTTCTTTCCTTCGTTCCTTCCATCCTTCCTTCCTTCCATCCATCCTTCTTTGCTTCCTTCCTTCCATCCATCCTTCGTTCTTTCCTTCGTTCCTTCCATCTTTCTTTCCTTCGTTCCTTCCATCCATCCTTCCTTCCATCCTTCCTCCCTTCGTTCCTTCCTTCCAACCTTCCTTCCTTCCTTCCATCCTTTTTTCTTTCATTCCATCCTTCCTTCCTTTCATCCATCCATCCTTCCTTCCATCCTTCCTCCTTCCTTCCTTCCATCCTTCCTTCCTTCCTTCCTTCCTTCCTTCCTTCCATCCATCCTTCCTTCCTTCTTTCCTTCCTTCCTTCCATCCATCCTTCCTTCCTTCTTTCCTTCCTTCCTCCATTCCTTCCTTCCATACTTCGTATTTTGTATTTTAGTATATTATTTCTTTGTTCTTTTACTCAAACGGCTTTTCATCACTGGTTGGCATTAGCCTGCAGAAAGGACCAATAGTAAATGAGAGCTGCACTATAAATATATGATTTTCTTCAGTATTGGAATGTCATGCTACAGCTTAGTCTTTCGTGGAAGACTATGACTCTCTCTCTAACTAGGGGGCATTTACACTGGTTCCCCCTCTCTCTCTCTGTTCCCCTCTCTCTCTAACTAGGGGGCATTTACACTGGCTCTGTTCCTCTCTCTCTCTCTAACTAGGGGGCATTTACACTGGCTCTGTTCCTCTCTCTCTCTCTCTCTCTAACTAGGGGGCATTTACACTGGCTCTGTTCCTCTCTCTCTCTCTAACTTCCTCTCCTCTCTCTCTCTCTAACTAGGGGGCATTTACACTGGCTCTGTTCCTCTCTCTCTCTAACTAGGGGGCATTTACACTGGCTCTGTTCCTCTCTCTCTCTCTAACTAGGGGGCATTTACACTGGCTCTGTTCTCTCTCTCTCTCTAACTCATTTACACTCTCTCCTCTCTCTCTCTAACTAGGGGGCATTTACACTGGCTCTGTTCCTCTCTCTCTCTCTATCTAGGGGGCATTTACACTGGCTCTGTTCCTCTCTCTCTCTCTCTCTCTAACTAGGGGGCATTTACACTGGCTCTGTTCCTCTCTCTCTCTATCTAGGGGGCATTTACACTAGCTCTGTTCTCTCTCTCTCTCTCTCTCTCTAACTAGGGGGCATTTACACTGGCTCTGTTCCTCTCTCTCTCTATCTAGGGGGCATTTACACTGGCTCTGTCTCTCTCTCTAACTAGGGGGCATTTACACTGGCTCTGTTCCTCTCTCTCTCTCTAACTAGGGGGCATTTACACTGGCTCTGTTCCTCTCTCTCTCTCTAACTAGGGGGCATTTACACTGGCTCTGTTCCTCTCTCTCTCTCTAACTAGGGGGCATTTACACTGGCTCTGTTCCTCTCTCTCTCTAACTAGGGGGCATTTACACTGGCTCTGTTCCTCTCTCTCTCTCTAACTAGGGGGCATTTACACTGGCTCTGTACACTCTCTCTCTCTCTCTCTAACTAGGGGGCATTTACACTGGCTCTGTTCCTCTCTCTCTCTCTCTAACTAGGGGGCATTTACACTCTCTCTCTGTACACTCTCTCTCTCTCTCTCTAACTAGGGGGCATTTACACTGGCTCTGTTCCTCTCTCTCTCTCTAACTAGGGGGCATTTACACTGGCTCTGTTCCTCTCTCTCTCTATCTAGGGGGCATTTACACTGGCTCTGTTCCTTTCTCTCTCTAACTAGGGGACATTTACACTGGCTCTTTTCCTCTCTCTCTCTAACTAGGGGACATTTACACTGGCTCTGTTCCTCTCTCTCTCTAACTAGGGGGCATTTACACTGGCTCTGTTCCTTTCTTTCTCTAACTAGGGGGCATTTACACTGGCTCTTGTTCCTCTCTCTCTCTCTAACTAGGGGGCATTTACACTGGCTCTGTTCCTCTCTCTCTCTCTCTAACTAGGGGGCATTTACACCGGCTCTTTTCCCAACAGCCCTGCAGATCAACAGCTAGCTAGAAGACATTCTGCTTATCGTCCTCCGGTCTGGAACAGACACATATGGAACATTAGTAGATGTAAAGATGGTGGGAACGATCCTGGAGGCAATGCCCGGAGGCAGGGCAACCCCAGGAAAGTCCTGAATTTTTAACAACACAGATGCATACAGATTTGCTTAAACCAAGAAGAAGAAGAAGAAGAAGAAAAAAGAAGAAGAAGAAGAAGAAGAAGAAGAAGAAGAAGAAGAAGAAGAAGAAGAAGAAGAAGAAGAAGAAGAAGAAGAAGAAGAAGAAGAAGAAAGAAGAAGAAGAAGAAGAAGAAGAAGAAGAAGAAGAAGAAGAAGAAGAAGAAGAAGAAGAAGAAGAAGAAGAAGAAGAAGAAGAAGAAGAAGAAGAAGAGAAGAAGAAGAAGAAGAAGAAGAAGAAGAAGAAGAAGAAGAAGAAGAAGAAGAAGAAGAAGAAGAAGAAGAAGAAGAAGAAGAAGAAGAAGAAGAAAGAAGAAGAAAGAAGAAGAAGAAGAAGAAGAAGAAGAAGAAGAAGAAGAAGAAGAAGAAGAAGAAGAAGAAGAAGAAGAAGAAGAAGAAGAAGAAGAAGAAGAAGAAGAAGAAAGAAGAAGAAGAAGAAGAAGAAGAAGAAGAAGAAGAAGAAGAAGAAGAAGAAGAAGAAGAAGAAGAAGAAGAAGAGAAGAAGAAGAAGAAGAAGAAGAAGAAGAAGAAGAAGAAGAAGAAGAAGAAGAAGAAAGAAGAAGAAGAAGAAGAAGAAGAAGAAGAAGAAGAAGAAGAAGAAGAAGAAGAAGAAGAAGAAGAAGAAGAAAGAAGAAGAAGAAGAAAGAAGAAGAAGAAGAAGAAGAAGAAGAAGAAGAAGAAGAAGAAGAAGAAGAAGAAGAAGAAGAAGAAGAAGAAGAAGAAGAAAGAAGAAGAAGAAGAAAGAAGAAGAAGAAGAAGAAGAAGAAGAAGAAGAAGAAGAAGAAGAAGAAGAAGAAGAAGAAGAAGAAGAAGAAGAAGAAGAAGAAGAAGAAAGAAGAAGAAGAAGAAGAAGAAAGAAGAAGAAGAAGAAGAAGAAGAAGAAGAAGAAGAAGAAGAAGAAGAAGAAGAAGAGAAGAAGAAGAAGAAGAAGAAGAAGAAGAAGAAGAAGAAGAAGAAGAAGAAGAAGAAGAAGAAGAAGAAGAAGAAGAAGAAGAAGAAGAAGAAGAAGAAGAAGAAGAAGAAGAAGAAGAAGAAGAAGAAGAAGAAGAAGAAGAAGAAAGAAGAAGAAGAAGAAGAAGAAGAAGAAGAAGAAGAAGAAGAAGAAGAAGAAGAAGAAGAAGAAGAAGAAGAAGAAGAAGAAGAAGAAGAAGAAGAAGAAGAAGAAGTACCTAACAGCTGAAACAAAGCCAGAATATTTCCAATGTATCTGTTCACCGTCATTGATTCCCAAAAAAATGTATTACAATAATTACTGTAAATGCTAGTCTATCTGTGATAGCCAATGTTTTTCGCCCGATTATTTATTATATGGGGAAACAGGCCGAACAGTCATGGCATACAAAAATCAAATTTGTTTTCCGCATTGAAAACAAATGAGCAGGTTTAATGCACCAAAAACTAAAACGTACCCCAAAGATGATGCCAAAAAAAAGAAGAAAAGATATTGGCAGTAAAAGGGTTAGCGTCTGCTTAAAAAAAATGAAGCAAACGGGACAAAGACATACCTGCTTTAGTGAAAGCTTTTTGTTGTTATTAAATGAGTAAGCAACCACAACAAAAAAGTTTTAATTATGATCATTACAATTATGTGTGCCATTTCCTGTAACTCGTTTGGTTTATCATATAAATTATACCCCACTCTCTCTCTCTCTCTCTCTCTCCCTCTCTCTCTCTCTCTCTCTCTCTCTCTCTCTCTCTCTCTCTCTCTCTCTCTCTCTCTCTCTCTCTCTCTCTCCCTCTCTCTCTCTCTCCTCTCTCTCTCTCTCTCTCTCTCTCTCTCTCTCTCTCTCTCTCTCTCTCTCTCTCTCTCTCTCTCTCTCTCTCTCTCTCTCTCTCTCTCTCTCTCTCTCTCTCTCTCTCTCTCTCTCTCTCTCTCTCTCTCTCTCTCTCTCTCTACTTTATTCTATTGTTATTCTATTTTGTCTATACAAGCCTTCATTTTCTTGTTGTTTGCTTATTGTTATTTTGTTGTTTGTGGGCTTGCTTTGTCCGAGGACCTGATACAAAAACAAAAGCCTTAATTGTGCTTATTCAGTTATTCTCAAGAGTCTCTCTCTCTCTCTCTCTCTCTCTCTCTCTCTCTCTCTCTCTCTCTCTCTCTCTCTCTCTCTCTCTCTCTCTCTCTCTCTCTCTCTCTCTCTCTCTCTCTCTCTCTCCCTCTCTCCCTCTCTCCCCCCCTCTCTCTCTCTCCCTCTCTCTCTCCCTCCCTCATTCGCCCCGTCTTGTCACCCTACCCCTCCCACCCTCCCTTTCTATCAAACCACATGGTTAGTGAGCGGAGGAGAACTGCTTTGGGTGTGGACCCACTGTGTATCATAAATAATATACCTGTTGTCACAGTGCAATATTCATGAAGCTTGGCTCTCTGCCTCCCTAGCGGCAGTAATGCAACCAGTTCGATGTGCTCTCGTCTTTATGTGTCCCTGCCTCTATGTGTCACCCTCATTGTGCTCCTGCCTCTATGTGTCACCCTCATTGTGCTCCTGTCTCTATGTGTCACTCTCATTGTGTCCAAGTCTCTATGTGTCACCCTCATTGCCCCCCCCCCTTTCTCTATGTGTCACCCTCATTGTGCCCCTCCCTTTCTCTATGTGTCACCCTCATTGTGCCCCTCCCTTTCGCTATGTGTCACCCTCATTGTGCCCCTCCCTTTCTCTATGTGTCACCCTCATTGTGCCCCTCCCTTTCGCTATGTGTCACCCTCATTGTGCCCCGTCTTTATGTGTCCCTGTCTTTATGTGTGACCCTTATTTTGTGTACCCGTCTCTATGTGTCACCCTCATTGTACCCCCTGTCTCTATGTGTCAACCTCATTGTGTTCTCGTCTCTATGTGTCACCCTCATTGTGTCCCCGTCTCTATGTGTCACCCTCATTGTGCCCCCTGCCTCTATGTGTCACCCTCATTTTGTCCCCGTCTCTATGTGTCAGCCTGATTGTGCCCCCTGTCTTTTGTGTCACCCTCATTGTGCCCCCGTCCGTATGTGTCACCCTCATTATGTCCCCGTCTCTATTGTGTCAACCTCATTGTGCCCCCATCTCTATGTGTCCCTGTCTCTATATGTCACCCTTATATTGTGCCTCCGTCTCTATGTGTCACCCGCATTGTGTCCCTGTCTCTATGTGTCACCCTCATTGTGCTCCCTGTCTATATGTGTCACCCTCATTGTGTCCCCGTCTCTATGTGTCATTTCATTGTGTCCCCGTCTCTATGTGTCAGCCTCATTGTGTCCACGTCTGTATGTGTCACCCTCATTGTGTCCCTGTCTCTATGTGTCACCCTCATTGTGCTCCCTGTCTCTATGTGCTCCCTGTCTCTATGTGTCACCCTCATTGTACCCCCTGTCTCTATATGTGTCACCCTCATTGTACCCCCTGTCTCTATGTGTCACCCTCATTGTGTCCCTGTCTCTATGTGTCACCCTCATTGTACCCCCTGTCTCTATATGTGTCACCCTCATTGTACCCCCTGTCTCTATATGTGTCACCCTCATTGTACCCCCTGTCTCTATGTGTCACCCTCATTGTACCCCCTGTCTCTATGTGTCACCCTCATTGTACCCCCTGTCTCTATATGTGTCACCCTCATTGTACCCCCTGTCTCTATATGTGTCACCCTCATTGTACCCCCTGTCTCTATATGTGTCACCCTCATTGTTCCATTGTACCCCCTGTCTCTATGTGTCACCCTCATTGTGTCCCTATCTCTCTATGTGTCACCCTCATTGTACCCCCTGTCTCTATATGTGTCACCCTCATTGTACCCCCTGTCTCTATGTGTCACCCTCATTGTACCCCCTGTCTCTATGTGTCACCCTCATTGTACCCCCTGTCTCTATGTGTCACCCTCATTGTACCCCCGTCTCTATGTGTCACCCTCATTGTACCCCCTGTCTCTATGTGTCACCCTCATTGTGCCCCCTGTCTCTATGTGTCACCCTCATTGTGCCCCAGTCTCTATGTGTCACCTCTCATTGACCCCCTGTCTCTATATGTGTCACCCTCATTGTACCCCCGTCTCTATGTGTCACCCTCATTGTGCCCCCGTCTCTATGTGTCACCCTCATTGTGCCCCCGTCTCTATGTGTCACCCTCAACTACATGCTATGTGTCACCCTCCCCGTCTCTATGTGTCACCCTCATTGTGCCCCCGTCTCTATCAAATACTGTCACCCTCATTGTGCCCCCGTCTCAATGATGATAAATGTGTCACCCTCATTGTGTCCGTTCTATGTGTCACCCTCATTGTGCCCCCGTCTCTATGTGTCACCCTCATTGTGCCCCCGTCTCTATGTGTCATCCTCATTGTGCCCCCGTCTCTATGTGTCACCCTCATTGTGCCCCCGTCTCTATGTGTCACCCTCATTGTGTCCCCGTCTCTATGTGTCACCCTCATTGTGTCCCCGTCTCTATGTCACCCTCATTGTGCCCCGTCAACACCCTCCATTGTCCCCCGTCTCTATGTGTCACCCTCATTGTGCCCCCGTCTCTATGTGTCCCCTCTAGTTGTGCCCCCTGTCTCTTTGTGTCACCCTCATTGTGCCCCCGTCTCTATGTGTCACCCTCATTGTGCCCCTGTCTCTATGTGTCAACCTCATTGTGCCCCCATCTCTATGTGTCACCCCTGTGCCCCTGTCTCTATATGTCTCTATGTGTCACCCTCATTGTGCCCCCGTCTCTATGTGTCACCCTCATTGTGCCCCCGTCTCTATGTGTCACCCTCATTGTGCCCCCGTCTCTATGTGTCACCCTCATTGTACCCCCGTCTCTATGTGTCACCCCCATTCACCCCCGTCTCTATGTGTCACCCTCATTGTGCCCCCGTCTCTATGTGTCACCCTCATTGTGCCCCTGTCTCTATGTGTCACCCTCATTGTGCCAATATGTCTCTATGTGTCACCCTCATTGTGCCCCTGTCTCTATATGTGTCACCCTCATTGTGCCCCCCCCCCCTCTCTCTCTATGTGTCACCCTCTCTTGTACCCCCTTGTCTCTCTATGTGTCACCCTCATTGTACCCCCTGTCTCTATGTGTCACCCTCATTGTACCCCCTGTCTCTATGTGTCACCCTCATTGTGCCCCCTGTCTCTATATGTGTCACCCTCATTGTACCCCCTGTCTCTATATGTCACCCACCCTCATTGTACCCCCTGTCTCTATATGTGTCACCCTCATTGTACCCCCTGTCTCTATGTGTCACCCTCATTGTACCCCCTGTCTCTATATGTGTCACCCTCATTGTACCCCCTGTCTCTATATGTGTCACCCTCATTGTACCCCCTGTCTCTATATGTGTCACCCTCATTGTACCCCCTGTCTCTCTATGTGTCACCCTCATTGTGCCCCTGTCTCTATGTGTCACCCTCATTGTACCCCCTGTCTCTATGTGTCACCCTCATTGTACCCCCTGTCTCTATGTGTCACCCTCATTGTACCCCCTGTCTGCGTATGTGTCACCCTCATTGTACCCCCTGTCTATATGTGTCACCCTCATTGTACCCCCTGTCTCTATATGTGTCACCCTCATTGTGTCCCCTGTCTCTATGTGTCACCCTCATTGTGTCCCTGTCCTCTCTATGTGTCACCCTCATTGTACCTCCGTGTCTCTATGTGTCCCCCTCATTGTGTCCCCCTGTCTCTATGTGTCACCCTCATTGTGCCCCCTGTCTCTATATGTCCCCTCACCCTCATTGTCACCCTCCCCCTGTCTCTATATGTGTCACCCTCATTGTACCCCCTGTCTCTATGTGTCACCCTCATTGTGTCCCTGTCTCTATGTGTCACCCTCATTGTACCCCTGTGTCTCTATGTGTGTGTGTGTTCGCCTGTCTCTGTGTGTCTCATTGTGTGTGTGTGTGTGTGTCTCTATGTGTCACCCTCATTGTGTCACCCCCATTGTACCCCTGTCTCTATGTGTCACCCTCATTGTACCCCCTGTCTCTATGTGTCACCCTCATTGTACCCCCTGTACCCAATGTCTCTATGTGTCACCCTCATTGTACCCCCTGTCTCTATATGTGTCACCCTCATTGTACCCCCTGTCTCTATGTGTCACCCTCA
>CM065693.1:36114140-36121640 GCA_017654935.2 Phymorhynchus buccinoides
TAAAGTAATGTCTCATATGACTGAGGTCGAGAAGACGTAAAACTTTACTTTCACTCTCTTTTACAATATGTGCGACAATTCTGTCAATATGTGCGACAATTTTGGACCGACAGACCGACCCACCGACAAAGTGAGTTATAGGTTTGTGGCTAAATCTCTTCACCTTTTTTCCCCCTTCCGTGCAAGTTTGGCTAAGAAATCTACGAGGATTTGCTAACTCTGGCACGCACAGTCAAGTCACACACGTCAGCCAAGAACCATATTAATATCAAGTGCTGCAAAATAAACGCAAAAGTCACAATAGGCCTATGGACATTATTTTGTTAAAATTAAGATGGGTGGATCTGAGTGAGAGAGGCCTACAAATAGAAACGGAATCTGGTTGTTTCGCTAAGGGTATGTGTACACGTTAATAATATTAAGAAAATATCACTATTTCCCCATGGTGACGCAGTGAGTTGTAACTTATATTAAGGTCTGTGTACACGTTAACATTATTCACAATAGTAGCCCACTCTTAAAAATAAAATTATCGATGGCTTGGAGTCAAAACGGACTATCTTTAGATAGTCCATTGACGTATTATTGGATTTATTACAAAAACTAATAACTTGTGTCGAACAATGACTGCAGAAATATAAAAAGGGGGTTATGCTTTTTATATTTCAGCAGTATTTTGTTTATGCTAGTTATTAGTTTTCGTAATAAGTTCAATAATATGTCAATGGACTATCTAAAGATAGTCCGTTTTGACTCCAAGCCATCGTAATGGTCTCTGTACACGTTAACATTATTCACGAGATATTTATATTTCCCCATGGCAACACAGTGATAGCCCACTCTTAGTATGACTTACAGCTCACTGTGTTGCCATGGGGAAATAGAAATATCTTGTGAATAGTATTAACGTGTACACAGACCTTTACATGTGAGTGGTCTAACACTGTGTTGCCATGGGAAAAAAGAGATATTTTGTGAATATGTCTACGTGTACCGAGACCTTCACAATGCTTTTTTAAACAACATGTGTGTCCCTCCAAATTCAACAAAAGTGGACCACGCTGAAATTAGGTGTTGGGCTTGTATGTGCACTCTGTATGAAACCACAGACACTGGAAATAGTGAACACTGTTACACTAAGTTGTATCAAAAACCCTAAATGTACAAAGAGTGATAACTTCGCAGCCTACAAACCTTGCAAAGAATGAAGCCAGCTGGAAGGTGAACAGGTGGAAGGTGAAAAGGTGGAAGGTGGGAAGTGTTAGTGTTGTTGTAGGCAGTGAGTGAGTCCACAATGATCCCCAGCTGTAGTGTAGGTGAAAGGGTGGGAGTAAAAACACCGGTTTCAGTCAGCTGCGGAGTGCGAGTTCTTTGTATATTCAGGCTATTTGGTTGTATGCAGTTAAGACACCATCGTTTAATAGGGCATTTGCCACGTGTGGTCGCTCTCTATACTAGACTACTAATTTGCCCGCACTCGTTCTGCCCGAGTTACGCTGACCTTTCTAATTCAACTCTCTAAGCTCAACTCAGTGAAATTCAAGGTCGCCCTCACGTGACAAAAGCCCTATTGTTTGTTCATTGAAAAATGTTCACTGACAAGCAAACATTCTGTCGTTCTTGCGAAATGGATAGGGATATGATCAGCCTAGGGTCATTGTCATGAAGCTAAAAGAATCAGAGTTCGCGAGTGAGTGTCGTAAACATAAGAAGGGAAGTGTCTAAGCTACCAATTCAAAACTGTGATCAACAAATAAGACATGATTTCTTCTTCTTTTTCTTCTTGGTTTAAACAACTTTTTTTATTAACACAATTTCATGCATACAAATATAACTCAGCGCAAGAGTACAACAAGCTAAAGCTTATGGGCGTACTCAACACATTTATAAATTACAAAAGAACAGCTGCATAATTAATTAACAAGAATCATCATAGAAAAAAAACATTTAACAAAGAAGGCAGTAAATAATATGGAAAAAGTAAACGTACAAAGGTACAACATTTACAAACACACATGTAAGAATAAATGTAAACAAGAAAGCGTAATCAAAAGAGAAAAACTGGGGCAAACAATTGTACGCGATTAGTCAAATTTTAAGTTCAAACATGTTTCATAATCATCAATAATCAGGGACAAGTTTATTTACGTAGAATAGAACATTAGTCATAGACACAAATGCATTTATTCATATGAAAAACGGTTGGCATTACAGATGAACTTTCCAACCATCTGAAGAATTTGAAAATTTTCATGGACATTTTTGTCGCTCTCCCAAACAGAAGTGTCTGCTGGGCATTGTTCTTTACATTATCAGGAAGAAGATCAATTGTATGGGCACGCCAGTTTTGAAAGAGTGGACAGTTAGTCAAAAAGTGGGCAGCATCTTCTCTTTCGAATCCACATTCTTCTTCTTCTTCTTCTTCTTCTTCGTCGTCGTCGTCGTCGTCTTCTTCTTCTTCTTTTTCTGCGTTCCCAGGCCATATGGCCATAATGGATAAGGTACGTATGTGTCCGGTTCAGTTCAGTTTTCACTGGTCTCCCCGCTGCGTAGAGCCGACACTTTCCGATTTCGGAGGAGCTCAAAGGAGAAAACTTATTTGGAAGATATTTTTTAAAAAAAGGCAGATGGCAGAAAGCAAAGGGAAAAGGCAGAGTCAAAGAGAGTGGCATAATAGAGGAAGTTACAAACACAGAACTTCAAAAAGGTGGGGGATCCATTTTTACGAAAGACCTCCCCTCCTCCCCATGGAGGCACGAGGCATCCACCCACTGCCCCACATGATGTCTGCATTTTACTGCGATTGTTTTGCGTACCAGTATAGCTTGGAATGAAGCCCTTTGGAGGACACTGAGTGACGATAGCAGAGAGACAGAGGGTGGTTGGTGAATGTGATTGGGCCACAGCAGCTCCATCCATACTAACTGTACTGACTAACTCACAATAGCAACCTGGGGGACGTTTCACAAGGACTAACGTTACGTAGCGTGAGCGCAAATCGGCACAAACGGTACTACGAAACACCTCTTTTGCCGACGTTTGCCGAAAACGTTTTGTGGCTACTCCCAAAGAATCTCTTGGTAAACTATCACGTGACTTGCATGTGGTGAATACATTTCTTGTTGTTGATTGGTCCATTAAAGTTTGGTTAAAATAATACTTTTTTTTATCAATCAGACAAGAGCCTGTAATATTCTGCCGCAAACTTTTTGTAAAGTGTTTCTTAGACCCCTTTTGGCGTAACAGTTATGCGCACAGCGACCGTCGTCTAGAGAAACTAGACCCAGAGTATTGGGAGAGAACTGGGTCTAGACGATGGTCGCCGCGTGCATAACTGTTACGCCAAAAGGGGTCTAAGAAACACTTTAGAAAACACTTGCGGGGAAAATATTACAAGCTCTTGTCTGATTGGTCCAACAGAAAAAAAAGTATTAATGGACTTTAATGGACCAATCAACAACAAGAAATGTATTCACCCCCATGTGAGTCACGTGATAGTTCGCTGAGAGATACTTTGGGAGCAGTCGCAAAACGTTTGCGGCAAACGTCGCAAAAGAGCTGTTTCTTAGTATCGTTTTTGCCGATTTGCGCTCACGCCACGTAACGTTAGCCCTTGTGAAACGGCCCCCTGTTTATTAGTACCGTTTTTGCTGATTTGCGCTCACGCTACGTAACGTTAGCCCTTGTGAAACGGATCCCCTGCTCTATAATGCAGCAGTGCTAAGCTGGCCCTTCCTCTCTCTTTATTCGTGCAAGCTAGCGTCACGTGCAGCGACGTTTTGTTCAAGTGCAGTAGCTTGGTGACTCCTGTCTATGTCATGCCGACGCCGATTGGGTTTATTTGATGTTGAGTCGGTGCCAACTTGATTCTGACACCTCTACCCCCACCTCCCCTACCTTACCCCATCCCCTTTCTCTCTCCCCCGCGCCCTCCCCTACTCGGGTAGAGTACCTTCTTTTGTGGCAGTGAGGGAGACTGGTAGCAGAGAGAATCAGCTCGACAGCTAGGCTATTCGTCAACTGTATGTGCACTGAATGTATGGTGAAATAGTGAAAGAACAGAGCAATTTTGTTCGTTTGTTTTCCTGGGTGTTTTTATTATATAGTCACAGAGGCGTCTCTCTTAAATTCGGGTTGCTCCCACCTGGAGAGCGCGTCGCAGCCAGAGGCGCACCACCCAATTTTTTTAATTATTTTTGTGCATGCGATTTTCGTGTGACTGGTGAGGAAGGAAAGTTACATTTTGACCAAATGACAACTTTTTCGTTGCCACTGGGTTTAACGTGTGCTAAGTACATGGGCACACGGGACCTCGGTTTATCGTCTCAACCGAAAGACTCCACGTAAGGCCTAGTGCAGAGTGAGAGGAAACGTCCCCTGTACCCAGGTCGGTTCGAACTCGGGTTTACTTGACACGAGGCGAACGCGCTACCGCTGTGCCACTCTACACCGTGTAGAGGTGTTAGAGGATGTGTGAGCGTTTAATTCGAGAAAATCGTCAAAAGAAAAACAAGCGCGAAATCGCAATAGTTTGTGGCCCGCGGTCTATTTTTACCACTCCAATCATGAGTTACCTCCCCTGGCTTTTCAATAATTTTAATCTGTAAACCAGAATGTTATCTCTGCACCATTTCGTAACTTTTTATATCTTTTGGAAAACATTTAAAACTATGTATCCTACTTATGCTCATCAAAAGAAGCACCGCATACTCGTCGTGTCTGTTGTAGTGTCTGTATTACGTATGTTTATTATTTTGTACGCTTTTAAAATACATCATTTTAAAGAGCGGCCTCAATTAATTTTGAAGTGTAGCCTCGATTTGAAGTGCGACAATTTTGTCAAAATGTGCGAAAATTTTGTCAAAGTGTGCGACAATTTTGGAACGACAGACCGACCGACCGACCGACCGACAAAGTGAGTTATAGGTTTGTGGCTTGAGCCACAAACAAAAACAACCACCAAAGTCCCGTGATTCAACTTATGCTTTTGCGCTCCTTGCATTTCTAAGAAGCACTAAAGAATGGAAAGCGAGCACGACCCCGAATCACAAATTAGGAAAACAACAACAACAATAATACAGGGGTCCGTTTCACAAGGGCTAACGTTACGTAGCGTGAGCGCAAATCGGCAAAAACGGTACTAAGAAACACATCTTTCGCCGACGTTTGCCAAAAACGTTTTGTGGCTACTCCCAAAGTATCTCTTGGCGAACTATCACGTGACTAGCATGGGGTGAATGTATTTCTTGTTGTTGATTGGTCCTTTAAAGTTTGGTTAAAATAATACATTTTTGACCAATCAGACAAGAGCTTGTAATATTCTTCCGCAAATGGTTTTTTAAAAGTGTTTCTTAGGCCTCGTTTGGCGTAAGCGTTATTCGCGCGGCGACCGTTATCTAGAGAAACACCACCCAGGTGAGCGCAGTTCACTTCGTTGAAAGACCCCCCACGTCACGTGTCACATTCCCTCTTATGCCAGGAACATTTCTTAAGATTTCTTACCAGCTATAAGAGGTAAAACACGTGAAAATCGTGATTTTGACACGTGACGTGCTGGGTCTTTGAAGAAGCAGTGGGAGAGTAAAGGGTAGACGAAAGTGAACATAGTTCAGTAGATAGAGGGATAGAAGTTTTTTGCCGAGTGAGTGGTTAAAGAGGAAGCACCGCAACACTGCATTGTCCCATATGGCTTCGGCCAGGAGGACGTAAAGCTAAATTCTCCACTGCAGGGGAGAGGAGTTTTCTTTGAGTATGAACTAAGAGAAAAAAAACCTGTTACAGGATGATGGCCTTTTTTCATGCCTTTGACATTTGAACTTTTCCTCACTGCTTGAATGCAGGCCTACGTGTGTGTCGGAGCGGCAAACGATAGTGCTGAGGAGAGGGGGAAAAGTTTAAAAAATGGTTCTTTAATTAAACTTGTGGAGGCAGGCGTTTTGTGAGAAAATAGCCTGAAGAGAAAAATAAAAAAGGCTATCCCAAACCGTGTGAGGGTCATCAAAAGGCAGACACGGGCCCCCCCAGACACAGACAGAGGGTGACCATTAAGCCAGACAAGCGCGCGACAAGCCTGTCAGAGGACGGTGTGACATTGCGTGTGGGATTGTGTTTTGACTGGATCAGCAAACCGAATTAATCTTGTCACTCAGCCTTTGTCTTGTCTTTTAAATACCAAAGGAATTAAAAAATACTTTTAGTTTTTATTGGCCCAGTCTTGCCCTGGTTGTCTCGTGCTTCAGTCGCGCTTGCCACTTCGAGATGCGTGCGTTCTTCTTTGACAGAAGTGTTGCCAAATATGCTAAGCAATGACTGAAAGACCCCGATGTGGGGTTTTTTAGGCAGAGGCTCGGGATACTACGGGCCCGTATCTCACATTCTCCAGGCTACGGGTGCGGCGCTCAATCACGGGAGGCATAAATTGTGCGCAAATGTCTTTTCAGAAATCTACTTACATTAACTCTAACATGTTCCGAACCCTATTCCTTACCAAGATGCGTTAAATATACGAAATAAGAAAATGCATTTGTTGACAAAACATCGACCAGGAAGAGCTACTATCCCTGAAAAAGGTCTGAGTGTTGCAGCAACGCCACTGTGGAAAAAAACAACCAGCCAACGATTTTCGAAAGACAGTTTGAAGCAACGCTGTGTGATAATTTATTCGTCTCTTGAAGACATGATTTTTTCTTCATCAAATATTTATATTTATCTTTAATCTTCGGTTTAAAATTAATTTAATTTAAGACATTGTAAGACTCAAGACTTGTATTTGTCCAAACTAGCCTACAACACACAGTGTACGGACACGCGGTTTAAAAAAACAGTCAAAGAGAAAGGAGTGAAAAGACTTTCTTTAGAAACAACACAAAAAGCAACAAAACGATGATTGGTCATCAACGGAGCATGCGCACTTCGGATCTGGGATTATCGTCTGATTATCGGTGTTGATATCGGACTGACCATCATCATCATTCGCATCCTCATCATCAGCAGCAGCAGCATCGTCACACACGCCATTGGCTGACTTCAAACATGCCTACCGTGGTCAACGTCAGAGGTAGGTCTTTGTTTTCTGTCTCTCCGTCTGGGTCTGCTCTTGTGTTGGTAGGGCAGGTGGGGGTTACCAAGTACGTCTCTTCGTGGGTCTCGTTGGTACCTTTCCGGGGTGTTTCTGTTCTTTTTTGTTTTGACAGAGGCTCGGGGTACGGGCCCGTATCTCACATTCTCCTGGCTACGGGTACGGCGCTCGATCACGCGGGACGCATAAATCGTGCGCAAATGTCTTAAGAAAACCCCCACCCACTATTAATATTAACTCTGACATGTCCCTAACCCTATTCCTTTACCAAGATGCGTTAAATATACGAACTAAGAAAATGCATTTGTTGACGACAAATTCGACTGGGAAGAGTTACTATCCCTGAATGAGTCCTGAGTGTTGCAGCAACGCCGTACCCGTAGCCACTGTGGGTTTTTATGTTCACTTTTCGCTACAAAAAG
>CM065693.1:36131640-36134140 GCA_017654935.2 Phymorhynchus buccinoides
TGTGTGTGTCCGTGCACGCGTACGTGCGTGCGTACGTGCTTATGCGTGTGTGTATGTGTGTGTGTTGGTTTGGGAATTAGGAAACAACCAGCAAGAAAGACAAACTGGGTTTCCTAACACCACTATTTTTTAACACCAGGCGTTCAAGACTGCACTTGGTCATCTCCAAACATGGAACACTCAATTTTTAGTAGAGTTTTATTTTTGTGTGTATTTGACGGTTTAAGGTTTTGGTTAGGGTTAGGGATAGGGTTAGGGTTAGGGTTAGAGTCAGTTTACTTTCAGATTGAATGGTTAAAAGATACGCAGTCTAAAGTTTCGCTGAAAACCGACATTGTCACGCGAATGGCGTCACTTTCCATATTTGGAGATGACCAAGTGCAGCATTGAACGTCTTGTCTTTTTTTAACTATCTCTTCCCTCTCACACTACCCACCTTACATGCTACAGTAACCGAGTGCATCCATGCATGCGCGCGCGCCCGTGCATGTGTGTGTGTGTGTGTGTGTGTGTGTTGCATAGGTTATGTGTGTAAAAGAAAGACTAAGATGTCTACAATTTTCCATTCAATTTTCCATCTGAATCAACTCAACTATTCTCCCCCGAAGACGGAGTGTGGCTGCCCACGTGACGCCGGGGTAATTAAAAAAAACCCGGTCACACGCTGACACATTTGTACCATAGTGTTCAAGTGCCTCGGCTGTTGGGATGCTGATCCCTGGAGTCTTTTAGCCAGGGTACGACAACAACAACAACAACAACAACAACATCATCAACTCAGTTATTCGTACTGCTCTCATGTTACTGTTGGACCTCAACTTCATGCTAAAATGTCAACCATTGCTAAAGGCCATTTGAGTATAGTAAATATAAAGGAATTGCCTAATAACGAATTAGTCATATTTCGGAAATGTCCCACAGCTGCTCCTCAACTCTCCCAGGTACAGTCTCATGGATAGAATCATGAAGTACACTAGACGTCCCTGATACAACGCAGTCCTCCCCGTGGGGATACCAGGGGGTCTTTCGTATTTAAAAAAAGGTTCCCCCCACCTTCTGGAAGTTCTGTGCTTGTCCTGCAAAGGGATTCACTCCAAGCTATACCGGTACGCAAAATATACGCAGTAAAATTCAGACGTCATGTGGGGCAGTGGGTGGATGCTTCGTGCCTCCATACGGGAAGCTGGACGAGTCTCCACGAGTCTCTCCCCGTGGGCATACCTGGGGGATACCGGGGGGATACCGGGGGGTCTTTCGTAAAGAATGGTTCCCCCACCTTCTTGAAGTTCTGTGCTTGTAACTTCCTCTAATCTGCCACTCTCTTTGCTTTCTATCATCTGCTATCTTTCTGACTTGTCGCCATATTCTCCTGCCTTTAACCCTTTCACCGCCAAAGTCGCATATTAGCACCAAAGTGATTTAACACCTATGTCACTTAAAGGCATCAAATTGGGGTCTAGTATCCAAAGACCCTATTGTCTTAGTTTTGGGAAGTAAGGATAGACCTTATTTTATATATGTCACAGAAGAATCCCCGATACTGCAGATGGATTTTGTTCTCTACCCAGGTAAATTTCATGGAAATGTTTTGGCTGAAATATGGCTGGCGGTGAAAGGGTTAAAATAATATATCCTCCAAATAATGTTTCTTCTTTGAGCTCCTCCGAAATAGGAATGTGTCGGCTGTACGCAGCGGGGAGACCAGTGAAAACTGAAAACCGGACACATGCGTACTTTACCCATAATGGCCTTTTTGGCCTCAGTGCGAACGAAGAAGAAGAACAAGAACACAGGCGAAAATATGTTTAACGTCCTCCGGTCTGGAACAGACACATATGGGACATCAGTAGATATAAAGATGGTGGGAACGATCCTGGAGGCAATGCCCGGAGGCAGTGCAACGCCAGTGAAGTCCCGAATTTTAAGCAATACATAATATTGATTGTAATGTGCCAGGCCTGTCAGGTCCTTTACCCCTCTATTGTCCTGTGTGGCGCAATAAGGATGATTCACTCAAAGGGGGAGGGGGGGGGGGGGGGGGCATTCGCGCTGGCACTCAGTGCTCCATCTCTATATTGGCTATAGCCTTTGGGGACCTTCCTGTACGTCCGCTGTCCTCTCTAATTAAACCCCTTTGGGCGAGAGAGTGGGGGATGTACCATGGGCAAGGCACCTCCACTATAAACACATTTTAGCCACAAGACGTTCAATGCTGCACTTGGTCATCTCCAAATATGGAAAGTGACGCCATTCGCGCGGCAATGTCGGTTTTCATTCAGCGAAATTTTCGATTTTGTAGGGTAAGACGGAGTAAAAATCCCGTCTTCTCCTATCTTCTAACCATTCAATCTAAAATTAAACTAACTCTATCCCTATCCCTAACCCTATCCCTATCCCTAACCAAAACCTTAAACCGTCAAATACACAAAGAATAAAACTTGACTAAAACAAATTGAGTGTTCCATGTTTGGAGATGACCAAGTGCAGTCTTGGACGCCTA
>CM065693.1:36159140-36164140 GCA_017654935.2 Phymorhynchus buccinoides
GAGAGAGAGAGAGAGAGAGAGAGAGAGAGAGAGAGAGAGAGAGAGAGAGAGAGAGAGAGAGAGAGAGAGAGACAGACAGACATAAGGCAAATAAACAGAAATATAGACGCCATGAGAATAAAAAGTTAAATGTTAGAAGAAAGAAAATATACATATAATTCACCTTTTAGACTGATGGTCTTCATTTAAACCCATTCTTTAAACCAGATTTTCTTCTCACTCGTTGACCAGTATGGAAAGACATATAAATTAATAGAAACGAAACAGAAGAAAATCCCTGTATATCATTATGATTAATTCTGCTTAACTAAAAACAAAAGACATTGTTAATTACAAAAAAAACTAAATACATATAAAATCATTTCCTGCATAGGCTTAGAAAACAATCTTGTGGGTAAAAAAATAATCTTTTACAAAGTTAGACTAAAAAACAAGCGCGAAATCGCAATAGTTTGTGGCACGCGGTCTATTTTTACCACTCCAATCATGAGTTACCTCCCCTGGATTTTCAATAATTTGAATCTGTAAACCAGAATGTTATCTCTGCACCATTTCGTAACTTTTTATATCTATTGGAAAACATTTAAAACTATGTATCCTACTTATACTCATCAAAAGAAGCATCGCATACTCGTCGTGTCTGTTGTAGTGTCTGTATTACGTATGTTTATTATTTTGTACGCTTTTAAAATACATCATTTTAAAGAGCGGCCAGAAGTGTAGCCTCGATTTGAAGTGCGACAATTTTGTCAAAATGCGACAATTTTGGAACGACCGACCGACAGACCGACCGACCGACCGACCGACAAAGTGAGTTATAGGTTTTGTGGCTTGAGCCACAAACAATAATCACTATTTTCGGTTATTCTGCTGACAGACATACACACAAGCAAAACAAATAAACAGACAAAGACGAATGTGCGTGCGTGCGTGCGTTGCGTGCGCGCGTGCGCGCGCGCGCGCGCGCGTGTGTGTGTGTGTGTGTGTGTGTGTGTGACTGTTTGTGAAAGGATGGGCTGGATGGGTGTATTTTAATATTGTGAACATTTTATGTAGGCCTACTTGTGTATTTTTATTTCTTTATCCATTTTGTCTCACTGTTTTAAAATGATTTTACGTTATAAGTGTTTTAAAATGCTATGTTATTAGTATGTGTGTGAGTGTCATTCATTTAATGTTTTTCCACTAATCGTGTGTGTCTGTGTGTGTTTGTGTGTGTGCGCGTACGTGCGCGCGTGCGTGTGCGTGTGTGTGTGTGTGTGTGTGTGTGTGTGTGTGTGTGTGTGTGTGTGTGGGGTGTGTGTGTGTGTGGGGTGTGTGTGTGTGTGTGTGTGTGTGTGTGTGTGTAGGTGTGTGTGTGTGTGTGTGTGTGTGTGTGTGTGTGTGTGTGTGTGTGTGTGTGTGTGTGTGTGTGTGTGAATGTTAATTAATATTGAATATTATGTGTCTTATTTGTGTGTGACTATTGTATGTACAAATTATAGTAAGTTGTTATTTTATGATGCATGCAACTGTATTTCAATCCTATGTATCTCTGTCTCTGTTGGTGTGTCTCTCTCTTCTCTCTTTCTCTGTCTGTCCCTCTGTCTGACTCTCTGTGTCTCCGTCTCTGTCTTTCTCTGTCTCTGTCTGTCTGTCTGTATGTCTGTATGTCTGTCTGTCTCTTTCTCTTTCTCTCTCTCGTTCTCTTTCTCTCTCTCTCGTTATAAGTGTGGGTGTGAGTGTGATTTGTTAATAGTGTGGCCTGGGCGTCTTTAAGTGTCCATCAGTGTGAGTGTTTCAAGTTGGTTGCGAAAGTGTACTGTAGATTCACTATTTGGGCGTGATTGAGAAATTGACTGAGGGATCAGGGAAGGGGGGTGTTGGTCAATGTTTGATGTATACGTTTTGTTCATTGTGTTTACTATTCATTTTAGTGATTTCTGTAAAGCGCTTAGAGCTTAAAGATTGGGCGCTATGAAAGTTGTCTTAATAAATAAATAAATAGAATGCATAACCTCCATAAAACTGAATTTAATCCTTTCACCGGCAATGTCACATTTATGCACCAAGTGGTTTTAACTCCCATGTCATTAAAAGGCACCAAATCAGGGCCTGTTATCCGAAGACCCTATTTTCTTAATGTTGGGAGGCAAGGATAGGCCTAATGTTATACATGTCACAGAGGAATTCCCAATATTGCTTTTTTTTGGTGTGTGTGCTCTACCCAGACAAGTTTAATGATATTTTGGGGGCTGGAAATGGCTGACGGCGAAAGGGTTAAAAACGCGGCTAAAAAGAAATTCAACTGGCTGAAATATAATAGTCCCTCTTTCTCCTCTCACTGACTCATTCGGCATCCTTTCTCCACTTGTATACACACAAAATACGGACAGGCATCAATTCGTATCTGCGTGGTGTCACGTGAGTTTTGTTTTTCCTGCCGCTGCAACGAAAACAAACTGTGAAACATGGGTGCACTCGTCTGGCGGCCAAACGTGCAATCACGCGGAGATATCCGTTGGACCCACCAGGGCCTGTGTCTCTAAATACACTGGCCCTGGTTGGACCCCTATATCAATGATGGTGGACTCGGGGGGGGGGGGGACTCTCTTCTCCTCTCCTGTCTGCTGACCAAAAAACACGCCATCGGTTCCTGGGACAAATGACAGGTTCCCCCCCCATCCCCGTAAATAATGGCTGCGCATAGAAGCGGATGCATGAGAAACGAGATTGCATTAGACCGTTTGGTGGTTAAAGACCCCCCCCCCCCCCCCCCCGCTCCCCCCACCCCCCCCCCCCCCCCCCCCCCCCCCCCCCCCCCCCCCCCACGTCACGTGTCACATTCCCTCTTATGCTAGGAAGTTTTCTTAAAGACCTACCAGATCACGTGTCAAAATCACGGGTTTCACGGGTTTTCCCTCTTATAGCTGGAAATAAATCTTGTTTTGACCAGGTCTGACTCCCATAGAAATGCCCCCAAATTCAAGCCGAAACATCATTTTAAAGAGCAGCCTCAGTTTGAAGTTGGGGACATGTGTATGTGCGTCACAGCTACCCAGAAAAAAAGCAAGGGACTTAATCGTGGTGTGTCAGTGTCTTTTAAGATGTCATACCAGCTATAAGTCGGAAGACACTGGTTTTGACGCGTGACGTGGTGGGTCTTTAAGGGCCAGCCACACGTCCACTAAAATCGCACGACTGTACGATGCGATTCGATCACGTGATCTCGATGCGCGAATCACGTTTTGTTCTTTGAGATCACGTGATCGAATCGTATCGTACAGTCGTGCGATTTTAGCGTAACCTGTAACTGTCCCTTTGCGCTCTTCTCAAGCTGACAAGGCAAAACCTAGTTTGCGGTTTTGTGAGTTCCCGAGCGAAGCTATTCGGGAAGTATTGTTTTTGTTTCATCCGTCCGTCGTGCGTGCGTGCATCCGTCCGTCCGTCCGTCCGTCCAGCTGGCCACGTTTTCTTGAAAACCGTTCAGTTTTAGCGTACACGTTTCAGAGGATATTACCTACCTACCGATTGCTATAGTTTTAGTTTAAGGTCAAGGTCATGCTGGTTTTAGAGTTCAAACCCCCCAAACACTTAATCGCTAATATCTCACGAACTTTCGCACGTATTTCAATGCGGGTTGTTTTTTCCACAACGTTTTCTGATGAAAGGGCTGTGACATTATAATCACGATTTTGTCTATGCACTCGTGCGCGCGAGCGCGCGTGCGTGCGCAAGGCTGTATATCAAGAACTGTTGCATGGAATTGCTTCACATGTACTGTGATGGTGCATCACAGTACACAAAAGATCCCATACAAAAATAATAACCATGCTGACCTTGACCTTGAAGTTGGACCTTAAAAACATTTTTTTTCTCTTGTGGACAATAACTTTCACATCGTTGGACTTACAATGTTCACATTTGGTATGCAGATGCATTCGCTTATGGTCATTCTGAATATTGAGTACAAGAAAGGTCAAGGTCACAACGGTTATAGTCTGCCGATAGGACCACCTGTAACCGGTCATTTACAACCACACATCTTTAACACATTCATTATTTATTAAGTGGTTTTTTTTACATTGCTCAGTTTCTTGTCATTGCAGCGCAGATGCGTCATGCTGCTATTCTGTGCCCAAGTTCAGCCGCTCGTCGATACACTGGTTTGTTTGTTCTGTGCTTGTCTATTTCGTCCCCTTTTTTCTGCTGACCAGACAAACTTAGCCTGCAGTTTTGTTTGGCTGCTGTTTTTCTCTCGCGTCCTATTTCCTGCTGACTGGACAAACCTAGTTATGCCCCCCGTTTCACAGAGTGAGAATGGAGTATTTTGTTTCCGCGTTGCCTGTCTGTTTGTCCGAAAGTCCATTCTATCAAACACTACATGATGGATCTCAACGATACTTTGTAGGATGATGGAGTATGCCACGCGCGAGCGTCAGTTCGAAGATGGAGTTACTCGGCGTTGTCATAATTTTGTTGTTGTTGTTTGTTTAGTTTTTAAAACAATTTCGTTGCCTTTTAGCATAAGTCAAAGAGGAGACAGCTAGACCACGCCCCTTGCTGTCAGTCATGTTGGGTCACTTAAGCCGGCGCCACACACGCGTACAATCGTATGGGGATGCGATCCGATTGGGTCATGTGTGAGTTAGGATTCGCGTGAAATTACTTCTGTCTACAAAGATTTCAGCCATTTTCGCTCACTATGCTCAAGCAGACCCGACACACAAATTTCACGTGAATCAATGACTCGCATCGTCAAAATCGCATCGCATTCGGATCCGAATCGTATGTGTGTAGCAGGTCGACTTCATAGGTCAAAGAGGAGGCAGCTAGTTTGCAGTTTTGTTTGTCCAGTCTCCCCCCGTGGGGATACCGGGGGGGGGGGGGTTTTGTATAAATAGTTCCCCCATCTTCTGGAAGTTATGTGCTTGTAACTTCCTCTAATCTGTCACTCTCTTTGACTCTGCCTTTTCCCTTTGCTTATTGTCATCTACTATCTTTCTGTCCTTACCAGGTCC
>CM065693.1:36169140-36176640 GCA_017654935.2 Phymorhynchus buccinoides
TAACTTCCGAGCCAAGAACTGGGCGAAATGTCAGGAGCCATTATGGTCTGGGATTACCGAGACATGCCACGTTGACCGAGACACTTGACATCCGGTTCCCGATGGGGGACCTCTCTTCTCCAATGAAAAGTCTTCAGGGTCAACTACTGTGGAACCTTGTGTGTGAGTGTGTGTGTGTGTGTGTGCGTGCGCGCGCGCGCGCGTGTGTGTGTGTGTGTGCGTGCCAGTGTGTGCGGATGTGTGTGTGCGCGCATGCGCACATGTGTGTGCTTGTATTCTGTCACCTCTTTGTCCTTCTCTCACGCGCTCATTGTCTCCTTTTGTCCAGATCAGGCTTAGACACCCGCCTCAGATCAATTGACACAATAATACTGCTCACAAAAAGTAGGGGATATTGTGTTCTGTAAGATCACCATGGCTTCAATAACAAAATCATAAGTTCTATCCAATTTGAAAACACAAGCATGTTATTCCTTGAACATAAAATCGAAGACTAAAATTGATTTTGAAACATCACGTGATTGCCAGAGAAGGCGGACATCAATGGGTGCAATATAGTCACGAAAATAGTCATAAAACCGTTGAACATATGTTGGACCACAGTTTCCTGCAAGGCATAGCGGGGCATTTGGTTGAAAATGGTCAGGGGACCTTGTAGACCGTGGGAAGGTCTGGGTTTCGTGGATGTAAAGGTGATCTTGCACAAAAATAATGTGCTTAGTGGAGACGCGAATTGTCATTTTGGAGGCTAAAATCTGCCCAAAGCTGGCGGTTTTCAATTTCAGCTTACACCATTGTAACGGTCGTAATAGGATCTAGGGACGCCGGGGTAAAACATTAATCCTCCAGTAAATCTTCAGGAGACTGTTCCAGAGCATGAGAAAGCATTGCCTTGAATGCTTGGTAGTAAACAGTGGCCCAGCAATATGTCAACTGTGTAAAGGTGTTTTGTGATTTCGAATAGGGCTTAACACCCACTGATGTTGTTCGCCTCTGGCAGTCACGTGACATTTTAAAATCGATTTTTGTCTTCGGTTTTACGGCCAAGAAAGGCTGAACTATCATTTTGACATGAAATGAAACTTATGGTCTGGTTATTGAACCCATGGTGATGCTACAAATTCAATATCCCCTACTGTTTGTGAGCAGTATAGGCTAGAACACCAAGGCTACATCAAAATGTTGTTATGCTCTGCATAGTTATTTCTGGATTGTCTTTATCCATGACAAGCTCCTAGCATAACATCACAAGTCTCCAAACTCCCCCGAAGGCGGAGTGTGGCTGCCCATGTGGCGGGGTAGCCCAAACCGGTCACTAGCTGATGCATTTGTACCATAGTGTTCAATTGCTTCGGCTGTTGGGATGATCCCTGGAGTCTTTAAGCCAAGGGAAGACAACAAACAACAACAACAGGCTTAAACACGACTGTAGGTCCAGCAGTATATGTTAATAATAATATTTAATAATGCTTATATAGCGCATAATCTTGCTAAGCAACTCAATGCGCTTTTCACTCACCATTCGTACAAACATTTCTAACAGACTGGTTCACGTATCCTCACCATACATCTCTATGGTGAGCATGTTTGGAAACATATAAACGATTTTTCAAGAAGATTTCTTTGTTTTCTTTGTCTAAGATATCAAATGATACTTGACAGTTTAATTTCGCTAAAGCAGTATTACTTATATAATAAGCCAATGTCGTTTTGTCTCCAAATACAATAATTGTCATTTTTATTGTTATTCTTATAGAACGAGTCTCTCTCTCTCCCTCCCTCCCTCCCGCCCTCCCTCCCTCCCTCCCTCCATCCCTCCCTCCATCCCTCTCTCTCTCTCTCTCTCTGTCTTCTTCTCTCTCTCTCTCTCTCCCTCCTCTCTGATCTCTCTCTCTCTCTCTCTTCTCTCTCTCTCTCTCTCTCTCTCTCTCTCTCTCTCTCTCTCTCTCTCTCTCTCTCTCTCTCTCTCTCTCTCTCTCTCTCTCTCTCTCTCTCTCTCTCTCTCTCTCTCTCTCTCTCTCTCTCTCTCTCTCTCTCTCTCGCAGTATGATTTTCCCTTGCAGTCGTCTTCAGGAATACCAGACTTTGCATTCTTCTATGCAATGCAATGCTGCCTCGCGTCACGATAGGTACTGTACTATCTTTCCGCTGCAGTGACCATCAACTGTGAAAGGGAGGATACCCAAGCGGTCACCAAACGTGCAATCACGCCGTGATAAAGGATCATTGGAGACATCCGTTGGACCCCTAGATCAGTTATCAATGGTCGCCAGGGGGCGGATCTGTCAGACCAGAAGGGGATGGTTCTTCTTCTTCCTCTTCGTTCGCTCAGACAGTTTCCTGTCATATGAGCGTAGATCGATGCGTCATGCTGTCGTTATGCGCCTAACTAAGAAATAGGTAGGCCCAGCATGTCCGATTGTAAGAATGTATATAAACAAAAGGCAGGAGAATGGACCAGTGAGATAGAAAGATAGCAGATGACAGTAAGCAAAGGGGAAAAGGCAGAGTCAAAGAGAATGACAGAATTAGAGGAAGTTACAAGCACATAACTTCCAGAAGGTGGGGGGACTATTTGTGCAAAAGACCCCCCGGTATCCCCACGGGGGTGGGTGTTCGAATGCCGTGTTTTGGTGGTGGTGGTGGGGGGGGGGGGGGGGGGGTAGCCCTTCAGAAGCTGACGATAATTTGATGGTGGCGGGAGGTGGGGGTGGAGCCCTTCAGAAGCTGACGATCATTCGAATGTAAAAGACGCAAAGAAGGCATCTCTTGGGAGAATAAGCTAAAACTCTGGCATGACATTACATGAGATGGCGGATTTCGCTCTCTTTTTTCTTTTTCTTTTATTTCTAAGGTGGGGGGGGGGGGAGAGAGGGGTCCGAAACCCATGTACCCACCCCCACACCCACCCTTTTCCCAGATCCGCCTTGGAGTTTGGGGGACTTTCGCCTCCTGTCTGCTGACCAAAACACGCCATCGGTCCCAGGGACAAATCACAGGTTTCCTTCCCTTCCCCGTAAATGATGGCTTCGCGAAAATCGACAGAGAATCGTGACTGCGTTCGAGTGTTAGTCCGCGTACACATATATGCGGAGATTTCGTGCGGAAACCCGTGCGCAATCCGTAAATAAGTAAAACAAAGAAGGGAAAAGATTTGCGCACGTACGTGTCCGAATTTCCCCTAATCCGTAAACTTTTATCCTTTCTTTCTTTTACGTAGTTGTGGGTTTCCGTACGGAACTTACGCGTCCAATGTGTACACGGCCTTACTGTTAGGCTGTGTTAGCCATTTTCCGTCCTGACCTGACCGGACAAAGTTGATTGTTGATCTAATGAGAGTGATCAACCGTCTTGTTTTGTTTGTTTGTCTGTTTGTTTTGCCAACAAAAATGGGGGGATTGCCTATGAGTGTCTGCGTATCTGAAGCAAGTAGAAAAGAGAGAAACCATAGCTTCTAAAATTATATTTTCTACTTGAAACTTCTTCTTCTTCTGCGTTCCCAGGCCATATGGCCATAATGGGTAAGGTACATAATGTGTCCGGTTTTCAGTTTTCACTGGTCTCCCCGCTGCGTACAGCCGACACATTCCGATTTTGGAGGAGCTCAAAAGAGTAAAAAATATTTGGACGATTTTTTTTTTTAAAAGGCAGAAAGATAGTAGATGACAGTATTGACACAAAGCAAAGGAAAAGGCAGAGTCAAAGAGAGTGGCAGATTAGAGGAAGTTACAAGCACAGAACTTCCAGAAGGTGGGGGAACTATTTTTACGAAAGAACCCCCGGTATCCCCACGGGGAGTCTACTTGAATCAAATACAGTGTTGTTGTTTTTCTTAGTCGTATGTCTAACGAATTCAGTTGCAGGGGTAACTTTGTGTTCTGCTTTTGAAAACAAAAAGGTATTTGGAGCAGATGTATTCGGTTTGGTCCCCAAAAGTCAACTACTCTCTAAGGCTGCATTATAGATGAGACACAATGTTGTCTCCTATTTTACGAGTCTTACCCCTTCAAAAAACACACAATAAGAATACGTGCGCGCGCACGCACGCACGCACGTACGCACACACGCATGCACGCACGCACGCACACACGCACGCACGCGCACACGCGCGCACGCATACGCACACGCGCACACACACACACACACACACACACACACACACACACACACACAACGAATCAAAAAAGTGTTTTGATTGGTTCTCCATCAAACTAAAAATACTTTAAAATGTACGAACACAAGGCGAAATATGCCCGGAATGAATAGATAGCTGTCAGTTTGATGCATTTGCTTCAAGGGAAGTAAAGATGTGTGCACTTCTAAACTCGCTTCATTCCCTTAGACCACAATTTTGCCATTGACTTTGCTTTTGAAGCGGTTTGTTGTGGGGAAACCAATTGGTGTGGAGAGTTTTTCTATATAAAGTCTATATATTAAAAAAAAAGTCTGATCTACCACTTCCCTATGTCTTAACCTGAAGTAAACACCTGTAATCTTCTTTCATTTCTCCTTTTGTATATGTATGCTTTGTTTGTGTGTAGGGCTGGAGTGATTTGTGAGGTTTTTTTAATAATTCAAAATCGCGAATTAATCAAAATTAAAAAGCCCTCGTGGAGGGCCACACGATACACGTCACGTCACGTCACGTCATAAAATTATAGCTAACAACCCTGTTATTATGGGATGTGCCTGGCTTGCAACTGCATGTACGCGCTTGTAACATTCGAATGCAGTCACGTTTCTCTGTCGATTTTCGCGAAACCATAATTTACGGGGACGGGAAACCTGTGATTTGTCCCCTGGAGGAACCGATGTGCGTGCTTTTGGTCAGCAGAGAGACAGTACAGGAGACGAAAGTCCCCAGGCTTTGCGCGCGGATAGGTGGCTAAGGTATCAAGACAAGTTCGACAATCAAGGTGATTATAATACGTTTCTAATCTGTTGTTTTGATTCATGTTTTTGTTGGTAAGTTATTGTTTTATTTGTTTTTCTTCCCATTGTACACTAATATTGATGTTGTGCTGTTTATTTCCATGCTTGTGGCAGCCAATACTATGTCATTGAAAAATGTTGGAGTGCCTTGTATAAGCTCTAAGCTTGTTGTGCTCTACTCATTTAAATTATGTGCTGCTGTATGTGCTTTATTTGAATAAATCTTGTTTAAACCAATCAAGGTCAAAAGGCAAAGGTCAAGGTCACTGGAGTCGAAAATGCTGTTTTGGGTCAGCGGACGGGAGACGAAAGTCCCCAAATGTTGCGTGCGGATAGGTGGCCAAGGTATCAAGGCCAAGTTCGAAAATGAAGGTCAAAGCTCAAAGAGTCAAGGTCACTGGAGCCGAAAATGCTGCTACGCGGCTGGTTGATCTAGCAATGTTTCAAGCTCTAGTTTTACAATAATTCTTATTCCCAAGACCTCGCATGGTAGAAATGTAGGGAACTGATATGGGTTTTCAATTGTAGGTTACGTCTTTCATACATTCCATTCAGAGTGAACCTACACTCAGCAACACAAAACTGAAAAGTGTTTCAACTCCCTGTTGTTTTAATTTGTCTGTTTGGCCGTTTGGTTCTGTGGGTTTTTTCCATTCTCCTTTGCTGATCTACGATCGCAAAGGATAATATTGTTTCTCTTGTTCTTACGTTTCTACTGCTGCTGCTGCTGCATTTTAAATCCTGTGATCTTGACCCCATCCCAGCCTCTCTTTTCTCACAAATCTATCAACACCTTCTGCCATCAATCACCAACATCATCAATTCTTCTTTAGTTTCAGGTGTGTTTCCTTCTGCTTTCAAAACCGCTCTTGTAAGGCCCCTTCTCAAGAAGAACAATCTGGATCCTAATAATCTGAAAAACTACAGACCTGTATCTAACCTCCCTTTTCTCTCCAAACTCCTTGAGAAGACTGTCCTGAAACAACTTAACGATCATCTATCCTCACACAATCTTCATCATCCTTATCAGTCTGCCTATAGAACCAACCACAGTACAGAAACAGCCCTTGTTCAAATCGTCAATGACCTCTTACTTGCTTCTGATGCTGGTCAAATCTCTCTTTTGACACTTCTTGATCTCTCTGCTGCCTTTGATACCATAGACCACTCCATTCTTCTGTCTCGTCTTGAACATACTTTTGGAATTAAGGGCCCTGCTCTTTCTTGGTTTTCCTCCTACCTTTCTGATCGTTTTCAATCAGTTCTGGTCAATGGTCGTCAGTCTGAACAGGTTAGGCTTTCTTGTGGAGTCCCCCAGGGGTCTGTGCTTGGTCCTGTCTTGTTTACTTTGTATACGTCACCTCTTGCCAATGTCATCGACCAGCACAACATGAAACATCACTTCTATGCAGATGACTCACAACTCCAAAACAGTACAACCCCTGAAGATCTAGATTCCATTCTTACAGAAAGTAACAACTGCTATATTGATATTCAAAATTGGATGGTTCAAAATAAACTTCAATTAAATGGTGAAAAAACCGAAGCAATGCTTGTAGGGACAAAAAACAAACTAGCCTCTGTTTCCATAGAGTCAATCCAACTGGGTAACAATATCATTCCCCTCTCAGACTCAGTCAAAAACTTAGGTGTCACTTTGGACAATACTCTTTCCATGCAGAGTTTCCTGACTCAGACCTGTCAGTCCTGCTACTATCAAATTCGTTGCATTGGCTATATTCGTAAATACCTCTCAGATGAAGCCACAGCAAAGCTTGTTACTTCCCTCATCCTATCTCGTATTGACTACTGTAATGCTCTCCTTTCTGGCCTATCAGTCTCTTCTCTATCTTGTCTCCAGCGTATTCAAAACACAGCTGCTCGTCTTGTCCTTAGGAAGAAAAAGTTCGATCATGTTAGCCCTCTTCTGCGTTCTTTGCACTGGCTTCCTGTCGCAGACAGAATTGAGTATAAATTAAACACACTTTGCTATAAATCTATTCATAAAGCTGCTCCATCTTACCTCTGTGACAATATTTCCATCTATACGCCAGCTCGCACTTTACGTTCAGTTTCTGACCCTCTTTCTCTCCAGATCCCTAGGTATAAGCTTTCAACTGTTGGTCGGCGCTCTTTTGCTGTCTCAGGACCGACCTCCTGGAACAAACTTCCGCTCTCCCTCCGTCAGCGACCGACTCTCTCTGCTTTCAAAGCTAACCTCAAAACCCACCTGTTCCCCCGTCATTAAAGCTCCTCTCTCTTTATCTTCTCTCTCTTGCCATTAGGTCTGTTTCTGCTATATTCCATTTATGTTATCTGTGTGTGTTCGCGTTGTATTGCATTTGTGTTTGAATGCGCTTTGAATGCTAACGTGTGTGTGCGCTTTGATTTGATTTCTATCAAGATTCAGCGCCGTATAAATACTGTATGTTGTTGTTGTTGTTGTTGCTGCTACTATAACTGCTGCTGCTACTATTACTACTACTACTATTACTGCTGCTGCTACTACTACTACTACTACTACTACTACTACTACTACTACTGCTACTGCTGCTGCTGCTGCTGCTG
>CM065693.1:36194140-36204140 GCA_017654935.2 Phymorhynchus buccinoides
TAGGACGAGGGAAAGGAAGAGGGACAGGAAGGGGAGATGTGACGACTTGCCTTCAACCACCTTGCTTTCACTGCGTGTTCCATCAATGTTACCACAAAACGCTGGAAACCGAAGAAATGCACACGTAATTTAATCAAGAGCCTCCTAGCAAAAGTTTGGTGCGGAGACGAGAGAAGGGGTGGGTGGGGGACGGGGGTAGGGTAGGGTGGGGGCGGGGGGGGGGGGGGGGGTTTGCAGAGACAGATACAGAAAGAGAGGCAGAGGCAGAGAGAACGAACGAACGAACGAAACTGTTTTTATTGAGGGAAAAAGAGTAAGCACACACAATGGGCTTCTTTTTTTTACATCTTGCCCTCTAACAAACATGCAAGAAAATCAATATATTCAACACAAAAATAATGAAGAAGCGTGCACAAAGTAATTATTGAAGAATTATCCATGAAGAAGAAAAAATAGCTACAACAAAACCGTCAGTCTCCCCCCCCCCCTCCCCCCCCCCCTTTCACACACACAAAAGGAGAGAGAGTGAGAGAGAGAGAGAGAGAGAGAGAAGAGAGAGAGAGAGAGAGAGAGAGAGAGAGAGAGAGAGAGAGAGAGAGAGAGGGGAAACGCATGAAATAAGGTAAATACAAAACTTGTTAATAATTTAACAATAACAAAGTAGATAATATGCATACATGTCAACATATCAAAAGTGGAAACATATTTGAAACTAAGAATGGGGTTAAACAACATTGCTTGTATGTTTCAACATAAGATACTTATGGTACTCTTTTTTTTTAAAAACATTAATGCCCGAGTACACATTAAAGGAAGATGAAATAGTATTCCATAAGCAGCCACCTGAATATACAAGACTAGATTTTAAAAGGTCAACTCTTGGAAGAGGTATTTTTATTTTAAAAACATTACGGACAAGATTAATTTCAAATTTATTTCTTTATGTTGGAGGAGCATTATCGGACATTAATCTAAACATACAAATTGCTTTGTTGTACACAAGCTTCCATTTTAGAGGTAGAATTTCTAAACGCTGATAATCAGTAAGTGTAAGGGAAGAGGATTTCAGAAGGATCAATTTCAATGCACGTCTATGCAAACTGCATAATGGTTTTACATTTTTCTCGCTTGCCACAGAGGGAAAGGGAGAGAGAGGGGGGGGAGAGAGAGAGAGAGAGAGAGAGAGAGATGAGAGAGAGAGAGAGAGAGAGAGAGAGAGAGAGAGAGAGAGAGAGAGAGAGAGAGTGAAAATCCGATTAACGTCCTCCGGCCTGTGGGACATTGATAGATATAAAGACGGTGGGACGATCCTGGAAGTACTGCAATACCAGGAAAGTCCCGAGTTTTTAAAGCGATAAAATATATGTAATGGGAATTAAGAGAGAGAGAGAGAGAGAGAGAGAGAGAGAGAGAGAGAGAGAGAGAGAGAGAGAGAGAGAGAGAGAGAGAGAGAGAGAGAGAGCAGGGTGGGGGGAGATTTATCCAGGGTAATAAGATAAGCATTGTATAAGCGGTTGTTTTGGGGTTTTTTGCACTTCGCCTTCAGAGAGAGAGAGAGAGAGAGAGAGAGAGAGAGAGAGAGAGAGAGAGAGAGAGAGAGAAGAGAGAGAGAGAGAGAGAGAGCTCGGGAAGAAATGTTTAATGTACATCGGCCTTCGGCCACAATACAATGGGAAGGTGGAGAGAGAGAAAGAGAGAGAGGAGAGAGAGAGAGAGAGAGAGAGAGAGAGAGTAGAGAGAGAGAGAGAACGAACTCGGAACTCGGAAATGTTTTAATGTACATCGGCCTTCGGCCACAATACAATGGGAAGGTGGGGTGAAATGGAGAGAAAGAGAGAGAGAGAGAGAGAGAGAGAGAGAGAGAGAGAGAGAGAGAGAGAGAGAGAGAGAGAGAGAGAGAGAGAGAGAGAGAGAGAACTCGGAACTCGGAAATGTTTTAATGTACATCGGCCTTCGGCCACAATACAATGGGAAGGTGGGGTGAAATGGGAGAAAGAGAGAGAGAGAGAGAGAGAGAGAGAGAGAGAGGAGAGAGAGAGAGAGAGAGAGAGAGAGAGAGAGAGAACGAGAAATGTTTTAATGTACATCGGCCTTCGGCCACAATACAATGGGAAGATGGGGTGAAATGGAGAGAGAGAGAGAGAGGAGAGAAGAGAGAGAGAGAGAGAGAGAGGAGAGAGAGAGAGAGAGAGAGAGAGAGAGAGAGAGAGAGAGAGACTGACAGACGTCTAGACAGAGAGACAGACAGACAGACAGACAGAATCACACACATAAAAGGTTGAAGAACCAAAGCTTCCCAGTAAATAATATATGATTGTCAGTCCAAATAAACTTGCTGTGCATTCCTTGCTGTGCATGCGAGGGTGGATCAAAGCTTCCCAGTAAATATATATGTATATATATTATTTTGTCAGTCCCAATAAACTTGCTGTGCATTCCCCTTCATTTCCTGCCAGCAGCCAGTCAAGCAGATATTATGTTTACTCCCCCCCTTCCCACACTTACCTTTTGTCCGTTCCGCAAGGAACCGTGTGACCACTACCCTTTCGGCCAATGTTTATTGAGAGAATGGTAGAAACGGGGTGAAAGCAACCAACGGGTCTGTTAAGCACAAAGCATTGTTTTGATAACATTGCAAGCAACAACAAGAAAGAAAAGAGAAAAACATAGGCCTATTCCTGTCGGTCACACACACACACACACACACACACACGCGCACACGCAAACGCGCACACGCACACGCACGCACGCCACGCACGCACGCACGCACGCGCGCACGCACGCACGCGCGCACACGCGCACGCACACACGCGCACGCACGCACGCACACGCACACACACACACACACACACGCACGCACACACGCACACGGCGCACACACACACACACACACACACACACACACACACACACACCTACACACACAATGTTTTTATTTGTGAAATATCCCAGCGTAAATCATAGTTTAAGCAATGATCATAGTATCATAGCTTATACTAAAGGCATCATGTGAAAGATTCAATCTGAAAAAAACGAAAGTGGCACCGGTTGATTTGAAAAAAACAAAAAAACGAAAAGAAAAGAAAAACGAAAAAAACACCACACACACGAAGAAATAAGATTTCTCGCGAAGAGTACTAAAAGTGAAGATCCGAATATAACTAAATGAGAAACAGAAGACAATTGAACAACTGTCTGTGTAAATAGAGAAATGTCAAAGGGAATAATTTATAATTGAAAAAAAACACATTGGAGAGAAAAACTAACCAAAGAAAGGATTATAATTATTTAGATTATAAAAAAAAAGTACAACGAAGAAGCAATTTATGAAAGGAAAAGAGGGATGTAAGATATCGATGACATTTTGAGGGGAAAAGGTGCAAGCTGAGATAAATGCTAAGCTAGACGTCAGGCTTGGAAGAGATAGTTGTCCGTTCTCAACAATTTATTTGGTATTGGTATTTGGTATGATTCTACTCACAGAGATTTATCTCTGTACAATTCAGGCTGCTCTCCCCCGGAGAGCGTGTTGTCGCAAGCGCAGCGCCTACTCATTTTTTTTTTTTTTAGCCAACCACCACTCGAAGTGGTTGTCACTCAGGGAAAGGTACAGAGGGGGGGGGGGTGGTGGGGGGGGGTGGGGGGGAGTTATAACAACTTGTTTCCATCACTTCATTATAAATTAATATCATTACGGCAATATTTTGAAAAATATATGTAAAAACTAAAAGGGTAGTAGCCATATAAATTAACTTCCATTTACTATGTTTTTTACAAGACTGTAAGCAAAAGATACTTGAAACGTAGGGATAGAAACTTGAACCATATTTTCATACGCTCACAATTATGCATGAGTTTCGGCCTTTGGCAGGGAAAGTGATATTAGTAATAGAGTGAAATAGAAGAATTCTTCTTTTTTTTCTCACTCATCACGCAGTAAACTTATGAACCAACCACAGTCGTGGCACACGAACGCATTGTTTCACGAAATCACTTTTAAGCTATACTCTTTCCAAGGCAAAACCAAGGCAAAGCCAATATTTCATTTCGTACCCACTTGGTGCACAAACATATTTGAAATCATGCACGCATGCGCAATGAAACATTCAACCATCAGTTCCGTCTATCGCTTCATCATTATCCACGCCATGCCATTCTGACAACATTTGAAAGCACCTGGGAATCCGAATCCTTTACATGTCTTGCACAAGTAATAAAAAAACCAATTAGTGTTAGGCCAATAAGTAGGCCTACCCTTAATAATGTTTAGTTGTAGTTTTTTTTTAATCCACCCAAACAAGTCGTGCTTTTCTCAAGGTGATGATGATGATATTAGCGTCCAATCGGTCAGAGACCCTTATAAACAATATTCCTTAAGCTTTTCTCAACAGGCTCGCCTTTTTTTTAATCTTTTTTTTAATTTTATCTCCAGCTTACTGGGAATTGGTTTGCGTACACGCTATCTTGTTCATTTTCGTAGAGGTCGCGGAAGAGCCTTTCGTTTTCGTGCTCAGACAATCAGTGACAACAGGGGCCTCCTAAAGCCCCCAATCACACGGGTAATCGGAAGACAATGCAAACGAACGCACGCCAGAAGAGTAGCAATCTCACGGGGGTCTTTATCCTGGAAAGGAAAGAAGACATTAATTAACGATGATGTTTCAGAGAGATTGATAGGGAAGCAGAGAAACCAAGAGGGATACTAAGCGTTCGTGTACAGCACGCGAAGACAGAGACACGCACATTTGCACAGTCATACAACAACAGCAGCACACACACACACACACACACACACACACACACACACACACACACACACACACACACACACGCACACACACATATATATAATTATATAGGCCTACATACGTGCATACACACAGTCACACACACGCGCGAGCGCGTATGCACGTACAGGCACACACACACACGCACGCACGCGCGCGCGCGCGCACGTACGCACGCACACACACGTATATACACACACATCCACTTTAATAAAACATATAAGCTAAGACTTGTGCTAAGCTTATTCTGTATGCATTGCCTCTTTTCGTTTTAGTTTGTGTGCGCGCACAGGTGCGTGTATGTGTGTGTGTGTGTATGTGTGTGTGTGTGTGTGTGTGTGTGTGTGTGTGTGTGTGTGTGTGTGTGTGCGTGCGTGTGCGTGTGCGTGCGTGCGTGCGCGCGCGAACAAAGAGAGATAGATAGAGATAGAGAGAGAGAGAGAGAGAGACCGATACCAAGAGAGAGAGAGAGAGGGGGAGAGAGAGGGGGGGGAAAGAGAGAGAGAGAGAGAGAGAGAGAGAGAGAGATTTAATCAATAATAATAATAATAATGAGGAAAATTAATATAGCGCCCATCCTACTATGTAGGCTACAGGGCGCTTTACACAAAATTGAAATGGAATAAAAACATGAAACAAAAATCCAATAACATCAGCAGACAAAAGCAATACACATATCAATCAGCAACAACAACTGCTGTGACTACTACTACTACTACTACTACTACTACTACTACTACTACTACTACTACTACTACTACTACTACTAGGACTAATGCACGTATGCATTTTCACACAATTCACAAGCATGAAATAACAGCATAATATTCACAAAAACAACACGCACACCCAGCACAAGCACACACACACACACACACACATACACACGCATGCACGCACGCGCGCACACACACACACACACACACACACACCATGCATACATGCACTCAATCAAGGCCATAAGGGTGATGCAATAGAACATAACTAGGCATAATAAGACATAATAAACGATACGTATGCTCTACACACCTATAAAACGTAAGCACGCTGTGTGGGAATCATCACCCTCTAACTACATAAGGTAGTCCTGATTTTAACCCTTTCACCGCCAAAGTCGGGACTTTACTGGTTTCGTAGCACCACAGCCTCCAGTATTTTCCCACCATATGTCATGTGTCTTAAAATGCATCAAATTGGGGTCTAGGCATCAAAATGGGGTCTATTATCCAAAGACCCTATTGTCTTAGTTTTAGGAAGTAAGGATAGACCTTATTTTATAGATGTCACAGAAAAATCCCCAGTATTGCAGATGGATTGTGTTCTCTACCCAGGTAAATTTAATGGACATTTTTGGCTGAAATATGGCTGGCGGTGAAAGGGCTAAAAGCTTTCTACAAATAAATTGCAAACCTTTTAACAAGTAATGAAATAGTGAGGCCAAGAGAGGAGATCACGAAACTGAACAAGGGGGGGGGGGGGGGACTCTTTTTTTAAAAATTAACTCCCCTCCACCAAAGTTAATTACAATACCAATCATCTAGCAATGCGTGGATCAAAGCCATTGTTCATTGGTAGATTAACATTAACATTATTAAGATTAACATTATAACATTAACATTATGACATTAACATTGTTAACATTGTATTACTAACATCGTATTGATAACCTAAGCAAAGATGGCTAGCCTAGACTCGCGGTCACAAACGCGCTAGCGCACACAGAAGCGTTAGCGCACGCACACGCGCGCGCATGCACTCACGCACACTCACACACACACAAACACACACACACACAGTATTATATTTTCGTTTTTGTTTTTAAACAGGGTTAGTTTTGGTTGTTCTTGTTAACTGATTTGTTTTATGTTTTAATTAACAAAATAATAATATCAGTGTACTTTTGATATCAAACACTTACAATAATTATCATATATAGGCGTCTAAGAACACTTTAAGTGAAAAGACATTAAATTAAACAACAACATACACACACACATACACACACACGCGCGCACGCACGCACACGCGCACACGCACACGCACACGCGCGCACGCACGCACACACACACACACACACACACACACACACACACACACACACACACACACACACCTACACACACGCGCGCGCACGCACGCATACACACACACACACACCTACACGCGCGCACGCGCACGCGCGCACACGCACACGCACGCACACGCACACACACACACACACACACACACACACACACACACACACACACACACACACACACACACACACACACCAACAACAACAAAAAACGCACACACACACTCCCTGATGGCTAATCAGCCGATCAACCAACTTTCCAGTCAGCCTCAAACTCAAAAACATCATTTCGTTGTTCCTTTTTAACGGAACGGACTTGTCTTAGAAACAGAGTGGGGCATCCATAATAAATTCTCGTTGACCTGCGACTGTAGCCTGCTGTTTGGCTTCCCACGAATAACAATTACGGGCCTTTCCTAAAGCCCTCCATCACACGCGCAGGAAACAGACGACAGCCTTGACGAACACATGCTGGTGAAACGGAGGTAATATTATCACACCATTGTCTTTTTTGGTCTTTTTTTGAAAAGGAAATGAGAGACAGTACTTCAAATGATTGATAATCGAAGAAGGGAGAAGGGAAGACCCCCCCCCCCCCCCCCAGTGGGGATACCGGAGTGTCTTTGTAAAAATAGATCCCACACCTTCTGGAAGTGCTGTGTTTGTAACTTCCTGTAGTCTGTCACTTTCTTTGACTCTGCCTTTTCTCTTTGCTTACTGTCATCTGTTAACTTTCTACCTCACCGGTCTATTATTCTCCTGTCTTTTTCTTTTTCTTCTAAAATTCCTTTCAAAGATTGTTGGGTTTTTTCTCCAGCCGAAGACCGACATGTCGAGCCTAACTATTTTGTTAGTTGCGCGCATAACGGCTGCATGACGCATCTGCGCTCATTATGACAGGACATTCAACGAAGACAAAGAATGGAAGGATAAATAAATACAATTATGAAAAGGGTGTTGAACGAAGAAGCGAATGTTTTCGACAAAAACCAAACCAAGGATGGAAATCTGTCTAACGTCCTCCGGTCTGGAACAGACACATATGGGACACTAGTAGATATAAAGATGGTGGGAACGATCCTGGAGGCAATGCCCGGAGGCAGTGCAACACAAGGAAAGTCCCGAATTTTTTTCAATATAGATGTAGCTGACTTCGCCGCAAACTCAAACGAATCAAATTCTGCTTAACGTCCTCCGGACTGGAGCAGACACATATGGGACATTAGTAGATATAAAGATGGTGGGAACGATCCTGGAGGCAATGCACGTAAAGAATTTTTAACAATATAGATAAGTATATAAAAAAGCACCCAACAAACAAACAACAATGAACAAAAACAAAAAATACGAGAAAAATAAACCCGAAACAAACCAACTAATAACAAAAAACCTTTCTAAATTCTCCCTTCCTGGTTTCTGGTTTTGTTTTTACAATTGTGTAAGACACACACAAAAAATCTTTATACAATGTTCCTTTTTTGTAACTTTTACGGCTTTGCTTTAAACCTAAAATATGTGCCAGCTCATGTATGTTTATACTATTGTGGTTTTCTATTGTATGTATTTTCTATGTCAAACACCTAAACTAACCAACCAATCAAACAAAAACAGGCAAGGAAAAAAAAAAGAAGCACAAAAAACTCAATCAACATCATTCTCTGTAATAGTACACGTACCGGGTAGGATGTCAATCAAATCTGGTTTTAACCCTTTCACCGCCAAAGTCACATTTTAGCACCACAGTGATTTGACACCTATGTCATTAAAAGGCATCAAATTGGGGTCTGTTCTCCTCTATTGCCTTAGGTCGTTGAGCTTATGCCATGTGTATTTGTGAAGCAAATTAAACAATTTTATAAAACCTTTACGTTTGTTGTGTTGTTTATTGTGTTGAATGATCAAAGGAGAAATACATATGATAACATCTTTACGAGTTCGTGTTTAGATGTGCCTTTAAATGGAAGTGAAAGATTGATTACTCTGTGTTTTGTCACTGGCACAAATGGAGCCACAAGGCATGTCAAGTTTGCTGATCAATAAATAATTTTGAAAATCAAAATCCACCAATTTGGCTGATGGTATAAGACAACAGATGTTTGAAAACGTACCAGAGTCAATATTGTTTGGAAGCATTTGCATTTTAGCGAAATTTTGGCAAAATAAAATACATCTGTCGGTCGTCACTTGCGTATGTCCCAAAACCCATCCTACTTTTCTCTCTGTTTGTTTACATCTGGTCATTTCGGGGTCCAGTTTAAACAATCATTTCAGTTCAAACAACAATGAAGGCATAATATATTACGTTATTCACTTCGGAAAAGCGAAGGGAAGTAATATTATTCAGAAAAATGTGTTCGTTGGCTGAATGTATGTCCGAACGTGACAACCGAACATTCGCCAAAATTTAAAAAATCGTGGCACGCTCGGGTCCCGATCCGAGTTTTAAATGTAGCTGAAGTTCTCGGATGTACGAAGTACCGCTATTTTGTGATGAAAAAATGGCCGGGCGGTTGCGAGAGGATAAGTTTTCTTGTATGTCCGTTTGACTTTAATCAGTGAGAATGCATTGAACTGAGCACGCCATAAGCTCTGCTTGTTGTTGCTTCAGTTATGTCATAGTTATTGTTCATGTTGATTTGGAAAATAAAACATTTAAACCAAATGGGATAGCACATCTATGAATAAGTATATTCTGAATGTTATTATTGTTCTTACATTACCTTTGTGCCAGTTAATGGTTAAATTAGTATGTGTGACAGCCAACAGTCGCACTTCATCTGACAAACAACAAAATCACAACAGTCGCTGCTCAAGTTATCTTTTAATGTTTATTCCCAGATAGCTAAAGGATCAAACTTATAGCATGCACATTCTCAGCAGTTCAAATCTAATTCTAAAATTGGCCTTTTTGGTCCAAATTCTCAACGACCTTTTGTCACAGACTTTATTTTATATGTGCCACAGAAGAATCACCAGTACTGCAGATGGAGTTTGTTCTCTACCCAGGTAATTTTAATGGACATTTTGGGCTGAAATATGGCTGGCGGTGAAAGGGTTAACGTCCTCCGACCTGCACACAGGCACATGTGGGACATTTGTTAGCATTCGATAATAGGGGGACGAAAAGAAAATGGGG
>CM065693.1:36211640-36214140 GCA_017654935.2 Phymorhynchus buccinoides
TAACATGATGTTTCGTTTTCAATTTGGGGACATTTGTATGGGAGTCAAACCTGGTCAAAACAAGATTTCTTACCAGCTATAAGAGGGGAAACACGTGAACCCGTGATTTTGACACGTGAACATGATGTTTCGTTTTCAATTTGGGGACATTTGTATGGGAGTCAAACCTGGTCAAAACAAGATTTCTTATCAGGTGGAAAACACGTGAAACCCGTGATTTTGACACGTGACCTGGTGGGTCTTTAACCTCTTCTCTTTCTCAGCTATTTACTTACAACACGGACTCTCTATTTTATCACGCAATGTCGTGTGGTAGGCCTAGAGGCCAGTAAGTCGTTTTGGGTGGATTAGGTCACTGTGATAAAACAAAAAGAAGAAGGGTAGGGGGGTGGGGGAGAGAAGGGGAGAGGAGGAGGGGGGGGGAAGAAGACGGGAAGGAAAAGAAGTAGCCGGAGGAAAAATGAAAAAGAAAAAAAATTACCGAATAAGGCCGTGTACACACACACACGCGGATGTTCCGCGCGGAAATCCATGCACAATCCGCAAATAAGTATTAAAAAAAAAAAAAAGGGAAAAAAATATAAGCACGTGTCCGTATCTCCCTCTAATCCGTATAATTATTTGTTTCCTTCTTTCTTTTACTGATTGATTACTTCCGCGCGGAAAATCCGGACGTACTGTGTACCAGGCCTAAGCCTACAGTTAAGAGCAGACAGAGAAAGGGTGGGGTGGAGGTGGGTGGTGGTGATGGGTGGATAACAAGACATGGGAGGGAAAGGAAGGGAGGAGATAGAGGTGTCTACGATGTGAGTGTTTAAACTCTTAAAGACCCACCGGATCGCGTGTCAAAATCACGGGTCTCACGTGTTTTCCTTCTTATAGCTGGAAAGAAATCTTGTTTTGACCAGGTCTGACTCCCATATATAAATGCCCCCCAAATTCAAACCGAAACATAATTTTAAAGAGCAGCCTCAATTTGAAGTTGGGGACATTTGTATGTGGGTCACAGCTAACCCAGAAAAAAAACCAAGGGACTTAATCGTGGTGCGTCAGTGTGTCTTTAACGTCTGGAGAATCAGATAACAGGGGTGCCGGAAACGGGCGAGACAGGTCGATTGAAAACTTCGACACCCTGATCAACCGGTTGCTAGGCCTACTACTTTCCCCTCCTAAACAGGTTAGGGTTTACTTGCACAGGGTGATTCAAAACGCTTTGTAGTCTTTCACAAGCAACGGCTGCGAAACTGTTGTGTTTGCAGCAAAAACAACGACAAATGTTAGGGCCACCTTTGCCACCTTGTGAGCGGTAAAAAGCAATCACGTGACAATTCGATTTGAAGTCGACTCGCGAGAACGAGGTTCAAGATGCCAGCCAAAGTCGTTTTCTTTGTTTTCTGAAAACATGGCGCTGTGGTCTCCGCGCACACCTACAAAAAAAAATGGGTCCACAGACTCTTTGCAGTATATACGGACAAGCTGATCTTCAGTACTGTCCTCCGTACGATCGATGAGATGCGGCGACAACAGACCTGTCGCTGGGGGAACAGACCTCATGACCAAACGCTGGAGGACTTCAGAAAAAGACATTTTGGAACAGTGTTCGTTCTTCACTTGCGAACATAATCTGGATGACTTGTGCTAATCAAAGGGACTCACGTGTTTGTTTGTTTTCCGTTTTTTGTTGTTTTGTTGTTGTTTTTATTGGGGTGTGGGGGGACTTTGTTTCCCCCAATTTCGTCGAATTAGATGCTATAACATAAGTGTTGTGCTAAGTTTCTGTACACACATATACGTAACTTAAAACACACTGATCGAAAGCCTCACACGGGCTGCAAGATTGTCTTCCTGACTGACTGACTGACTGTGATGAAAATCCGTTTAACGTCCTCCTGTCTGAAACAGACACATATGAGACATTAGTAGACATAAAGATGGTGGGAACGATCCTGGAGGCAATGCCCGGAGGCAGTGCAACTCCAGGAAAGTCCTGAATTTTTAACGATACAGATGTATGTATTTTGCGATGACTGACTGACTATCACTGTTTTATTGTCAATTACCCTGTAAAGAGTCTAGTTTCTTCCTTTCGGGAGTGAGAAATAGGATGACCTATTTTTACTAAGGATGAGTGAAAAACCGTTTCCTACACTGTTGCAAAAAGTGCGCCTTTTAGCTTCAAAAGAGCGCTTGATGTGTGAAATGCTACTCGGTTGATCTACCAGAGAAATGCGATCATCTATAACACTGTTTGGAGAGACTATTTAATATTGTTTAGATTATTCACTTTTATACGTCTAGAATAAATCAACGGTCGTTACGACTGTTATGTGTAGTTAGTTCCTACTACTTCGGAGGGAAATAATGTACTTTACGAATTTACTTATTCAACGTTGGCACCCTATAGTATAGGAGATAAGTACCCGATTTGTTTTGTTCGTACAATGTTCAATACGAAACAGACGATTGTTTTTTTTGCTTATTGTTTGATTTTCTTAGACCT
>CM065693.1:36231640-36259140 GCA_017654935.2 Phymorhynchus buccinoides
AGAGAGGAGAGAGAGAGAGAGGGGGGGGGGGGAGCCATGTATCTCAGGATGAATTGGCTATCAGTGCATTTGCATTCGTTAGAATCTGCCAGAACGTCAGTGAGTATTGAAAACTCGTTATTGAAAGGACACCACAAGTGATCGGAAGAGAGAGAGGGGCCGGTGTGGGGAGAGAGAGAGAGAGAGAGAGAGAGAGAGAGAGAGAGAGAAAGAGAGAGAGAGAGAGAGAGAGAGAGAGAGAGAGAGAGAGAGAGAGAGATTAGAACGAACTGGCTGTCATCATTCGGAAGGAGCGGAGAAAGAGAGAAAGGGGAGGGAGGTAGAGAGAGAGAGAGAGAGAGAGAGAGAGAGAGAGAGAGAGAGAGAGAGAGAGAGAGAGAGAGAGAGAGAGAGAGAGAGAGAGAGAGAGAGAGAGATTAGAACGAACTGGCTGTCATCATTCGGAAGGAGTGGAGAGAGAGAGAGAGAGAGAGAGAGAGAGAGAGAGAGAGAGAGAGAGAGAGAGAGAGAGAGAGAGAGAGACAGAGACAGAGACAGAGACAGAGACAGAGACAGAGACAGAGAGAGAGGGCGCGGCGGTCCCAGAACGAATCGGCTGTCAGCATTCGTCAAAGCGTCAGCGTGTATTGAAAGCTCAGCATTGCATTGGAATGGACACCACAGGAGAAAAAGTAGGAGACAAGACAGACAGATTGGAACGAATTTAGCTGTCACCATTCGTCAGAATCTGTCAATTCTGTATTGAGAACTCAGCATTGACAAAGAAACCGCAACACACAGAGATAAACGAAACAGACAGGGTAGGGGGGGGGTGAGACAGTTTCCTGTCAATTATGAGCGCATATGCGTCATGCTGCCATTATGCGCCTAACTAAGAAATAGTTAGGCCCAGCAAGTACGACTTCGGCTGGAGGAAATCGTTTTGAAAGTGTTTCTTGTAAAAAAAAATAATATAAAAAGGGGGGGGGGGCAGAAAGGCAGTAGATGACAGTAAGCAAAGGGAAAAGGCAGAGTCAAAGAGAGTGACATATTAGAGGAAGTTACAAGCACAGAACCTCCAGAAGGTGGGGGAACTATTTATGCAAAAGACCTCCCCGGTAGCCCATGAAAATAAATTGAAACAGCAGACGACTCATGCGGAATTGTTGTCAAAAACCAGACGACAACCCAATAGTCTGTAACAACAGATGTTGAAGGAGACATCCCCTTTAACCCCCCCCACCCACCCACCCCCCTCCCTTTCTCCCTACCTCCCTGCTCTCTTCGGAAGGAGAAAGAAAACCCCTCTCAGACACTTCAACTAAAATGCATTAATGCCCCGTTTTCTGTATCTGTACGCTTTTCTTGTTAATCACTCCCGAGCGACTTTTTGTACAGTGAATCCTCCCTTTATAAGACTTCCATTATAAGACTCCCTCCCACATAAGACCTACTTCTCTGAGACAATGCCCTTGTTTGTAAGTATGGAAGTTCAGTTTAACGTCGCGTATCGGCTTTCGCCATGTACGACGGGCTGAACAAACCAACCAGGATATAAGCAAAAATTTATGTTCCTGAATCACTGTCTTAGCCAAAAGGCCGAGAAGCGATCAGAATTTGAACATTTTATAATTGTAAGTATTAAAATTACCTCCCTTATAAGACCTCATTTTGGATGATTTTTGAAGGTCTTATAAGGGAGGTTCCACTGTAGTAATTCCTTTCCCTCAGATTTCTTCTTCCTTTCCTCTTCTTGTCAATCATCTTTTGTTGAGATTTAATACATTAAAATAAAGGAAGAAGAAAGGGTTCAAGCTCCGACGTTTGTATTACTTTTTAAGACAGTCGTCAGAGGGAGAGAATAGGAGAGAGAGAGAGAGAGAGAGAGAGAGAGAGAGAGAGAGAGAGAGAGAGAGAGAGAGAGAGAGAGAGAGAGAGAGAGAGAGAGAGAGAGAGGGGGGGGGGGGGGGATCTAGGTCTTGGGGTATCTACCTTGCCTTAATGTAACAGGGGATTAGAAACAGACCATTAGTGACGACAGAGATGAGCGTACAGCAGTAGATCAATCAGAGATCAATAGCTGACCCTCAGATTCGATCAATCGATGGCTTAACCTTGACACCCTCGACAAGTCTACGTTCATTTTGTGCCATCGCCTAACATGTGTACGTGGACATACTTTTCATATATACATGTTATGGTCAATTTGTTGCAAATTCCCTGAAATGTTCCGTACATTTTGCAAACGTACTGTTTAACTCGGGGATTTTGCAAATGTCCTGAAATTTTGCGTGCACTTATTTTTCGCAACTTTAGAGAAGTTTGGAAGTTCATCAACATTTGCGAAATTATTGATGCTGATTCAGCAGCTTCAGGACCAGACATGATCGCAACAAAAATTCAGAAAATCTGCTCCACCACATTGCTCCAATCCTAACCTGTATATTTACCCGCTCTGTACAATCAGGACAACTGCCCAATGACTGGCTTGCTGCAAATGTGTCTGCTGTCTTCAAAAAAGGAGACAGAAACAGGGCCGAAAATTACAGACCAGTATCCCTCACATCAGTGGCCTGTAAAGTCCTAGAGCATATTGTCTCCCGACACCTCCGAAACCACCTTGAAAAGCAGAAAATCTTGACAAGTAAAAATCATGGCTTCCGATCAGGTTACTCATGTGAGACTCAATTACTCACCACCATGAACGATCTCCTGGAGTCGTATGATGCCACAAAACAAGTAGATGTTGCCATCCTCGACCTGAGCAAAGCCTTTGACACAGTTCCCCACAACAAGATCTTACATAAGCTAGACCACTATGGTGTCAGAGGGTCCATCTACTCCTGGTTTACAGACTTCCTGACCAGACGGAAGATGAGAGTGGTCCTGGAGGGTGAAGCTTCCGACGAAGTGGTGGTGGAATCGGGTGTTCCCCAAGGCACAGTCCTAGGCCCCCTGCTGTTCCTCTGTCACTTGAACGACCTGCCAGACAGCGTAAAATCCTCAGTGCGGTTGTTCGCCGACGACTGTCTGCTCTACCGGGAGATTACCAGTTTCCAGGATCACCTCACACTGGAAGACGATCTGAAACAACTTGAAACCTGGGCGAAAACGTGGGGCATGCATTTTAATCCATCTAAATGCACAATCCTTTCCATCAGGAACAAATCCCAGTTCATCTACACGTTAGGCGGGACTCCACTTCAAGAAGTTCAACATAGTCAGTATCTTGGTGTTCTTGGGTTAAATGGACCACCCACATAAACTACGTCTGCAAGAAAGCTGGATCGATGGTGGGCTTTTTGCGCCGGAACCTCAGGAACTGTCCACCAGAGTGCAGGCGTCTGGCCTACATAGCACTAATACGATCCAGACTTGAATATGCAGCGACTGTGTGGGACCCATACAATAAGCAGGATGGCGACAGGTTTGAGCGCGTCCAGAGGCAAGCAGCACGCTTCATCACGAAGGACTACAAGTCCAGAAGCCCTGGATGCGTAACCAGGATGCTGGCTGACCTAAATCTTACAACACTGCAAGAGCGCCGCAAGCAACAACGTCTCAACCTACTGCATAAAGTGGCTGACGGTCTGATCCCCGCTCTACCGCCTGAGGACTTCTTAACACCTGTAGCCTCCAATCGCAGAAAGATCAGACCTACTAAATTTCAACAGTATGCAAGTGAGAACATCATACAGAGACAAGCAGTATGTAATTCCAGAGGCTTCAAAGTACCACCTAGCCACACTGAACAGTACAAAAACTCCTTCTTTGTCAGATCTATAGTGGAGTGGAATCAGTTGACTGACGTCTCCATCGCAGCAGGCCCCGCCAGCGCAGCATCATCAGCGCCAGGCGGTTCACCTTCGGGGCCTGCATCAACCCAAGATTAAAATTAGGGATAGGGGCCATAGGCCAAAGTAGTGGCAAATGAAAGGCAGGAGCTGTGCCGGTCGGGGTCCGCCCCGGTGAGCGCTTCGCTAGCCGGATTGGTCCAGCCTGGATACTACGAAAAAGCCTATGGCCAAATGTAATATACTGTCAATACCACCAGACAGTTTACTTTAAAAAATAAAAATAAAAATAATAAAAAAATAAAAATCATTAAGTTCAAACTCTCATTTGCGCTCTCCCAGTTTCCGTCGAGTTTATAGCCTTCATAGGCTCCTTCGACGTACAGATCCAGATCCAGATCCAGATCCAGAACCCACCACCACCACCACCAGTGGGAAGTGCTAAGCATGGTACCAGAGGCAGTGAGTGAGTTCACAACGATCCCCACCTGTAGTGTAGGTGAAAGAGTGGGAGTTAAAAAAAACAACCCAGCTTCAGTTAGCCGCGGACTGCGAACTCTTTGTATGTTTAGGCTTTTTGGTACAGTCTGAATGGCTCTGACTTTTTTTCTTCTTTGTTTGTGGGGGTGACCCTTCACCTTTGGCTTACCTCGTCAGTATTTTACCCCCTCTGGACATTTCAATTAACGGTCCCTTCCATTCTACCCCTTTCCTCCTCCTCCTCCTCCTCCTCCTCATTCTACTACTACTAAATTTCAGTCAAATTTGCCCCTGAGACGAATGCTAGACATTAACGCTCGTCTCATGGGCAAAATGAGACTGAAATTTGCTTCATTTCATGAGATAATTGGGGTGGGCTTCTTACCCGCCCATGCGCGTTTTACCCCGTCTTCCCCTACTACTACTACTACTACTACTACTACTACTACTACTACTACTACTACTACTACTACTACTACTATGTCGTAGATGTTACAAAATGGTCAGGCTCCCCCCCCCCCCCCATTATACAGTATACAGACCACGGGTCGATGGATGCTAGGAGTGATCCATATACGTACATGTACTGTATTATGTAGTTGTTCTGGCAGAGTTCAACAGTCAAGGGCCTGCCACACAACGTGCGATTCGCTGTCAACGTGATGCGATTGTGATGATGATTCACGTGAAACACTCACCCTGCCACCTCCATTTTTTTTTTTTTAAATGGGTAGGCGCTGCGCTTGCGGCGACGCGATCTCCGGGAGAGACCAGCCCGAAATTTTACAGAGATAAGACTGTGACTTGAATATTCCAAATACGAAAATACTAAAAATACACTTCCGTCTAAAAATATTTCTACTACTTTCGCTCTATGCACTCACCAATACGTGAATTTTCACGTGAATCATGACTCGCATCGTCACAATCGCATCGCATTGACAGCGAATCGTATGTAGTGTAGCAGGCCCTTCAGTGAGTTCAAGGACGCGTGTTACAGCGGGTGTGGTTATATACTTGTCCTCTCTCGTTCTGGACTGCAGGCAAGCTTACTGTAGGTCTGCTCACCATTCCAATGTCCTTTTTGTTTGTGGCACAAGCCGCAAACCTATAACTCACTTTGTCGGTCTGTCTGTCTGTCTATCGTTCTCTCGGTCGGTCTGTCCAAACTTGTCGCACTTCAAATCGAGGCTACAAAATTGTCGCACTTCAAATCGAGGCTGCACTTCAAATTGAGGCTGCTCTTTAAAATGATGTTTCGTTTTCAATTGTCGCACGCCACAAACGATTGCGAATCCGCGCTTGTTGTATTATACATTAAATGGTAACAATAACGACAACGACAGCTACAGCAAACACAACACCCCCCCCCCCCCCCCCCCCCCCCCCCCCCCCCCCCCCCCCCCCACACACACACACACCACACCCCACACACACCACACACACACACACACCACACACACACGCACACACACACACACGCACACACACACACACACGCACACGCACGCACACACGCGCACGCAACACACGCACGCAACACGCACACACACACACACACGCAACACACACACACACACACACACACACACACACACACACACACACACACACACACACACACACACACACACACACAAACAAGTTAAAAGGGAATCAAAGGCAAAGTCCGACGATGCAATCACTCGCTCTTTCGCAAGAGTGTTCACCCATTCTCACAACGTGACAGAGCTACCAGGTGTGCATGCGAGAGGAAGCATCGTCGGACAAGGACAAGGCCTTGGAATGTTGATGCAGAATGCGACTGTGACAAAAATGATACTTGATGACAGTGGTGCTGATCATAGATCGAGCAAAGGACAGAAAAGCAACCAGGAACATATTTTAATAAGTTGAAGTGAAAATGATCCCGAACTTCTTCTTCTGCGTTCCCAGGCCATATGGCCATGCAATGGGTAAGGTACGTATGTGTCCGGTTCAGTTTTCACTGGTTTCCCCGCTGCGCACAGCCGACACATTCCGATTTCGGTGGAGCTCAAAGGAGAAAAATCATTAGGAATATTTTTTTTTAAAGGCAGGAGAATGGGCTAATACGTCCAAAAACAAGTTGATGATAGAAAGCAAAGGGAAAAGGCAGAGTCAAAGAGAGTGGCATATTATAGGGAGTTACAAGCACAGAACTTCCAGAAGGTGAGGGAACTATTTTTTGTACGAAAGACTCGCCAGTATCCCCAAGGGGAGAGACTCGTGGAGGGAGGGAGCTCCCCGTATGGAGGCACGAGGCATTCACTCAATGCCCCCCGTGATCCCGAACAAAAAATGACCACGTATAAGCCTTTATTGTCGTCAACAGCGTTAAAGGGGTTAGGTCATCCACTTTGTTCGGTGGCTGGGTAAACCCTAAAGTGACTGACAAGGTTCCCTGACCCCCCCCCCCGCCCCCCCCTGGGAAGGAAGGAAAAAAAAATGCGAACTCTGATCGTTTTCCCCCACCGCAAAGAGAGGAGTTTTGTATTTGTTAACAGTCTTGTTGTTTCCTGGCCCAAATAGAGGAGTTTGTATTTGTTAACACTGTGCTAACTGTCCAAAATAGAAGACTTAAGCCGGCGCCAGGCACGGCGTGTAAGATCGTATGGGGATGCGATGCGATTGTGTCACGTGAGTCATGCTTCGCGTGAAATACTTCCGTCTAAAATAATTCCGCCATTTTCGCTCACTATACCCAATGCACGACCAATGCAGACCCAATGCACGAATTGTCGCGCGAACCACGACTCACGCCGTCAAAATCGCATCGCATTCCGATGCGATTCGTATGTGGTGTGGCCCAGTCGGATCGCATCCCCCGTGCGATTTTACGCGTGTGTAAGTATTTGTAACCACTTTTGACGGTTTGCTGCTGGCCGATCAGAGGACGTTTGTAGTTGTTCAACTCTACGGTTGCTGACTGGAACAACCAGAACACACTGATCCACGTGATTTGGACCCAAACGCACCAAAGACATAGACTGGATTGGAAATCGAAACTGAGGTCACCATGAGAGCAGGGCATGCAGGCCACAGAAGTCACTTGGGACTTTTTTTTCCCTTTTTGATAATTGATGGGAATGAGGCGGATGATAATGATGATAATGATGCTATGGAGTTCCATATCGATTTGAGACTATGCGTGACAGGGCTGTACTCTAACTCTACCCTACCTCTAACTCTACGCTTCCTTTCATAATGATATCCCGGCGTTAACCAGGCTCGAGAACTACAGACAGTTTGTTCTCCTTTACTTAGTATTCCCACGTTGTTATGCTTTTGTTTCTTTTCCCTTTCTTTCATCATTTACCCAGTGTACTAATTTCACTAGTTGCAGCCAATATTGTGTACTTCAAATGTTTTGAGCACCTAGTATAAGCTTTAAGCTTGTTGTGCTCTGTGATCCTTATTCTGATGCTGCTTTGTTATGTGATTGTTTATGAATACATTTGTTTAAACCAGCTACAGACACCTGCAGTGTCTGTCGTGAAATTAGAGCAACACTCTCAGAATCGCATCCGTTGATTAAGCAGATGAAGCTCGACTGTGTGGTTTCAGTCTCCCGGTCCTTGATCCCATAGCCTCTCACGATGGATAGGAGTCGGTCCAGGACTGAATCAAAACCCTTGCCTCTGATGGGATTCGAACCCGAGACACCCCCAGCCAGTAGTCTGCGACGTTGCCACTGCACCTCGGTGGCTGGTCATTTGTCATTATTTTGTTTGTCTGTTTTGTGATAGGTGTGTTTGGTGGTGCTGATGCTGCTCATGAGTGACCGAGCACCACGAAAGGGACATTAAGTGTCAAAATGACCATTCTGGGAAAATGGCACAATTGGAAACTTCATGAAATTCTCTTTCTAATGATGTAAAAACCATTCTTGTATCATTTTGCGTTATGATCATTTAAATTTGGTAAGGTGACTGTCGGCCATTTTGAGAAATCACAGCCTAACGTCTAGCCTATCCTAAGAAAATGCATCAACCTACTAATTATAAAGCACTTTTTGGAATATTTAGAGACCATATTAAAGATTATCCTTCATGAATATGATAGATAATTTGTTAGAGAGCACGAAAATACCCATAACTCAAAATTAACAAAATATGAGATTTTTTTGAAACTTTGCAAGCCTGTTGTGAGAAACTAGCCCAGCGACTTTAATGTCCCTTGTTACTATTGTAGTTTTATTGCCTCCTCCTCCTCCTCCTCCTCCTCCTCCTCCTCCTCCTCCTCCTCCTCCTCCTCCTCTCCCCACCCTTCGTCCTCTTCCCCCGTCCTCCCCCCCCCCCCCTCCCCACTCTTCCTCCTCCTCCTCTTTCTTCTTCATTTTCTTATTCTTCTACCGACTTAATTCTCGTCCGTCTTTGTCCTGTTTTTGTTTTTTGTGTTGTTGGTTTTTTTGTGGGCATACGTTCTCACTTTTTCTTTCTCTCTGTCTTGCTTTTCTTTTCTTTTTCACATTACCTCTCTTCCTTATTTGTTTCTATCTTCTTTTTTTCTCATGATGCCAGCCTCTGACCAGCCCTGTTGGCCCAAAGCAGCTTGCGGTTTTTTCTCCTCTTTCTCTCCCCCTCCCCCCCCCCCCCCCCCCTTTTTATTTTTATCCCATGTCCGTTCTCTCGCTCTTCCATCAATCTCTTATTCCTTTTTGGCTCACTCGTGTCAACGAAATGAGTCTATATTATCACGCTTCTTTGGTTTTCCGGGCGTCTGTGTGTCTGTATGTGTGTGTGTCTGTGGTGACTTTAAAGTTGGCCTTTTCTCAGTATCTATGAGGCGATCATTGCTCAAACGTTGCATATGTTACGCCCAATCTGTGAAATTGCCCATTTCATGAAGTGGACAAAATGCTTTGCCCAGTTCGTGAAATAGCCAATTTACAACTTGCTATTTAGAAAAGCCGTATGGAATAAAAACAGTTTCCATTCATAAACACACAGAGATCAAGAAAGGGTTCACACGAATGAGAAGCCACACCTGTAGATGAGTTGAAAATATTTTATTCAGACTTATTTTGATAAAACGTTTGATACAACATGTGGCTCAGGCATGCCCTAGAGTAGCATTTGGTAGTGTTGGGGGGTAGGATGGGGGTGAACATACAATCTAGATAAATGTGCAACTGTTGAATCAACCTTAATGAATGCCTGTGTGGCTGGGAATTGTCCATTTACATTGTCCATTTCATGAAATGGGCCAACAATTTTGCCCATTTCATGAAATAGGCAATTTCACGGATTGGGTGTAGCACATACATATGTATGTTTATATGCAAGTTTCCAAGAAACATCAGTTGCATAACAAAATTAACCAAATTAACAAAAATTAACCAATGACCTTGACCTTTGTCCTGTAATTTTTGTCATGGCCATATCTTTCGCAGTTTCGCAGTTATGGTCCCCAAATTTGGCATGTCGGTGTATTAACCTACGGTGATATGGTATCTAGGGTGACTTTTACTCTCTTGACCTTAACCTTGACCTTTGATCTTGAACATCGTCGATTATTTGTTTGGGCCATATCTTTTATATCCTAGCAGCTACAGTCCCCAACTTTGGCAAGCAGTTAGACTGGCTTAAGATCATAAGGCGTGCTAAGTATTGTTGACCTCAGGGACCATGATGACCTTGACCTGTGATCTTGAATTTGTGTTTGTCAAAAATATCACACGAACCGCTGCACAGTTTCGCTTAAAATTGTGTATGGTGCTATATCACACCAAGCTGATGTGTCCAGTTAGGAAAAACCGTGCCCTTTCTGGACAACTTGGCATTTAGATCTATCTCTAGCATTTAGATCTATCTCCGAGAACACAGCGAGTGAGCCTTCAAGGCTTTGCCTCTTGTTGCTATGTGGTTGTTTTTTCTCTCCCATTCTTATTTTGTCTAACGTACCTTACTTTCTTCCAGCGTGATGGATTATAAAGCTGAGAGGGTTAAAGAAAGAAATAAGAGGAAGAAGGAAAGTTTGGTCTTCCGTGGTGGTGTAGGTTGATGCATCGCATTGCGTTCTTCTCTGGAGTTGTGTGGTGGTATGGGGCTCACTAGCATTTCTTCTGATCGGTTTACTTTCGCTCCATCTTCTAGTTCTAGCTATATCCTTCTTCTGTTCTTTTCTGCTTCTGTTCTGTCTGACTGTGTGTCTGTTCTGTTTGCCTGATTTTCTCTCTCTCTCTCTCTCTCTCTCTCTCTCTCTCTCTCTCTCTCTCTCTCTCTCTCTCTCTCTCTCTCTCTCTCTCTCTCCTCTCTCTCTCTCTCTCTCTCTCTCTGTCTCATCTCTCTCTCTCTCTCTCTCTCTCTCTCACTCTCTCTCTCTCTCTCATCTCTCTCTGCCTCTCTCTCTCTCTCTCTCTCAGACACTCTCTCTCTCTCTCCTCTCTCTCTCTCTCTCTCTCTCTCTCTCTCTCTCTCTCTCTCTCTCTCTCTCTCTCTCTCTCTCTCTCTCTCTCTCTCTCTCTCTCTCTCTCTCTCTCAGACAGATTGTAAGAATAGGCATTGCCTAATATCTTCATTCTTGTTAAATTTAGTTTTTCAGTTTTTTAATGCTCAGTATCTCTCTCTCTCTCTCTCTCCCTCTCTCTCTCTCTCTCTCTCTCTCTCTCTCTCTCTCTCTCTCTCTCTCTCTCTCTCTCTCTCTCTCTCTCTCTCTCTCTTTCTCTATCTATCTATCTATCTATCTATCTATCTATCTCTCTCTCTCTCTCTCTCTCTCTCTCTCTCTCTCTCTCTCTCTCTCTCTCTCTCTCTCTCTCTCTCTCTCTCTCTCTCTCTGTCAAACACACACGCACACACACACACACAACACACACACACACACACACACACACACACACACACACACACACACACACACACACACACACACACACACGCACACACACGCACACACACACACACGCACACACACACACACACACACACCACACACACACACACACACACACACACACACATTATATATATATATATATCTCGCCTCTTGCCCCCCCCCCCCCCCCCTCCTCTCTCTCTTACACAAGCACACAAACCCATCTACAACGCACACGGTATCAAATAACAACTTGTAAAGACCTTTTTTATATCGTTCATGTTAGGGGTTAATTCTTGTTTAAACACTTTGTGAAGCGCTTGTCTTAGTTCATTCGTGATGCCATTTTTCTTCTTCTTCTTCTTCGATCGCTCGGACAGTTTCCTGTCAACTATGAACGCAGATGCTTCATGCTGCCGTTATGCGCCTAACTAAGAAATAGGTTAGGCCCAGCAAGTCCGACTTCGGCTGGGAGGGAAATGTTTTTGAAAAGTGTTTCGTGAAAAATGGCAGGAGAACGGACCGGGTAAAGACAGAAAGATAGTTAGATGACAGTGAGCAAAGGGAAAAGGCAGAGTCAAAGAGAGTGACAGACTAGAGAAAGTTACAAGCACAGAACTTCCAGAAGGTGGGGGGAACTATTTATACAAAAGACCCCCCCGGTATCCCCACGGGGGAGTGATGCCTTTTTTTCTCTTTTATTTTTGATTTTTGATAAAACTGCAGATTAACAAACACACTCTCTCCATTTTGTCGGTTCTTTCCGGTGTTTTTGTTTGTGGCTCAAGCCACAAACCTATTACTCACTTTGTCGGTCGGTCTGTCAGTCTGTCGGTCTGTCGGTCCAAAATTGTCGCACATTTTGACAAAATTGTCGCACTTCAAATCGAGGCTACACTTCAAATTGAGGCCGCTCTTTAAAATGATGTATTTTAAAAGCGTACAAAATAATAAACATACGTAATACAGACACTACAACAGACACGACGAGTATGCGGTGCTTCTTTCGATGAGCATAAGTAGGATCCATAGTTTTAAATGTTTTCCAAAAGATATAAAAAGTTACGGAATGGTGCAGAGACAACATTCTGGTTTACAGATTAAAATTATTGAAAAGCCAGGGGAGGTGACTCATGATTGGAGTGGTAAAAATAGACCGCGTGCCACAAACTATTGCGATTTCGCGCTTGTTTTTCTCCAGTCTTGCCTTTTTTTTACTGCAGACTGAGCACATTTGTAAGCCTCACTCGTTTTCTATGCTTAAAGTTCATTTTCATCCTTTTAACCCTTTCACCGCCAAAGTCGCATTTTAGCACCACGGTGATTTAGCACCTATATCACTAAAAGGCATCACACTGGGGTCTATTATCCAAAGACCCTATTGTCTTAGTTTGGGGAAGACCTTATTTTATATATTTCACAGAAGAATCCCCAATACTGCAGATGTATTTTGTTCTATATACAGGTACATTTAATGGAAATTTTGGGCTAAAATATGGCTGGCGGTGAAAGGGTTAAACAATTAAGAATGTGCATTTGGTAATAGTAGAACCGTGGCCTATTGCATATACATTAACCCTGGTAAAATATATTAAAGGCGCGACTGAAAACAATGCAATGAACCAAGACGTTGAGGGGGGTGTTGAATCTGCGTCTTCGCCCTTTTTTAAAATATTATATTCGATATTTCTTTATCTAATAGTAAATAAATGGTGCATGGGAAAAACCTACATAAGTCGCTCACAATGATTTGAGCAAAAGCCAAAAATAGTCAACAACCCCAAAAATATCAATTTTCTATTTAGGGCATATTTATGTCTATTTATATGTATTCTACCAGTATCCACAACATGAAAGACAATATTGAATGATTTCTTTGTTTATTTGATTGTTTTCTAAATCAAGTCAATAGAAACAAAGAGGCAAAATTGTATCTTCTATGCCCGATTTCTGCAAATGATCTATTTCGAATGCCAAACTTCAAATAATTATAAAATAAAAACCAGACAAGATAACTCAATTCGGGTTTCTGTCTATTAACAAGGAATCTTTGCTCCAACACGAAAAAGTAAAATCTCAAATTATGCCAAAATTCAATCATGTCTGTTTTTCCCATGTACCATCACGGTCACTATCTTCATAACATTCGTGATTTTATTTATACGTTGTAAAAGAATAAACATGGAAGGGGCTTGATCATAGGAAGAGTATGAGGAAAATCTTCTTTACGTGTTCCTTTTTTGGGGTTTGATAGTTTGTCCAGTCGAGCGGATAACAGTATCACGCGTTCTCTGAATCGGAAAACCCCCCAACTTCGCTTCGACACGCAGGATCTAGTCTCCATGAATTCTGTTACACCGCCATGCAAAGAGAATGACTAACAAGTCCTGAATGGTTTTCTGAGTAAGTTGATGTATGTCTTTCTTGATTTGATTTTCGAATTTCTCAATTTGCGTGCGTGGCAAACAACGGAATCCTTTCTTCATTTTTTTTTTTTTTTTAATTTAATTTTTTTTTACTGTGAAACATGAAGTGATGAAGAAATACCCCACACGCCCAAGTTATGTAGCTACTGGTCATATTTCGGAATTTATTAGAGCGTTCCTTAGTTCAATAATATAGACAACAAGGGCATCGTCGAGCGGCAGATATGTTCTTTGCCCGTTACGCCCTGTACCTGCCCCGCCCTGTACCTCCCTTGCCCCTCACATCCTAGCCCCGCCTGTAACTGAAAAATAATGTCCTTGCAATCTTTGAGTGATACACCTAAATACCCTTGACTGGAGAGCACATCCTTACTGGGGTGCACACCATTTATCGATGGGGCGCACACCCGTAAAGACCCACCACGTCACGTGTCAAAATCACGGTTTTTACGTGTTTTCCCTCTTATAGCTGGTAAGAAATCTTAAGAAATCTTCCTAGCATAAGAGGGAATGTGACACGTGACGTGGGGGGGGGGGGGGGGGGGTCTTTAGCGCTGAGACATGTTTGCCGCTCGGCGACATTTAAATCCCACGTGGATAGTCCCGTGTCCTCCTTTAGTCCTTTGAGTGATACACAGGTCTACACACCCTTTACCAGAGTGCGCAACCATTACCTAGATGTACACCCTTAAACAGTGGGGTGCACACCCCTAACACGGAGACATGTCTGCCGCTCGGCGACATTTAAAACCCCACGTGGCACATTTTGTGCTGCAATGTCTTCTACTCTTGTATCACATCCTCTCCTTTACCGGGGTGCACACCTTTAGTTAGTGGGGTGTACACCCTTAATGCTGAGACACGTCTGCCGCTCAGCGACATTTAAACCCCACATGGCACATTTTGTGCTGCAATGTCTTCTACTCTTGGTATCACATCCTCTCCTTTACCGGGGTGCACACCTTTAGTTAGTGGGGTGTACACCCTTAATACTGAGACACGTCTGCCGCTCAGCGACATTTAAACCCCACATGGCACACTTTGTGCTGCAATGTCTTCTACTCTTGGTATCACATCCCCACCTTTACCAGGTTGCACACCCTTAAACAGTGGGGTGCACACCCCTAACACGGAGACATGTCTACCACTCGGCGACATTTAAACCCCACATGGCACATTTTGTGCTGCAATGTCTTCTACTCTTGGTATCACATCCCCACCTTTACCAGGTTGCACACCCTTAAACAGTGGGGTGCACACCCCTAACACGGAGACATGTCGGCCGCTCGGCGACATTTAAACCCCACATGGCACACTTTGTGCTGCAATGTCTTCTACTCTTGGTATCACATCCCCACCTTTACCAGGTTGCACACCCTTAACAGTGGGGTGCACACCCCTAACACGGAGACATGTCTGCCGCTCGGCGACATTTAAACCCCACATGGCACACTTTGTGCTGCAATGTCTTCTACTCTTGGTATCACATCCCCACCTTTACCAGGTTGCACACCCTTAAACAGTGGGGTGCACACCCTTAACACGGAGACATGTCTGCCGCTCGGCGACATTTAAACCCCACATGGCACACTTTGTGCTGCAATGTCTTCTACTCTTGGTATCACACCCCCTCCTTTACCAGGTTGCACACCCTTAAACAGTGGGGTGCACACCCCTAACACGGAGACATGTCTGCCGCTCGGCGACATTTAAACCCCACATGGCACACTTTGTGCTGCAATGTCTTCTACTCTTGGTATCACATCCCCACCTTTACCAGGTTGCACACCCTTAAACAGTGGGGTGCACACCCCTAACACGGAGACATGTCTGCCGCTCGGCGACATTTAAACCCCACATGGCACACTTTGTGCTGCAATGTCTTCTACTCTTGGTATCACACCCCCTCCTTTACCAGGTTTGCACACCCTTAAACAGTGGGGTGCACACCCTTAACACGGAGACATGTCTGCCGCTCGGCGACATTTAAACCCCACATGGCACACTTTGTGCTGCAATGTCTTCTACTCTCAGTATTACACCCACTCCTTGACCGGGGTGCACACCCTTAAACAGTGGGGTGCACACCCCTAACACGGAGACATGTCTGCCGCTCGGCGACATTTAAACCCCACGTGGCACACTTTGTGCTGCAATGTCTTCTACTCTTGGTATCACATCCCCTCCTTTACCGGGCTGCACACCTTTAGTTAGTGGGGTGTACACCCTTAATACTGAGACACGTCTGCCGCTCAGCGACATTTACACTCCATGTGAAATGATTTGTGCTGTAATGTCTTCTACAGTAAGGGAGCAAGGGAAGACGAAAAAGTGATAGGTGTTATGCTTAAGAAAGCAGAGCATTACCTGTTCGTCTAAATTCATGGAAAACTGAATACATAGAAACTAATTGTCTGTGCACTCAGAGAATATCAATTCATCATTTACTATTAGAATGCCCAATGTTGCTCTCTAAATGCCGAATGTTCAATATGGACTTTTTTCATAAGTATAATAATACCAAGGATAATAATTATCTTAAGTGACGCAGAAATTGACATTGCTTTTTAATTGCGAAATTAATGCTGTCCACGCCTATTTTGGAAGCTTACTGTAGATGTTTTGCTTTGTGTGTTATTATAATTGTTTTTTAAGCTTGCATGTAATTTTTTTAATTGGTTCAATTTTTGCGTGTTGTCTAAAATCACTATTCGTGTGAAAAGACATTTAAAAAACCCTTTCATCGCCACTGTCGCCTCTTGGCACCACAATGATTTGACACCCATGTCACTGAAAGGCATGAAATGAGGGTCTGTGATCCTATGACCTCAATGTTCTTCATTTGGGGAGGTAAGGATAGGCCTTATTTTATGCATAACACTAAGGAATCCTCAATATTGAAGACAATATTTTTTTCTCTACCCAGGTAAGTTTAATGGAAAGTTTTGGCACCAACAAGGCTGACGAAGAACATTGTGTTCGCCATGTCTACTTCTCCAACAGGTCAGAACTTCCTTTTTGCCTTTGTTTTCCTCGTCGTAACAACAGCGCAGAATGTGGAAATGTTAAATGTTGAGACGAAACTTGTACTGTTTTCTAATGACAAGTTTTTTTGTTTTGTTTTTTTAACATTTCAGACTCCTCCGAAATCGGATTATGTCGGCCAAATAATGCACCAATGAAAACTGAAAACGGAACACATACGTACCTCACCCATTATGGCCATAATTATAGCCTGGGAACGCAGAAGAAAAAGAAGGAAACAAGGGCGTCGCCGAGCGGCAGACATGTCCGTCACCAGCAATGCCACGCACTTGCGACACCCCGTAGAGTGTCACATCCTGACACAAAATTGGAAGGGATTCTGTCTTCTAGTTCACGAGATACAGCTTGAAGAAGAAACATATAGCGCAAAGAAGGAAATTTCGGTTTTCAAGGTCACACTTCAAGGTCAGCATGGTGATAATTTATGCTCGGATGTTTTCTTCTCTAGGGTATACAGTACCACACACAATCTGAAGCGCTTCTGTCAAGTACAAATGTGGAAAATATGGCTTAAAACCCAATTTGTAGACCCCTACCACTTTCAAGGCCTACCGATCTCCCGAACCGTGACCTTGATCTTGATCGGTATGCCACCATCAGAACGGGAATACGCCAAAGTACCTCCATACCAAATTTGAAGACTCTATCACCAACGGTGTGGGAGTTATGGCCCCTGAAAGATTTTCGGTTTTCAAGGTCGTACGCCAAGGTCAAGGTCACGACGGCAAAATGGTTTGCGCGGATGCCTTCCTCTCATGGTGACACACCAGCACACAAAATTTGACGCCGATTCTGTCAACCCATTCGAAAGATATCCTTGGGACAGACAGAAGGAGAAAAAATGACCCTCCGATTTTCAGGCTCCAGTGATCTTTTTGACCTTGACCTTGACCTTGATCGGTATGCCATCATCAGAACGGGCATAAGCCAAACCCCCTTCATACCAAGTTTCAACATCCTATGTCGATCTGTGCCCGAGATATGGCTAAAAATAGATTTTCGGTTTTCAAGGTCGTACGTCGAGGTCAAGGTCAAGACGGTAAAATGGTTTGCATGGATCTCTTCCTATTAAGGTGGCACACCTCCACACAAAATTTGACGCGATTCGGTCAAGCGGATCGGGAGATATCCTTGGGACAGACAGAAAAAAGAAAGAAAAAAAATACAAACCAGCCCATCGCAAAGTCCGATCACCTAAGGTGACGGACAAAGAAGAAGAAGAAAAAGAAGAAGAAGAAGAAGAAAAGTAGCCTTTTGCATCATAACAGAGCCGCGCAGAGCCGTGTATTCAATGGACCCATACCTAATGGTCTCAATACACGCGAACATTTTCAATCTTTCCACGCTAACACATTGATACATGCAAGTAATCTTATGACTGGCATAATAGTCACTGGGTTGCCATGGGGTAGGAGTGAAAAATGTTAACGTGTATTGAGACCATAAAGACCCACCACGTCACGTGTCAAAATCACGGTTTTCACGTGTTTTTCCCTCTGATGGCTGGTAAGAAATCTTAAAGGTGGGCCCTGACGGACGTGTTTTTGTAAGAAACACGTCAGATCACCAGAAAGACAGCCTTTTCAAGGATTGGAACACTCACTTTGCTCTGGTTTCCTAGACATTAAACCGTCAAAACGGCGATTCCTCCTTGATGCCGGAGAGAGTAGCCATTTTGGATGGGGTGGGTGGAGGTCACTCATTGTGGTTGAAGCGTTTTCTTTTTTTGTAGTGCAGTATAAAAAAAATTGGAGCTATTTGCTTTGTTGTGAGTGAAACTCTTTTAAATAAACGGTATAAAAACAATTTTCAGTAATAATAAAAAGGCTTGTATTGCGAAAAATTCGTGCAAACTATTTGGCGGCCATTAGAAAAGAGACGGCAGACGCCTTCTCTTTGGGTGAAAGAATTTGACTTCCAGCACCTCCGCCAAGGAGGAATCGCCGATTTGACGGTTTTATTTCTAGGAAACCAGAGCAAAGTGAGTGTTGCGATCTCTGTAAAGGGTGTTCTCCTGGTGATCTCGACGTGTTTCTTGCAAAAACTCATCCATCAGGGTGCCCCTTTAAGCGACATCATTATCGGGCTTCCTGAATCGGAACTAATGCCCATTGTATCGTTGTGTCGGAGGTCTTCCGGGGGACTGGGCTCTGTTGTGCGCCTGGCAAAGCAGCATGAAATCCGTTATCCCTAACGTCTCTGGGAAGAGGACACCTTCAGTACAAACTGGAGACCCCCCTCCTTCTCTCTCTCTCGCTCTCTCTCGCTCTCTCTCTCTCTCTCTCTCTCTCTCTCTCTCTCTCTCTCTCTCTCTCTCTCTCTCTCTCTCTCTCTCTCTCTCTCTCTCTCTCTCTCTCTCCTCTCTCTCTCTCTCTCTCTCTCTCTCTCTCTCTCTCTCTCTCTCTCTCTCTCTCTCTCTCTCTCTCTCTCTCTCTCTCTCTCTCTCTCTCTGTCTGTCTCTCTGTATTTGTCTCTGTCTCTCCCGGTCTCTCTGTGTTTGTCTCTCTCTCTCTCTCTCTCTCTCTCTCTCTCTCTCTCTCTCTCTCTCTCTCTCTCTCTCTCTCTCTCTCTCTCTCTCTCTCTCTCTCTCTCTCTCTCTCTCTCTCTCTCTCTCTCTCTCTCTTATGATAATAAGAGAGAAGCTAAGTGCTCGAAGCTAAGTCAGTAAAATCAATGGGAAGAATTAGCCGTGTGAATTGTGTGCATAGATTCTGGATCGATTTTCATTTGTGTGACTCACGCGCTTGCGTGTAAACTGACGTGTATCTTTGCAGATTGATTCCGTAGACTTTAGTTTTTCCAAAGAAGGTTTGTAGAATATGCTATGTTTACACGTTTGATCAAGTAAAAGACTTAGATCCAAACTATAGGCTACCTTCCAGACGTGAACAGCTTGTTTTGTGAACAAAACAAAGTTCAACGGTTCTCATCACATTCTAATTAATACATGGTTGGCTGTTTTTACCCCCATCCTCCATCTTTCTTTGTTCTCTCTCTCTCTCTCTCTCTCTCTCTCTCTCTCTCTCTCTCTCTCTCTCTCTCTCTCTCTCTCTCTCTCTCTCTCTCTCTCTCTCTCTCTCTCTCTCTCTCTCTCTCTCTCTCTCTCTCCATCGTTCTTTGTTCTATCTCTCTCTCCTTCGCTATTTGTTCTCTCTCTCTCTCTCTCTCTCTCTCTCTCTCTCTCTCTCTCTCTCTCTCTCTCTCTCTCTCTCTCTCTCTCTCTCTCTCTCTCTCTCTCTCTCTCTCTCTCTCTCTCTCCATCGTTCTTTGTTCTATCTCTCTCTCTCCTTCGCTATTTGTTCTCTCTCTCTCTCTCTCTCTCTCTCTCTCTCTCTCTCTCTCTCTCTCTCTCTCTCTCTCTCTCTCTCTCTCTCTCTCTCTCTCTCTCTCTCTCTCTCTCTCTCTCTCTCCCTTTTTTGTTTGTTCTTTTTTTAATTTAAGTTTCCCCTTCCCACTGTTCCGTTTGACATGGGCAGATGGCCCGGTTCATTAAAACGTTGTTCTTGTTCTTGTTCTTGTTCTCTCTCTCTCTCTCTCTCTCTCTCTCTCTCTCTCTCTCTCTCTCTCTCTCTCTCTTTCTCTCCATCTTTCTCTTTTCTCTCTCTCTCCGAAGCTCTCTCTCTCTCTCCCTTTCTCTCTCTTTCTCTCTCTCTCTCTCTCACGTCCATCTCACGATACAAAATGATGGTGCGGGCAAACATAATTTACAGCCCTGCTTAAATCCTGTGTCATTTTGAACGCACACTGTATAACTGTATTGCCTTGTGTACACCTACATGTGATATGCATGGTATATGTCAATTGAATGTTTACATCTCAGTTTTATGCTTTGTTTATTTGTTTGCCTTTAAACTGCTTGTTAAATGTGTTTGGATTGATGTTGCATTCACCTCCTACTTGTCATCAATTATTTGTTTCACCATGTGTATTTGTTTTTAAAAACAACATTTTTTTATATGTATGTATAAACAATGTATGGTTATCAATATGATCTAAACCGAGAGAGAGAGAGAGAGAGAGAGAGAGAGAGAGAGAGAGAGAGAGAGAGAGAGAGAGAGAGAGAGGGAGGGAGGGAGGGAGGGAGGGAGGGAGGGAGGAGAGGGAGAGAGAGAGAGAGAGAGAGAGAGAGAGAGAGAGAGAGAGAGAGAGAGAGAGAGAATTAATGAATGAATGAATCTTTAATTTGTCTTTTCACACAAATAGTGATTTTAGACAACATGCAAAAATTGAACCAATTAGAGGGGAAAAAAACCCCACAAAACCCCCACATGCAAGCTTTAAAAAAAATAAAAAAATTATTATAACACCACACAATGCAAAACATCTACAGTAAGCTTCCAATCGGTGTGGACAGCATTAATTTTGCAATTGAATCAATGTGAATTTCTGTGTCACTTAAAATATCCTTGGTATTACTATGCTTATGAAAAAACTCCATATTGAACATTCGGTATTTAGAGAACAACATTGGGCATTCTAATAGTAAGTGGTGAATTGATAATCTCTGAGTGCACAGACAATTAGTTTCTATGTATTTAGTTTTCTTCCATGAATTTAAACGTATCTTGTACACTAAGCTAACTATGGATCTGCTGTGTATCAAAATATTAGGTCTAAAGTCAGATGGATTGATACAAATGGATTTTTCCAACAAAGAGTAAGTTTCATGTGTTGACAATACCAATTTATGATCTAAAAATGTGTTAGTGTTATTGAAGGCTCCTCTTTTAGCAGCTCTATCAGCAACCTCATTCCAAAAGAGCCCACAATGAGATGGCACCAAGCAAAAATCAATACCAATGCCTTAAATGCTTAATTTCAAAAACAACATCGTTTCGGATTTTACTGTTATTTTGCTTCAGAGTTTGTAAAACTGATTTTGAATCAACACAAAATAAGATGTGATAAATGGAATATGGTAGAGCACAAACACATTCTAAAGCTCGCATTATTGCGTATTATTCAGAAGTAAATATTGATATGTTTTTGCCTAAATACTTTTCTATTTTAAGTGATGGTATAACAAAACCTGTCCCACTGTCTGACGTACCTAAGACTGAACCACCAGTGACATTTTTTAAATGATTTGAATATTCTGAATCTAAATGGCGTCGAACGTCAGAAACTAATAGATTAGCCTCTTCATCTTTGTTGTAACTGGTATATTATATATCAAAGGTTGCCTTTCTTTGTTCCCATGGTGGCATTAGTGGTATGATAGTCATGACTGGGATATTATGGATATTACCTTACTTTTACTCATAATGTCTTCAGTATAATTCTTGATTGGCTGCAGAGATGTTATGTTTTTTGCTCTTTTCGGAAAATCTGTCTCTGAATTTAAGAATATTTCATCCTTTGTATTATTGTCAACAGAAAGGCCTCTGACTATGTAATTTGAAACTGCTAATTTCCTATGTTCCACTAGTTTGGTTTGACATTTCTTGACGTTCACAACCATTGCAGGTGGCTAATGACATTTCTTTTCAAACTCGCTTGCCTCTAAGGGCTCGGCTTACACGTCAACTGAAATCGTACGACTGTACGACACGATTCGATCACATGGTCTCAAGGAACAACTTCGATTCGCGTTTTGAGACCACGCGATCTAATCGTATCGTACAGTCGTGCGATTTTAGTTGACGTGTAGCCGAGCCTTTAAAGGTGGATCATGACGGATGAGTTTTTGCAAGAAACACGTCGAGATCACCAGAAAGACAGCCTTTTCAAGGATCGGAACACTCACTTTGCTCTGGTTTCCTAGAAATTAAGCCGTCAAAACGGCAATTCCTCCTTGGCGGAGATGCCGGAAAGAGTAGCCATTTGGGATGGGGTGGGTGGAGGACACTCATTGTGGTTGCAGTGTGTTCTTTTTTTGTAGTGCAGTATAAAAAAATTGGAGCTATTTACTCTGTTGTGAGCGAAACTCCTTTAGATAAACTGTAAGCCATAAGCCTAGCTTGTTGTTGTTTCAGTTTTGTTGCTATGTATGTTTGTTATGTAAAGACAATAAAAACGTTTAAACCAGATAAACTGTATACATTTTAAAAAAATAAAAAATAAAGACTTGTATTGCGAAAATTTCGTGCAAACGATTTGGCGGTCATTTGAAAAGAGACGACACACGCCTTCTCTTTGGGTGCAAGAATTTGACTTCCAGCACCTCCGCCAAGGAGGAATCGCCGATTTGACGGTTTGATTTCTAGGAAACCAGAGCCAAGTGAGTGTTGCAATCTCTGTAAAGGGTGTTTTCCTGGTGATCTCGACGTGTTTCTTACAGAAAATCATCCGTCAGTGTGCCCCTTTAAGGCATAGGGAAAGACGGGGTAAAAAGCCCATGGGCGGGTAAGAAGCCCATGCCATTAGCTCATGAAATAAAGAAAATTTCTCTCAAATTTGCCCATTAGACGAATGCTAAACATTAACACTCGTCTCAAGGGCAAAATGTGACTGAAATTTGCTTCATTTCATGAGATAATTGGCATGGGCTTCTTACCCGCCCATGGGCTTTTTACCCCGTCTTCCCCTATAGCTAATAGGCTAATCTCAAATAAGATTAACAAGGACATTTGAATCACTTCTCTGTCGTGTCGTGAAATGAACAAAACAAAAATTCCCTGCGGTATCTTTTTTTGTTTTTGTTTGAACGCACCTGTCTTCTATAAATTAAATAAAAGTATAGATGCAACGGAAAATCATGTCGCGTTCCGTCAGAAAGCTTGGATACAATGTATCCTTTCTGGTTCAATCACGTGTTGCCAACGTGATTTTCTTTGTAGTGAATGTTCCATGGAAAGCCATGAGCTGTAACAGGGGATAAAACATTGAATGGCTTGTGGTCTCTTTTATTTTATTTTTGTGTGTGTGGTTTCTCTCTCTCTCTCTCTCTCTCTCTCTCTCTCTCTCTCTCTCTCTCTCTCTCTCTCTCTCTCTCTCTCTCTCTCTCTCTCTCGTCTCTCTCTCTCTCTCTCTCTCGGGATGTATTTTGCATGCTTTATATTACTTTGTATGTGTTTATTTTCGTTTTCCATTTTCTACTTTACATGTATTTGTCCAGAGGGCTGGATGTAAAAAAGCATGTTATTGCTTACTCTATTACCCTCTATAAATAAAATTCATTCATTCATTCATTCATTCATTCTCTCTCTTTTGTGTGTGTGTGTGTTGTTGCTTATCGTTTATTTGTTGTTTGTTTGCTTGCTTTGTCTGAGGACCTGGTGAAACAAAGCCATAGTTTGTGCTTATTTAGTTATCCTCAGTAAACATTCGAGTTTCGAGTCTCTCTCTCTCTCTCTCTCTCTCTTCTCTCTCTCTCTCTCTCTCTCTCTCTCTCTCTCTCTCTCTCTCTCTCTCTCTCTCTCTCTCTCTCTCTCGGGATCTCTCTCTCTCTCCCTGTCCTCTCTCCCCCCCCCCCAGGAAGTTGTAGATAGGTAGAATAAAGAGACAAGGTAGGAACCAGCTATAAAAAAGTGGTCTGATTTAGTACATCGTTTGTTTGTTTTAAGCATACTTCTCCCCTTGTTTCCCTGATGATGTTGTTGTTGTTGTTGTTGTCGTTACTTTGTTTTTGTTGTGGTGGTGGTGATGTCGTTGTTATGGTCATCGCCGTAGTTAATAATTATTATTGTTCCTATCTATAGACGACGAAAAAGAACTGCAACGAGAGGCACATAGATGCAGACAGACAGACAAACAGACAGGAAGACACGGACAGGCAGACAGACACACAGGCAGAAAGACAAGATACAAACACAGACTGAGAGACGGGCACACAGGCAGAAAGACAGAAAGACAGACAGAAAACAGGCAGACAGACAGACAGGCAGACTAACACTGAGAGACAGACAGACAGACTGACAAATACTGAGAGACAGACGGACAGACAGACAAACAGGCAGACTGACAGACAAAGGCTGAGAGACAGACAGACAGACAAAGACTGAGAGAGAGAGACAGACAGACAGACAAAGGCTGAGAGACAGACAGACAAACAGACAGACTGTCAGACAAAGGCTGAGAGACAGACAGACAAAGACTGAGAGACAGACAGACAGACAGACTGACAGACAAAGGCTGAGAGACAGACAGACAGACAGACACATGAGAGAGAGAGACAGACAGACAGACAGACAGACAAAGAGAGAGAGACAGACAGACAGGCAGGCAGACAAAGACTGAGAGACAGACAAACAGACAAACAGGCAGGCTGACAGACAGACAGGCAGGCAGGCAGGCAGACATACAAAGATTGAAACTGAGAGACAGACAGACAGACAGACAGACAAAGACTGAGAGACAGACAGACAGACAAAGACTGAGAGACAGACAGACAGACAGACAGACAGACAAAGACTGAGAGACAGACAGACAAAGACTAAGAAACAGACAGACAGACAGACAGACAAAGAGGACCAACCCTTACTCCGCAGCTGCAGCGTTTTTAGCTCGGAGCGCTTTCCTGTCGCACGCACCCCCCCCCCCCCCCCCCCCCCCCCCCCCCCCCCCCCCCCCCCCCCCCCCCCCCCCCCCACTTTTTTCTTTTATCCGCTTGGAATATAAATAATGCCCTTGGGAAGATGTTTCTTCCGCAAAACTAAATAAGGTCAATAGTAAAGTACGACAAGAAACAAAGAGGCATTATTGACATTTGAACAAAATACTGCGTTGGGGGGTTGGGCAAAAAACCAGATGTGCTGCTAAAAGTTTTTAAAAAAATAAATATTCTTTTTGTTTATGAAAACAGGCATCAAATAACAAGGCTCAAGGTTTTGTATTTCTAAAAAAGCCCCTCAGTTGTGGGAACATGGAAAAACAATGGAAAAAGAAAAAAAGTAAAAAAGAACAAACAATACACGGACAAACGAACCTTCGACAGATGAGAGAGAGAACTCGAACTCGAACTCGAAAATTTTAATGAATAGGCCTCACTGCCCGTATCATGTGGGAGGGTGGGGAGGGGGATTACATAAGGCATAATAACATTATTATCAAAACATTCCATAATTGGAAATGCAAACACAAACAACCAAGGAAATAATGAATAGACAAACAAACCAACACACCAAATACATGGATGACTAAACACAGAAATAAGTAAATAATTAGTTAAACAATTAAATAAATAGAATACCCACCATCTTATTCAACAGTTAAACAAACAATCAATCATTATTTGTGAAATAATAATAGAAAATAATACTCAGCAATCAATCAGCTACTATTTATCAACATAAACAAATCAAACTATAATCTGAGGAATAATCTATCTTAAAAAATAAATACATGGATCAACCTAACCAGCCACAGTTGACGATTTAAACATGAACCAATCTACTAGTCATGTGATAGATAATCAAACTATCAATAAATACATCGGTTTAATATTATCAATTAACATATACATCAGACTAATAAACAATCATGCAAAGGTTATACAAAAACTCGTCGATCTGCACAAGTAGATTAGATATATCATGTCATGCAGACCGTAATTATGTTGCATAAAATGTTTTATGCAAGGGAGGACGGGGAAATGGAAAAATACGCATCACACTCACAAAATCCAAAGCCCACATACTAGCATACCAAGGCACTATACAAAACGAAACAGCCGATTATACGCAAAACCTGGCACCACCATGTAAACAATATATGACAGGATAATCAGGGAGCATGTACACAATCTAGCTTAAGCACAGCAAATAACGGATACTAATAGATTTCATTTTCAAGTGATGGAAAATAGACCGGCAGAATCATAAATAGTCTCTAATATGTTTGAAAATCTATGAGGTTTTCACCATGTTAACACGCATTTCTTACAACAAACGCTTTAGAAATGAATAAAGCCAATTTTGTACACATTCTAGAATCAGAAAGCAGTAAGGTTAGTCTGAAAGCATTGGGATGAGTATAATATTTTTGTGGAATAAACGCTTCACGTAGGTTACTATATCGAGGGCATACTAATATAAAGTGCAGTTCTGATTCGGGTACAGTAGGGCAAAATGGACAGTCAATGTTGGGTTGTGTCTTTGAGTAACGAAATCTATGACATTTTAATTGAGAAACGCCAAGTCTCATTCTCGTCAAGTGTTTACGTACCATTGGATTCTTAATAATACACATGTAACTGGGAATACCTTGTAACAATCTGAAAGAAGAATATAGCTGATATCTATCTTTTGTAGTAATAACTGCGTCATGATTTTGTAGGTAGCTATCAATCAATCTTTGCTTAAAGAGTGACAAAAAAGATTTAACGTGTTCCACCCCTTGATTTTCCCATACGTAACCAAAGCCCTGCCTATATAATGTGTAACAAATATTACTTACCCAGTTATTTTTACCAAGACAGTGACGACTGTGGAGCATGACGTAAGCTTTTTTAGGAAGGCGGCTCTCTTCCATTCTTGTCAGTTTTAACCAGTATCTCACAGAGTTAGTAAATGTTTGAACATACAGCGGGTATCTACCTGATTCGTTATATACAAGTGCAGTAGGAGTTTTAATACTTACATTTAGCAATCTTTTGATGGCATACAGATGTACTCTCTCAATGACAGTGTGGTCTGCAGTCAGACCCCACACCTCCGAGCCATAAGTTAGCATTGGTTGGACTTGTACATCGAAGATTTTAAAGAAAAGTTTGGGTGAATTATCACCAAGAGACCACAGAAATTTAAGAATACTAAATACACATTTCTTAGCTTTCAGGGCCATTTGTTCTAAAGAATAAGAAAAAGTTAATCCAGTGGAAAAAATTAATCCAAGATATTTGTACTGGTTCATTATTTCTAGCTTAACCCCACCATAAAACCATTTTTCCCTTGAAGCAATATGACCTCCCTTTCTAAATATAATGATTTTTGATTTCTCATGATTGACAGTAAGGTTAAGTCTATTAGCAGTGTTATATAATATATCCAGCTGACGCTGA
>CM065693.1:36281640-36286640 GCA_017654935.2 Phymorhynchus buccinoides
TATGGTATGAGTAGTAGTGCATAAAGGTATGGTATGAGTAGTACATAAAGGGCATAAAGGTATGGTATGAGTAGTACATAAAGCTATGGTATGAGTAGTACATAAAGCTATGGTATGAGTAGTGCATAAAGGTATGGTATGAGTAGTACATAAAGGTATGGTATGAGTAGTACATAAAGGTATGGTATGAGTAGTACATAAAGGTATGGTATGAGTAGTACATAAAGGTATGGTATGAGTAGTACATAAAGGTATGGTATGAGTAGTGCATAAAGGTATGGTATGAGTAGTGCATAAAGGTATGGTATGAGTAGTACATAAAGGTATGGTATGAGTAGTGCATAAAGGTATGGTATGAGTAGTACATAAAGGTATGGTATGAGTAGTGCATAAAGGTATGGTATGAGTAGTACATAAAGGTATGGTATGAGTAGTACATAAAGGTATGGTATGAGTAGTACATAATGGTATGAGTAGTGCATAAAGGTATGGTATCATAAAGCTAGTATGAGTAGTATATGGTATGAGTAGTACATAAAGGTATGGTATGAGTAGTACATAAAGGTATGGTATGAGTAGTACATAAAGGTATGGTATGAGTAGTACATAAAGGTATGGTATGAGTAGTACATAAAGGTATGGTATGAGTAGTACATAAAGGTATGGTATGAGTAGTACATAAAGGTATGGTATGAGTAGTACATAAAGGTATGGTATGAGTAGTACATAAAGCTATGGTATGAGTAGTACATAAAGGTATGGTATGAGTAGTACATAAAGGTATGGTATGAGTAGTGCATAAAGGTATGGTATGAGTAGTACATAAAAATGGTATGGTAGTGTACATAAAGCTAGGTATGAGTAGTACATACAGGTATGGTATGAGTAGTACATAAAGGTATGGTATGAGTAGTACATAAAGGTATGGTATGAGTAGTGCATAAAGGTATGGTATGAGTAGTACATAAAGGTATGGTATGAGTAGTACATAAAGGTATGGTATGAGTAGTACATAAATGTAAATGAGTAGTGCATAAAGGTATGGTATGAGTAGTACATAAAATGGTATGAGTATGGTATGGTATGAGTAGTACATAAAGGTATGGTATGAGTAGTACATAAAGGTATGAGTATGGTATGAGTAGTACATAAAGGTATGGTATGAGTAGTGCATAAAGGTATGGTATGAGTAGTACATAAAGGTATGGTATGAGTAGTACATAAAGGTATGTATGAGTATAAAGGATGGTAGTAGTACATAAAGGTATGGTATGAGTAGTACATAAAGGTATGGTATGAGTAGTGCATAAAGGTATGGTATGAGTAGTACATAAAGGTATGGTATGAGTAGTACATAAAGGTATGGTATGAGTAGTGCATAAAGGTATGGTATGAGTAGTACATAAAGGTATGGTATGAGTAGTACATAAAGGTATGGTATGAGTAGTACATAAAGGTATGGTATGAGTAGTACATAAAGGTATGGTATGAGTAGTACATAAAGGTATGGTATGAGTAGTGCATAAAGGAATGGTATGAGTAGTGCATAAAGGTATGGTATGAGTAGTACATAAAGGTATGGTATGAGTAGTGCATGCGGTATGGTATGAGTAGTACATAATGGCGCGCGCTCAGCGCCTCCCCTCTTTTATAGTCCGGCCGTGCCTTTAAGCACTTTGCTGAAAATGGCCTTCATGACTGGTTGACATTAGCCTGTAAAAAGGGCCAATAGTAAACGAGAGCTGCGCTATCCATGATATTCTACCGTATTTGAATCTCATGCTAGGGGAAGACCTGTAAAAAGCGCATGGGCGGGGTAAGAAGCCCACCCCAATTATCTCATGAAATAAAGAAAATTTCAGTCAAATTTGTCCATGAGACTGTCACCCCCTAGACATTAACGCTCGTCTCATGGGCAAAATGAGACTGAAATTTGCTTCATTTCATGAGATAATTGGGGTGGGCTTCTTACCCGCCCATGCGCTTTTTACCCCGTCTTCCCCTACAGCTTAGTCTTCCGTGGAAGACTATGACTCTCGAACGAGGGGGGTGGGGGGGGGGGGGGGTTGCACCGGCTCTGGTGCTGCAGCCAAAGGGATGGGCTGGCCTTTGGGGACCTTCCTCAACGCCAACTCTCGTCCTCAAATCCCTTTGGCCGAGAGAGTGGGGATGTACCCTGGGCAAGGCATCTCCACTGTGAAACTAATTCTCGCCCAGCCCGCCAGAATAGTATCTGCCCCCTCTGCAATCTGGCAGTCATTGTCGGAAACGACAGACGGGCAACAACCTTCAAGCGCATTTAATAATAGTAGAAGATGAGAAAGACTTGGAGAAGGAAAAGAGAGAAGAAAATAAAAACAAATTAAGTCTTGATTTTCTTGATTTTTGAAAACCGACAGTGTAGCCAAATGAAGGTGGCAGAGTGGTAACGACGTTCGCTTCCTGTGTGCTCGTTCTGCGTGTGGGACCCGTGTTCGAACCCCGGCCTCGCCGTTTCTTTCTAGTTCGACGGGAACATCGAACTGAAAGTCGAGTCCTTCGGATGGGGACTTATTAAAAAAAATCGGGGCTTTCCTGGTGTTGCACCGCCTCCGGGCACTGCCTCCAGGATCGTTTCCACCATCTTTATATCTGCTAATGTCCCATATGTGTCTGTTCCAGACCGGAGGACGTTAAGCAGATTTTCATGGGGACTTAAAGCTAGTCTGACCCGCGCGATATACGAACGTAAAAATCCCACGGCAGTTAAAACTCAGTAAGAGCAGGGAGAAATCCCGCTGCCTGGTATGACCGAATTGATTACTAGGTTCCCAAGTACGATCCACCCCCTCCTCATCTTGTAACCTCCCACACCCCCCCCCCCCCCAAAAAAGATGGCGCTGCGCTCGCGTCGACGCTCTCTCCCAAATGGGGAGAAGCAAGTCTCTGTGACTATAATATACAAAATACCAATACCAATATCAAAGCCAACCGTCCATAAGGGTCTCTGACCGATTGGACGCTAATCTCATCATCATCACCATTTCAAAATGATAATCATTTCCTGCTTTAAAAAAAACAACCGACCACGTGTATCCTTCTAAAACAACTCAAATTTCATTCTAAATTACAAAAAACACCCCCCACCCTGTTATTTATCCCCTAATCTTCTACTGGAATCAGAGAACAGAAGGGGGGAAGATTAATATGCTGGAGACGTATAAAACAGAGAAGCGAGAATGTGAGAGATTTGGGAACATTGACAGATACCCTTATGGGGGTGTGGGGGGTGGGGGGGGGGGGGGGTGAAACTGGCTGACTCCAATTCTTTCGTTTTTATGCATTCTAATTTCATCGAAACCTTTCCAACGTGTATGTCAAGTCGCCTTTTCACGACCAGATTGATCCCCCAAATATCAGAACATTCATTTCTTCTTCTCGTCCTACGTTTGCCAAATGGATTCATTTCAAAGGCCTCTTAGAAACGTTTTGAAGTGCCATTTCTGAGATTAACGTCAAACGACTAATGGAACAAGAACAATGCTTCCCGGAGCTTCGCTCGGGAACTAAAGAGCAATGAAGTGAAAGAAGAATGAAGGAAGAACAGAAGACGTTTGCTCATCCTTCGTTGCAATTTCAATGTTTCAATGGTTCTTTTGTCTCGTTTGTGTGGTCTGTTCTTCTTCACAGAAAAGGATAAGAACGCAAAATGCACTCAGAACACAGGCATGTACAGGCACGGGCATTTACACAGTATACAACACACGCGCACGCACGCACACACCACACACACCCTCATGTGTTTTTTTGTGTGACGCACACATATAGTTGTCCACACTATCACATAGAATACTCGCTATTTGAGCACGCAATGTTCACAGTGTACACTCACACACACGTACATGCATACACACATATACATACAACATTAACTATTTTATCTTTAATTAACTACTTGAAATTTTGTCTTGCTTCTACTTGCTCTCATCGAAATGGGCCTGTGGCCTAATCGATCTAAAAAATTCAGACTCAGACTCAGACTCAGACTCTCTCTCTCTCTCTCTTTCTGTAACACACACACGCACCCGCACACATACACACGCGCGCATACACATACACCACATACAACCATGATAGATGATGATGATGATGATTATGATGGTGGTGGTGGTGGTGAAGTGGTGCGCACGAGGATAGGGGGGAAGGGAGGAGGGGGTGAGAAAAAGGGGGGGGGGGGGTGTTGCAGAGACTGATTCTTTTGTTCAACGCTTTGTTAAATCTTTTGTCTGGGACAAGGGGCTGTAAGTGGATTTCTATCGATCTCTCTTGTCTGTGTCTCTGCTGTCTGTCTGTTTCTCTGTCTTTCTGTCTGTCTGTCTGTCTCTCTCTCTCTCTCTCTCTCTCTCTCTCTCTCTCTCTCTCTCTCTCTCTCTCTCTCTCTCTCTCTCTCTCTTCTCTCTCTCTCTCCTGGACTCTCTCTCTTCCTCTCTGTCTCTGTGTCTGTGTCTGTCTATCTGGCTCAGGGGCGGATCTGGCGGATCGAGGGGGGGGGGGGGTGTATACAAGATTTCCGCCCCCCCCCCCTCCGGCCCCCCAAAAAAGAGACAAAAAAAGGAGGGCCCCCCTGTCGCCCAAAATGTACGTTATAGAAGGGTGAAAAGTACGAAAATGATTCGATGTTTGGCTTAATAGGCAATACAATGCCAAGGTAGCGCCCCGCAAACAGTGTGTATGAGTGTTAGAAGGCAAGGTAGGCCGTGAAAAGAATGTGTCCCCCGCCCCCCCCCCCCCCCCCCGCCCCCCCCCCCCCCCCCACCCTTTGTACCTTAGGATATACCTTTAAAGAAGGTACAGTGGCTCGCGACAGGTGTGTTTGAGTGCAAGGTAGGTCGAGAAATGCTGACATGCTCTCAGTGTTGTGGTTAAATCACGATTGGTTTCGATACTTGGTTATCTACCCCCCCCCTCCCGCCCCCCCCCCCCCCCCCCCAACCCCCATCCCCCAACCCCACCCTGCTCAA
>CM065693.1:36291640-36296640 GCA_017654935.2 Phymorhynchus buccinoides
TGCGTTAACCCTTTCACCGCCAATGTCGCATTTTTGCACCACAATGGTTTAACACCCATGTCACTAAAACTCTTGAAATCAGGGTCTGTTATTCAATGATATTGTGTTCCTAAATTTGGGCAGTAAGGATTGACCCATTTCTAAATGTGCCACAGAGAAATCCCACAATATTGGAGACAAAATCTTTTCTATAGCCAAGTAAGTTTAATTGAAATGTTTGGCTCAAAGATGGCTGGCAATGAAAGGGTTAAATACTGGCTGAGTTTTTTGTTAAATGGACATGTCACGAATCCCACGTCAGGCGTATTTAATGCTCATCAATATGGATGAAAGAGGTAAGGTATGTTGGGCAACAATAGTCAAGAATACTTTGTTTAGTTTGGGGTTTGGTTATGCTCGGATTCATCAAGGGGTTGTCTGTGAATTTTCTTTTGTTTCCTTGTTCAAACAAAGAACGATTAATAATTATTTGCAAGACTGGTATAGCTCAGTTATGAATAAGGACACTTATCTGACATACCGTTTGTGTAAATCTTCATTTGAACCAGAACAAAATTCTTTGATTTCCTAGACTATAGATGTTTCAGAGACTGTTTAGTAAAACTGCGTGTCGGTGTACTTCCAATTAACGGGTCATTGTTTACGAATAACATTTAGTAAAGCGCTTAACAATGTGTGTCAAGTATGTAATACAATTGAAGATGAACAACACTTTACATGCTCCCTCTATATTCAAATAGAAACAAATACTGGTAAAGGTCAGGAAAATACTTACATGGAATATGCTGTCATTATACTAATATTTTGAAAAATGGTTCGGTTGAGACGTTAAGGACAATTTCCATGTACCTATTTTATGCCCTCCGAAAAAGGCAAGATAACAGTGAGCAGGGTTAATTGATGTTCTATTATGTCCATTAATATTGACATCGTTGCTTATTGTGTCTTCTGACAGCTGTCAGTACCAGTATTAGTATGTTGACCTACTTACCAATCTTAAAAGAATTTTGTTCCAAAACAAGATCAAATATTTGATATGCTTATGTTATATGACTTTGGCCTTTCTAAGGGCCGGTGGCCTATATAAATTACAACTATTGTTCATTGTTCATTGTTCTCTCTCTCTCTCTCTCTCTCTCTCTCTCTCTCTCTCTCTCTCTCTCTCTCTCTCTGCTATCTCTCTCTCTCTCTCTCTCTCTCTCTCTCTCTCTCTCTCTCTCTCTCTCCCCCTCTCTCTCTCTCTCTCTCTCTCTCTCTCTCTCTCTCTCTCTCTCTCTCTCTCTCTCTCTCTCTCTCTCTCTCTCTCTCTCTCTCTCTCTCTCTCTCTCTCTCTCTCTCATAAAGGGGATGAGTCGATTGAAATCTCCCTGAATTCCAGTTGGAATCTCCGCGTAGACCATGACTGTCTGCTTTTTTCTGTCTCTATTACAATTCAATATTTTCGCCTGGGTTGTTGTGTGTGTGTTTTGGTCCCCTTCATTTTCTCCGCCTGTCTCTTTTCTTGGTTCTTCTCGTTCTTTCTCTATTTCTTTCATTTATGTTCTCCTTTTTGCGTGTTGTTCTTTGTTTTGCTTTACTTTGTTTGTTTGTTTGTTTCATGGCCGTTTTGTGTCTGTATTTTTCCTTCGTTTATTTTTTTTATCTTCTTTAGGTTGTGTGTGTCTTGTTGTTCTTGTTCCTGTTGTTTGTTCGGGGATTTTTCTTGTATGTTTTGGTATGGTTTGCTTTGTTTTGTTTCAAGTAAGTGGGTCGTTTTTCTGTTTGTTTTTGCTTAGTCTTTAATAGTCTTGCTCTATCACTTTTTGTGTGCTTAATGGTCGACTTATGGCGATTATTTGCCCGCCAGGGGGGGCAGTCAATCCACTAGGGGCTTATCACGCTATTTTCTTAGTTGGGCGTAGTGAGAGAGAGAGAGAGAGAGAGAGAGAGAGAGAGAGAGAGAGAGAGAGAGAGAGAGAGAGAGAGAGAGAGAGAGAGAGAGAGAGAGAGAGAGAGAGAGAGAGAGGGGGGTGGGGACCCTATCTCTCTCTCTTTCTTTATCCCCAACTAAGAATATAGAGAGGATTAGCCCCACTCGAGCGTCATACCACCTGGTGGTAAAAAGAGCCCGCTAAGTCGCTCATTAAAAGCCTTTTACATTCAGCCGCGTGTTTCAACGCGGTTCAGTGGACATAACCTACTCAATAGCCTAGATGGTAAAATAATAAATTACTTCCCTTTCTTACACTTGAAATGACTTGTGTAGAGTCTGAAGCTGTATCTCAGCAAGTTGTGGGTCGATTGTGATGCGGATTTGTGCATTTTGTGAAGCATGAATTGACCCAGCATATCCTACGGCTGCCTAAAGATTTTATTACCAAGTAAACTGCACAAACTGTGTTTGATTTTCTGACAATAACAATGACTAAAAGTGTGAATGAACAATCTCAGTGATTAGCTGAGCTCCGTTCCCCTAATCTGAATAACTAGAACGTTGGTGCATTTGTAATGCAGAATAATGTGCTTTTAACCCTTTCACCGCCAGCCATATTTCAGCCAAATATTTCCATTGACTTTACCTGGGTAGAGAACACAATCCATATGCAGTATTGGGGATTCTTCTGTGACATATATAAAATAAGGTCTATCCTTACTTCCCAAAACTAAGACAATAGGGTCTTTGGATAATAGACCCCGATTTGATGCCTTTTAGTGACCTAGGTGTTAAATCACTGTGACATATATAAAATAAGGTCTGTCCTTACTTCCCAAAACTAAGACAATAGGGTCTTTGGATAATAGACCCCGATTTGATGCCTTTTAGTGACCTAGGTGTTAAATCACTGTGACATATATAAAATAAGGTCTGTCCTTACTTCCCAAAACTAAGACAATAGGGTATTTGGATAATAGACCCCGATTTGATGCCTTTTAGTGACCTAGGTGTTAAATCACTGTGACATATATAAAATAAGGTCTGTCCTTACTTCCCAAAACTAAGACAATAGGGTATTTGGATAATAGACCCCAATTTGATGCCTTTTAGTGACCTAGGTGTTAAATCACTGTGACATATATAAAATAATCCTTACTTCCCAAAACTAAGACAATAGGGTCTTTGGATAATAGACCCCGATTTGATGCCTTTTAGTGACCTAGGTGTTAAATCACTGTGGTGCTAAAATGCGACTTTGACGGTGAAAGGATTAATGAATAAAAGTGTGTGGGAAATAAAGCTTATGAAGGCGTTGTTCAACCCAATCATGACACAAGTGGTTCGCACATGAATTTGCATTCTTATTCATTTCAATAATTATGTTGTCTTTTTTCTTAATATCTTAGTTATCTCCCCCATAACAATGACTTGTCTCACACCCTGGGACGGTATTCATGTCGAGATAGCATGAGACTTAGCATGATGCTAACTTAGAAGCTCTTCCAAAAGTCCTATTAAATCCTATAGGACATTGGAAGAGCTTCTAAGTTAGCATCATGCTAAGTCTCATGCTATCTCGACATGAATACCGTCCCTGGTCAACAGTGAAAATCATAATAATTGTGTTCTCCGTCCATTTTTCTTCAATAAATCTCACACCATGACACAGTCTTTATGTATCATTTACTTTTCGGTGATTTCTTTTTCGAGTTATGTAGCTTGCTTGTTTGTCGAACGTTTCATTAAATAGTGAAACGAATAAGGGGAAGGAACTTCTCGTAATTAACTCCCTTTTTTTAAAACCAAAGTTATTTATGGCACCTGTTCGCCTAGCAAAGTGAAAGTGGTTGCCACAACAACACAGACCCAAGTTCAATTCTCAATAGGGAGTTAATTACGATAAGTTCCTTCCCCTTATTCATTTCACTATATCCTCTCTCTTAGCCTCACTATTCCATTTTGTTTTCGTATATGAAATAGTTTCGGGAGTGAAAGGATCGATGTTTCAAAGTGGCGACTAATCTATTACAAACACTAGCGCAACGCCGAGTCCCAGTAACGCCTAGTAACGGTAACGCCAAGTACTGGTAACGCCGAGTACAGCAAATTTGAAGCGATTCGGTTAAGAAACGGCGGAGTCGTATAGCGCGCGCGTTTCTGAACCGATTCGCTTCCGGATTGATACAGGGATAGTCACCGTCCCCGGTGATCTTCGTGCTAAATTCGAAGGCAATCGGTCCAGAAACACCGGAGATACGGGCGCTGAGAGGCCGGCGGATGCGCGTTTCGCGCATTTGCCGAACCGCGCAAATGACACGGCCGCCTCGGTTGCCGTTGCCATCGGCCCGTTAGGGCTAACAGCAAATTTGAAACGATTCGGTCGAAAAACGGCGGAGTTCTAAGGCCCGTTTCGTGTTTCAGACACACACACACACACACACACACACACACACACACACACACACACACACACACACACACACACACACACACACACACACACACACACACGGACAGTTGGCTTATTACTATGTGATGATAAGGGAAAGCCCTTACAATAAACACAGCCTCAATCTATATCCTCTTGGCTCTTTTGTTTGCCACGTGGTTTTTTTGGTTAAAGTTTTAGTCTCATAATTTGGAGTCATCGTGTCGTCTTTTCAGCCTCTGATATCACTATAAGGCCGTGTACACATATAAGCGGATATTCCATGCGGAAACCCGTGCGCAATCCATAAATAAGTGAAACAAAGAAGAGAGCAGATTTGCGCACGTGTCCGACTTTCCCCTATAATTATGCGTAAACTTTTATCCTTCTTTCTTCCACTTATTTAGGGATTTCCGTACGGAACTTACGTGTCTAATGTGAACCCGGCCTTGGGATAGACACTTTTTTGTTATGTGGAGCTCTGATTTCTGAGATTTTTGCAATTACACAACCATGTTTATCTCGTCTTTTTTTGTCTTTTCTCCTGCTTTGCCTATGAATCCCATGGTTGATGTTCGTGTGTCTTGTGTGTAACTATTCATTCGTTCATTCATTCATTATGTTATTTTCTTTTCATCGATCAGATTAGGCTTGCAT
>CM065693.1:36304140-36319140 GCA_017654935.2 Phymorhynchus buccinoides
GATTAGCAATACCCTGGCCTTTTTTTAAAATTATAAAGACGATCTGTTTCTTTGCATTTGTGTGTTCGTTGTTTATTTTTGAAATCCACAACAATAACGTATTACATCCAAACTATACGCTTTCGAGGCTAATCAGTTCCTGTATTATTATTTTCGAAACCTTGTATTCATGACACCCCCCCCCCCCCCCCCCCCCCCCCTCTCTGGCGATTGCCGCTTTCTATTGGTTGATGGTAAGAGTTCGAGTATGCCAGCCTCGTTTCTGGTCTTCATTTGCATACTCCGACTTCCGCTAGTCCCTTGAGAATATTTCAGTTTCTGTTTTTCCCCTGTCTTCGCCTACCCTGGTACGGTAATCATGACTGCGTCTTAGACAGTTAACACGGGTAGTAAGTAACGTGCAAAGTAGCATAAACAGCCAGTCGTATTGGCAGTTTCTTCAAATTTACATGTTACCACGCGTGTTAACTTGTGTAAGACGCACGATCATGAATACCGTCCCTGATCTTTTATGTTCTTTCTCCGTTGCCGTCTTTGTCGTCATAAATATCACCGCCCTGAGGGTTTTTTCTGAAGCATTCTATTTCATTCTTCGTTTTGGAGTAGTTCTCCTTTTTTTCTTAACTTGAATGTCTGAAGAAAAGAACCAAATAATTATTTGTTGTTGCCGCTATCTCTTTATCTATCATTCCATCCATCCATCCATCCATCCATCCATCCATCCACCCATCCATCCATCCATCCATCTATCCATCCATCCATCCACCCATCTAGCCAGCCATCCAAGTCCATCCCCCCATCCATCCATCCATCCATTCACCCATCCATTCACCCATCCATCCATCCATCCATCCATCCATCCATCCATCCACCCATCCATCCATCCATCCATCTATCCATCCATCCATCCACCCATCTATCCATCCATCCAAGTCCACCCCCCGATCCATCCATCCATACATTCACCCATCCATCCATCCATCCATCTACCCGCCCACCCACCCATCCATTCCCCCATCCTTCCATCCACCCACCCATCCATCCATCTATCTATCCATCCATGTATCCATCCATCTATCCATCCATCTATCCATCCATCTATCCATCCATCTATCCATCCATCTATCCATCCATCTATCCATCCATCTATCCATCCATCCAAGTCCATCCCCCATCCATCCACCCATCCATCCATCCATCCACCCATCCATCCATCCATCCATCCATCCACCCACGCACCCATCCATTCACCCATCATTCCATCCATCCACCCACCCATCCATCTATGCATCCATCCATCCAAGTCCATCCATCCATCCACCCATCCATCCATCCACCCCCATCCATCCATCCACCCCCATCCATCCATCTGTCTGACTTGTCTTCTATCTACTTCCACTTAACTATCTATTTTCTACGCCCGTATTCCTGCTTTGTTTAGTAGAATAGTAGAATTATGTTAAGACGGGAGTATGTCACGCGAATCATGCCTCACAGACGTCGTCGCAGTCGGATGTAAATTGCTGCGCGTGTGGCAGGCCCCTTTAGGTAGCCCTGTCCCGTCTTGATGAAAGACTGGAGTGAAATGTGGACCGCGCTTCAGACGAACTTTGTGTAGATGTCAGGAAAGGGAGGGGCAATGTTTATTCATCCACTCCCTTCTTCATCCTTTATGATATTATCATTCTTTTTCCATATTGAACCCAAATGCGAATCACACGTTCTTCAGATATGAGCCCCCCCGTGGGGATACCGAGGGTCTTTTGTATAATAGTTCCCCCACCTTCTGGAAGTTCTGTGCTTGTAGCTTCCACTAATCTGTCACTCTCTTTGACTCTGCCTTTTTCCCTTTGTTTTCAATCATCTACTATCTTTCTGACTTATTGGCCCATTCTTTTGTATTATAGTTCCCCCACCTTCTGGAAGTTCTGTGCTTGTAGCTTCCACTAATCTGTCACTCTCTTTGACTCTGCCTTTTCCCTTTGTTTTCTATCATCTACTATCTTTCTGGCTTATTGGCCCATTCTCCTGCCTTTCTTCCAAAAAATCTTACAATTTTTTTTTCTCCATTGAGCTCCTTCAAAATCGGAATGTGTTGGCTGTACGCAGCGGGGAGACCAGTGAAAACTGAAAACCGGACACATACGCACCTTAACCATTATGGTCGTATGGCCTGAGAATCAGAAGAAGAAGAAGATAATGAGGAAGGAGGGGAGGGAGGGAGGAAGGAGGGAGGGAGGGAAGGAGGGAGGGAGGGAGGGAGGGAGGTCAGTGTTTATTCATCCCCTCCCCTCTTCCTTCCTTTTCTCCGCTGTATCATATTGCCCTCCTTTCTGTGAACTATCGGATCCTTGTTGTGAGATTAAACGAAAACATTAGCTTTTTGCGTCGTTGGTTTATTACGTCCGGAGCAGCGGGTGGCAGAAACGAGCCAGAGAGAGTGAATGTATGGCTAGCAATTTCGTCGTATTGATCTTTGATACTGTCCAGTCCCTGTAATCATGAGCGCGCATTAGACATTCAAAACGGGGATTAGTACGTAAATTAGGCTAAGCAGTCAATCGTTTCGGGAGTTTAGTCTAATTTACGTACTATTCCCGGTGTTGACTGTCTAAATTCCTACTCATGACTACATGGCCTGATATTTTAAAGTCCTCAATCTCCTTCCCTTGTGGTGAGGTGCTATGATCGCTCACGTCTGTTTGTTTGTTTGTTTGTTTGTTTGTTTGTCTGTACGGGCAAAGCCTTGTGAACCACGGCAAAGAATCACTTCAAATGTTGGTACAATTGTGGGTTACGTGTGTGTACGCCAGTCTCTCGTTTCCGACTATGACTGCTAGATAGCCTAAGGGTCAGCTGCTATGCTGGAAGGCTGAACTAGAATCATGACTACTATAATCGCCTTGTTTTGTGTGTGTGTGTGTGTGTGTGTGTGTGTGTGTGTGTGTGTGTGTGTGTGTGTGTGTGTGTGTGTGGTGTGCGCGCGTGTGTGCGTGCGTGTGCATGTGTGTGTTTGTGTGTATGTGTGTGCACGCGCGCGGACTTGCTTGCATTTTGTAGGAATACCGATATGTGGGATTAGACGTATTATGAATAGAAAATTTACAGCGTGGGACCAGCGGTATGTGGGAATAATGGTATGCTTACCTCGTAAAAAAAAGTCTAAAATTTTCTATCCATGATACAACTAGGCAGTGAAGGTGAGATTAGGTAGCAACAGGAGTGAATCACACACACACACACACACACACACACACACACACACACACACACACACACACACACACACACACACACACACACACACACACACACACACACACACACACACACACACACACACACACACACACACACACACACACACACACACACACACACACACACACACACACACACACACACACACACACACACACACACACACACACACACACACACACATGCACACACACGCACACACATACACACACACACACACACACACACACACACACACACACACACACACACACACACACACACACACACACACACACACACACACACACACACACACACACACACACACACACACACACACACACACACACACACACACACACACACACACACACACACACACACACACACATGTAGACATATAGGTAGACCTGTGCAAGAGAGAGAGAGAGAGAGAGAGAGAGAGAGAGAGAGAGAGAGAGAGAGAGAGAGAGAGAGAGAGAGAGAGAGAGAGAGAGAGAATACGAATACGAAATGCTTTAATCAGATATAGGCATAGCCCCCTTCCTGATGGGGGTGTCACAATGATAGAAACATAAATCATGCAATGACATATTTGGTTACGCATAGATACATACTGGTGTTTTTTTTAAAGCATTAATATTCTTGCAAATTTCAGCTGCTCGCTGTACGTAATCGCTTTAAAGCTTCGTACATAAGCAAAGCTAGATTAGTTAAGACATTTAGATTTCTATTAGACATAAGTAAAGCGTATCTCAAATGACAGGGATACTTGTAATATTTAGCCTGAGAGAGAGATGGAGAGAGAGAGAGAGAGAGAGAGAGAGAGAGAGAGAGAGAGAGAGAGAGAGAGAGAGAGAGAGAGAGAGAGAGAGAGAGAGAGGGGGGGAGAGACAGACAGACAGACAGAGAGACAGACAGACAGACAGACAGACCGGCAGAGAGACAGAGAGACAAAGAGAGCTCAGGCAGGTGCATTACTGTCGCATAACTTTGTCATCCACGTTCTACCGCACCAGAAGCGTACATCACAAAACAGGTTACCATCACATTTCACAAAGCTCTCAGCATCGCACAAAGACCCCGCTAGCTACTACTGCACCCGCTCGATTCGCTCGGTAAAAGCGCTAGAAAAGATCTCTTAATAAAAGAGTAAATGTTGGGCTACTAAAAGTCTTGAAAGTGATTTGAGTTTGAATGATCCACTCAGCCATATTGTTTGATTTGCTTCATTTACTCAGGCTACTCCCACTACCTTATCTCGTTCACTTTGCTGATTCAGTCTCCCTGTGGTTCCTTGGTGGATGTTTGCACTGTCAAAATATGCCACACTGCATTCCTAGGCCAAGAATAGGTGTGGGTTTTTTCCTTGGAGTAATAATAACCAACGGTTTTCAAGTTGCAGTGACAACAGATCTGAATCAGTGACTCGTTCCTTGGTGGAGATTTGCACTGGGCGTTCAAAACAAATCCTCGCCGCATTCCTAGGGCGATTCTGATCAACAATGGGCCTTAGATGTCAGGTGTGAATCAACGCGTAGGTCCACGGTGGAGATTTGCCTCGCTTCGTTACACTCGTTGAATGATGCTGATCGGGAATATAATGTTACTGCGTGCATCCACCGGCCAACGCTGTTTTAGTTGCATTACCAAGAGTTTAGAGTCAGCGGGTATTTCCTAGGCGGAGGTTCGCACTTGGAGGCTCAAAATAAACCTCACTGCATTAATTTCTTAAATGATGCTGATCAAGAATGTAGACGGACCTCGGGGTCTATGGCGTATACGATTTTCCGGTAGTGTTACTGACAGGTCCGAGTAGGTGAGTGGGTTCTTAGCTGAGGTTTGCACTGTCAAAGCGTGCCTCATTGCACTTGTTGGGTGATCCTGATCAAGAAATTTGCTTTTAGGGGAGTCTACCTGCATTGGTCTTTGAGCTGCTAATAACCGAGTTCAGACTTAATAAGAGGCCAACCCACATGTACTATTTCAGTCGCACGACTATCCACCTGTGACGACATCTGTGAGGCATGCTTCTGGTGAAATACTACTGTCTGAATGAATCTGATTACATCCTGCTATTTTCGTTCACTATATTCATATAGACCCCGGGGCAGTGGGTGGATGCCTCGTGCCTCCATACGGGGAGCTGGATGACCCCGCCCCTCCACGAGTCTCTCCCCGTGGGAATACCGGGGGGTCTTTTGTAAAGAAAATAGTTCCCCCACCTTCTGGAAGTTCTGTGCTTGTAACTTCCTCTAATCTGCCACTCTCTTTGACTCTGCCTTTTCCCTCTTCTTTCTGTCATCTACTATTTTTCTGACTTATTGGACCATTCACCTGCCTTTTTTTCAAAAACAATCTTCCAAATAATGTTTCTCCTTTGAGCTCCTCCGAAATCGGAATGTGTCGGCTGTACGCAGCGGGGAGACCAGTGAAAACTGAAAACCGGACACATACGTATCTTACCCATTATGGCCATATGGCCCGGGAACGCAGGAGAAGAAGAATATAGACCCCAAAACACAAGTCTGATAAACGTATGATGCCGAACTACAGACAGTTCATCAGATTCGTGCATGGGGAACCTCGCAAAAATAATAACAGTGCATGGGAAAAACAGACATCATGGAATTTTGCCATAAATTGAGATTTAGAAATGTGAATGTATATTGCTTAAGGTTTTTAGTGCTTTTTTCTTAGCATTTCTTATTATGTTCTCTTTGCTTCCTTACGCTCTGTCTACCTGTCCTCTCTCTCCCTCTCCCTCCCTTCCCCTCTATCTCTCTCTCTCTCCCTCCCGCCCCTGCTCTCTCTTTCTCTCTGCCTCACCGTCTTACTCCTGTCAAAGTTTGCCCTGCCCACTTGTCTCCGCCTTTTTGTGTCTAACCCTGAACCCCCCCCCCCCCCCCCCCCCTTACCCTGACCCCTCCACCTCCTCCCTGCCTCCTCTCTCTCTCTCTCTCTCTCTCTCTCTCTCTCTCTCTCTCTCTCTCTCTCTCTCTCTCTCTCTCTCTCTCTCTCTCTCTCTCTCTCTCTCTCTCTCTCGTGTGTTATTAAATAATGTCACTATTATTCTATATCATTGTTATGAAACATGGTGTGTCAATCTGTTAATTTTTAATTTATATTTTTACATGGTTTTATCAATGTTTGTAAAGCGCCAAGAGCTTGCTTTTAGCATGATTTGTATCGCGCTATATAAGTGAAATTATTATTATTATTAGTAGTAGTAGTATTTCAATTTGCCACGGTGGAGCAAACATTCCTTGTTAATACACAGAAACCCGAATTGAGTTATCTTGTCTAGTTTGTATTTGATGATTATTTGAAGTTTGGCATTCGAAGTAGATCATTCATTTGCAGAAAGCAGGCATAGAAGATACAATTTTGCCTCTTTGTTTCTACTGACTTGATTTAGAAAACGATCAAATAAACAAAGAAATCGTTCAAAAGTGACTTTCATGTTGTGGATACTGGTAGAACGCATAGACATAGACATAAATATGCCCTAAATAGATAATTGATATTTTGGGGGTTGTTGACTATTTTGGGCTTTTGCTAAAAACATTCTGAGCGACTTATGTAGGTTTTTCCCATGCACCATCACATATGGTAAACGAAACTAGTAGGATTTAATCCAGATTCATTTAGACAGTGTTATTTCATGAGAATCTTGCCTCACAAATGTTACAGTTGGATAGTCGTACGACCGCAGTTGGAAGGGTGGATCGGTCCCTTATTTAAGAGGGTGACAGCAGAAGTGTGCACTGGATGTTCAAAATGTGCTTGGGAGATGCTGATCAAAAATGTATTAGGGTCTAGGGGTCTGCGGTGTACAATGTTAAACTAGAGCAAACACTGTTCAAACAGACAGACAGACAGAGAATAAGCAGACAGAAAATTAGTTTTATATACTTTTTTTGGTCCAAAGAGGACAATGAAGCATTGCAGGACAAGTCGTTCAAAACTGCACATTGAGTCCTTCCGCTCAGATTTTTCAGTTGTTTAATAAAGGCTTTTTGGGGGGTGTATTTGACGGTTTCAGGTTTGGGTTAGGGTTAGTAATATGGTTCGGTCATTTTAGTGTCAGTTTGAAAGGTCAAAAGATGCAAATTCTAAACTTTCGCTGAAAATTCCACATTTTCAAAAAGCGACTATACTAACGTCATCTTCCATATTTGGACACCTTTGCCATATCTGGAAGCACTCTATGTGCATCATTGAACGTCTTGTCATTACAGGCATGTTTAGGGGGAAAAAATGATGGGATGTGCGGAGTGCTTCAGGGGCTTTGCTCAAAGAAAGGGAAAGAAAATAATTATAGGCCACTCAGACTACAAAATATGGAAGAAGACGCCATTAGGATGATAGCATAACTCCCTGAGGCTACAGAATGTGGGTGACAAGCAAAAAAGAATGTTGATTAAATCAACTCCTTCACGGAAGGAGCAGAAATAACATTTTACGGGCAAGAAAAATGCTTTAGCTCCTAGGGCCGTAATCCCGAGCGCGTCTTAAACAGTTAACACGGGTAGTAAAATGTAAATTGGACTGAAGCTGAACAAACGGGGGAGAACTCTCTTTAATTAACTCCCCTCCACCAAAGTTGACTACGACGCCAACCACCTAGCAATGAGCGGATCAGAGCCAAACGGAAGCAAACACAATTAGAGAAAAATGGCAAAACGATGGGCTGTTTTAGTCTGATTTACATTGTTTTACTACCCGCTCATGATCAGGGTACCAAGTGTCCTTTTTTGTTGTTGCTCATTCTCCCGTCTAAGTAGTGTCCTTGGTTTATTCTTTCTAAACCATTACCTAAACGGGCCTTCCAATGCAAGGTGAAGACATCTTTTCTATCACTTTTTTGTGGTTTTCAATTCTTATATCTTGGTTATCATTTTTTGTATGTCAGTTAACTTTAACTGTGTGTGTGTGTGTGTGTGTGTGTGTGTGTGTGTGTGTGTGTGTGTGTGTGTGTGTGTGTGTGTATGTGTATGTGTGTGCGCGCGCGCGCGCGTGCGTGCGTGTATGTGTGTGTGTGTGTGTGTTGTAGATGCAGATGTTCTGAAGTGGGTGTGGCTTGTCCAAGAGTATTTGTTCATCTTGTATGCTGTTAATGTCTGTGTTACTTTATATGCGATATGTTTTTTATCCCCACGCACAAGCTGAATTCTTCTTATTTGAAGCCAGTGAACCCACTGATTGATTGCTTGATTGATTCATGTCAACCGGAAAACAATGAATACGTTCTAAATTCAACCAACGGCAGCATAGGCGATAGTTTTAATGGCAAGAAGGGTCTGTCTTGGTTTACTAGGACTAGACTACCGAGAGTCTGTGCCTCTCTCTCAATTTTATTCAACATTCTCACAAACTTTCTTCAATTTTAGCCACCGCAAGGATGCATTCCTGGCTAGCTCCACGGAGTAGTGTACACCTGTCTGTCGTTTTACGACTATGTTTGCCAGATAGCAGAGGGGGCAGCTGCTATTCCGGCGGGCTGGGCTACAAAGATGTTTATAAGTGGAGAAGCCCTGCCCAGGGTACATCCCCGCTCTCTCGGCCAAAAGGGATTTTGAGGACAGCTGGCGTTGAGGAAGGTCCAACCAATCCGTTTGTCTGCAGCAATCAGAGCCATTGCGAATCCCTCCTAGTTCATGGGTGCAACTCCCCAAAATGAAAAACAAAACACTGAAAGGCAGGGGTCCAGGGGCTGCCCAGGGCCCAGGCAGGGTACAGGGGCAGAGCCCTGTTGGAGGATTCAGGAGGGGGATGCAAGAGAGAGAGAGAGATAACGAGACAAACAGACGGTTAAAATGATGGACAGAGACAGTTTTGTGTCCGATAAGCCTTGTAAAATTATTACATTGTCTTGGCATCGCCATGCTGTTTTGAACATTCCCTGAGAGAGACTTCTGGGGTAGAACAACCAGGTTCAAAATGCCACAAATCGCTTTGTTCGATGTTTTTTAAAATAATTTTGTTTTGGGGTTAAAACTGAAGTTCAGTTTCTGGTTAAATTAGAATGCTGAAATCAGTGTGAAGCTGAAAGAGTTGCACCAGTGGTTTGAGAGTCATAGTCTTCCCCCAGAGACTAACCTGTAGCATGATATTCCAATTCTGTTGCAAATCATAATTATATTGTACAGCTCTCGTTTACTATTGGCCCATACCCCAGGCTAATGTACTGTAGCATGATATTCCAATTCTGTTGAAAATCATATATTATTGTACAGCTTTCGTTTACAATTGGCCCGTTACATACCACAGGCTAATGTCGACCAGTGATCAATTAGAGCCATTCGAGCAAAGGGACCTAGGCTTAACTCTAAAAGACTGATGATAGGTAACTTTGTGAAGACAGTTGGTTCCAGACTTTGGTCTGTCAGGATTGATGGGGCGAGAAGGAAGCAGGAGAGGGGGAGGGGGGGGGGGAGCAAAACGGAACCTGCTGCTGTTGCCGCTGGCATCTTTCTCTCTGTAGAAAGCGGACAGTCTTATCTTTCACGTCTGTCTGTTTGTCTGTCTGTCTGTCTGTCAGTCTGTCTGTCTGTCTGTCTGTCAGTCTCCTTTCTGTTTGTGATTCGTTTGTGTGGCTCGTAAGTCAGTGTGTGTGTGTGTGTGTGTGTGTGTGTGTGTGTGTGTGTGTGTGCGTGTGCGTGCGTGTGCGTGTGCGTGCGTGTGCGTGTGCGTATGCGTATGTGTGTGTGTGTGCGTGCGTGCGCGCATGCGTGTATGTACGTGAGAGAGAGAGAGAGAGAGAGAGAGAGAGAGAGAGAGAGAGAGAGAGAGAGAGAGAGAGAGAGAGAGACAAAGAGAGAGACAGAGACAAAGAGAGAGAGACAAGAGAGAGAGACAAAGACAAAAGAGAGAGAGAGAGAGAGAGAGAGAGAGAGAGAGAGAGAGAGAGAGAGAGAGAGAGAGAGAGAGAGACGCACACAGAGAGAGAGAGAGCCTATGTGGGTGTGTATGTGGGTGTGTCTCTATTTCATTCTCCTCTCATTCATTCTCTCTCTCTCTCTCTCTCTCTCTCTCTCTCTCTCTCTCTCTCTCTCTCTCTCTCTCTCTCTCTCTGTCTCTGTCTGTCTGTCTGTCTCTCTCCCTCTCTCTCTCTCTCTCTCTCTCTCTCTCTCTCTCTCTCTCTCTCTCTCTCTCTCTCTCTCTCTCTCTCTCTCTCTCTCTCTCTCTCTCTCTCTCTCTCTCTCTCTCTCTCTCTCTCTCTCTCTCTCTCTCTCTATCTATCTATCTAACTATCCATCTATCTCTGTCACCATAGCAGGATCACTGGAACAGTTTTCTTTGATTTTAAAAAAGCCTTTCATCTAGTTATTCACGACTTATTGCTGCAAAATATCGGTGTTTATTTTCAAAACACAGCAGTTGTAGCTTTATTTCAATCATATCTAATTAATAGGCGTCAGCATGTTTATTTAAAAGGTAGGTTATCGTCAGTATGAATACTTCAATGTGGAGGCTCTATTCAAGGCTCTATTCTTGGACCTCTCCTTTTCGGTATTTTTGTCAACGACCTTCCAATGCTTGTATCAAACGATAATATTGATTGTGATCTATTTGCTGATGACAGTTCCATCCACAGTAATCATACTGACACACAAAATGTAGAATTATCATTACAAAAAAGCATAACTGACACTTCTGAATGGTGCCTTCATAACCATATGGTACCAAAACAAAACCAAACTAAAAGTATGGTAATAACATCGCGTCAAAAACACCAACAGCAACCCATCACCATATCCCTAAAAAATAAATCCAATTGAACAAATTAATGGTCTTAGGTGTTATCATCGATAACCAGTTTAAATGGCAATCACACATCAACCATGTATGCAAACAGGTCGCCCGCAATTTATTCCTCCTAAAAAAAACCTTAGCCACAATGTTGACACCCACACTCGCAAGCTATTTTATGAAGCTCACTGTCTTAGTCGTATCAATTACGCTTCTACAGTCTGGAGTGGAGCAAGTAGAAATCATCTCAAGCGCATAAACTCCTTGCATAGAAGGGCAGCAAATCTCATCCTCCCCGATAGTAATCTAACTACTGATCAGAAACTTAACGAGTTACAAATTTTACCCCTAGACAAACACCTGCTCTACAATAAAAAGTTTTTATGTTAAAAGTTCATTCAGATATTGCAACCCGATACCTTTTTAACTTCATCCATACAGGAACGCTACGCTACAATTCAGTAAAATACATACTACCTCGTGTCCATATCGACCTATTCAAGTCAAGCTTTGCGTATTAATATTATGGACCAACTATCTGGAATTTTGTCCCCATGCCTATCAAAGACTGCCAATCATTGCAAACTTGTAAACTACTACATGTGCGGAATGTTCTTCTTGAGGACGATATATCATCACAATAAGTGACTATACTATTACTATACTATGTGTGCCATCCATTTTAGTATAGGCATAAAATAATAGTAACATTTCCAATGAGCTGTCTTATTACAGCAATACAGTCCTATTGTTATTTGATTGACTTTATGTGTTTATTTTATTCTGTTTTATTTGATTATGTTTTTAACTTTTCCTTTGATGTGTGAATCTGTGTACTGATTTGTGTATTTTATGATAATCACTTTATAATAATCATGATTAATCATCTTCTCAATTATGTAACGTCTTGTTAGTTGTTTTTTTCTTTCTTCTTAAACTTTGATTAATTTTGATGCCTTCATCATTATGAATGCCTATATTTGTTTGCCTTTTTGTTTTACTCTCTCTCTCTCTCTCTCTCTCTCTCTCTCTCTCTCTCTCTCTCTCTCTCTCTCTCTCTCTCTCTCTCTCTCTCTCTCTCTCTCTCTCTCTCTCTCTCTCTCTCTCTCTCTCTCTCTCTCTCTCTCTCTCTCTCTCTCTCTCTCTCTCTGTATAATACGCGCGCGTTTGGGCATGTTTAAGTGTCTGGGTCTGTGTTTGTCTTTCTAAGTGGGTGCTCATCGATTTTCTTCTTCTTCTGTTTAGTTCGTCTTTTCATCAGTTTGAGAGATTGACAGACCCTGATACCAGGAAGTCTGTGAAAGTTTTAAAACTCTTTTAAATTTGGCTTTCAGTTTAACTTATTACGTCTGGTTGGAAGTTTGTGTATTTTAGAAACTATAACAAAAATCGTGTTTGGAGCTTTGTCTGCGTTTGGATTGTTTATTTGAATTCAAAGCGTGTCTGGTTTTAAAAGTATTTCGCTGGGTGAAATAGGTGTGTTTCTTGCGAAGAACGTTTCGACTGGGTGGAAATGTCTTTGTCGTTTCAACTCTATGGTTATGTGCGAGTTTTACAGTAAAATTGTGCCGAAGTTACACTCTGTGGTCGTTCATGCATCAATATGTTAGAATTAGAGTGTGTTTGGTTCAAATCAAATTCATTCGATTCAAAATGTACATTATATAAGCGTGTTAACTTTGATGTTGTTATCGGGTGTTTGTATGAACTTTCCCTCCACTAATGCTTGCTTGGCCTGTTTGGGCTGTTGATTGTGCAAACATTCTATTTCTTTTCTATTTTCGCAATTGCAAAAGGTCTTGTTTAGTTTTCAAATGAAGCTTGACATGCGTCCGTCAGTTTGCGTAGAATTTCTCAGTTTGTAAATTAGGCTTTGCGCGTATTACTAAAATGCCTCAATGTTTGCGAATTAAAGATTTTAGCCAGAGTGTTTCTGGGGCGGGTTTGAAAATAAAGTTAAGAAAACAGAGCGACAGAACAGACAGACAGACGGAGACACATACGTGACCCAGCACAAAGAAAGGGACATTAAGTCGCTGGGATAGTTTCTCACAACAGGCTTGCAAAGTTAAAAAAAAAATCCCGTGTTGTGTCCATTTTGAGTTATGGGTATTTTTGTGTTCTCTAACATCTTATTTTTCATATTTATAAAGGATAATCTTAAATATGGTCTCTAAATGGTCTTATCGGTGTTTTAAAACGAGTAGGTCAATGCATTTTCTTCAGCTAGGCTGTACTTTAGACTGTGTTGTTTCAAAATGGTTCACGCTCACCCTACTAACTTTAAATGCTCATAACTTGGAACAGAAACAGATACAAGAATGGTTCTTGTATCATTAGAACGATAAGCATCTTACGTTTTGAAATGTATAATTTTCTCAGAATGGTCCGATTTTGACACTTAATGTCCCTTTCGTGGTGCTGGGTCAGATATAATGATACGTATGTTAAACTGGCAGACAGACACACTTAGAAAGAGGTTTGTTTCTACTGGCCACTGCAACTAGGGTTATTAACGCCATTGATGGCAAGAGAGTTAAACCCTTGTTGGTCAGTATTCAAAAGGGCATTCACTCTTGCAAAAGGCAGCCATTCAGTGGCCTCAAATAGGGTTATTGGCGAGAGTTATGCCCTTGTTTGGTCAGTACTCAACCATCTTCCCCCACCCACAAATACCATTCACTCTTGCAAAAGGTGGTCAATGCAGTGTCCAATGAGAGGAGCGCGTTTTGTCATGTTGTTTCTGTCCTGATTCTGTTACTTTGGACGTTTCCAAGCAAAACGCAAAGGGTGTTCTCTTCTATTTGTAGTCGTGTTGAGCAGTACTACTCGACACAATAGTTCAATGATAGATTGAAACCGCTTGCCTTCTGTTAGTTAACTAACGTTACTTTTTTTTAAAAATAAGCCCGTATGAAAAGTCTGAAGTGTAAAGTGGAGAGGAATGACAGAGAGAGAGACTTCAAACTTCAAATACTTTATTTTACCAGGATAAGAATTTAGGCTGGGCCTAGTCTTCCATTCTGTCCTTGGTTCTAGGCATGCAACATGTAACTAATACTATGAAAATGAACATTGAGACGCAGGAACATCGCCAACAGAAACAACCAGAACAGTAATATAGCAACGACATGGTAGGCAGAGCACCAAACATCAGCACTAAAAACAGAGAGATGAACAGATCGAGACAGAGAGAGAGAGAGAGAGAGAGAGAGAGAGAGAGAGAGAGAGAGAGAGAGAGAGAGAGAGAGAGAGAGAGAGAGAGAGAGAGAGAGAGAGAGAGAGAGAGAGAGAGAGAGAGAGAGAGAGAGAGAGTGAAAGTGAGAGAGAGTGAAAGAGAGAGAGAGAGAGAGAGAGAGAGAGAGAGAGAGAGAGTGAGAGAGAGAGAGAGAGAGAGAGAGAGAGAGAGAGAGAGAGAGAGAGAGAGAGAGAGAGAGAGGGGGGGGGGCAGGGTGTATACAAAAAGCATATTTCCATCTAATAATCGGACAATTTTATGCCCTCCTTTTCTGAAGAAGCTTCCAGCTAGCTTTGTGTGATAGTGAGTTGATCGAACACATGCTCGGTGCCTCTTCTCGTCTAGCCAGTCCAACGGTTGCATGAGTGGAAACGCCGCGGAACGTTTGGGTAAAACAAAATCCAGTAAACCCTTTTTTTTCAATTTCTCACCGAAAGCGCCCGTAATGTTGCAAAAAAAATTTTGGAAGCGTGTAGACATGCGAACAGTCTTGCGTAATCGTGTGTGAATTTTGGGTTTGCGCATGAATATTTGGTTCTAACTTATATTTTCATGTATCTAATTCCATTATATTTTATCTTATTTATTCGTTTATTCAGTTTATTCGTTTATTGATGTGTGTGTGTGCTTCGTGGTTTGTTTTTTTAATTTTGATAAGGTTCAGTCAAGACTCTGTCAGTCTCATTGCATCGCTTTTGTATCATTTCCAATTATGTTATCGTTTCTATTATTCGTGTCATTATTGATTAAGAAAGGAATGGGTA
>CM065693.1:36331640-36351640 GCA_017654935.2 Phymorhynchus buccinoides
TACAGTCTCTCTCTCTCTCTCTCTCTCTCTCTCTCTCTCTCTCTCTCTCTCTCTCTCTCTCTCTCTCTCTCTCTCTCTCTCTCTCTATCTATCTATCTATCTATCTCCTCTCTCTCTCTCTCTCTCTCTCTCTCTCTCTCTCTCTCTCTCTCTCTCTCTCTCTCTCTCTCTCTCTCTCTCTCTGAAGACGTTTTGTCTTTCTGATCGCATAGGATTATCAATATTGTGAGGATTTTTCGACTAATGCTTTGGCATTTAAAAATATATATTTTGTTCCATTTTCTCTTTTATTCTTATGTTTACACTTCGTTCTTGTTGGTGTGATATCTATTAAAAATTATTCTTCGTTTTTGTACTTATTTCCTTGCAAACTGGTATAATTCCGCCAATATTTACGCTGCGTGACTATTTTGAACTGGGCACGCCATACGTTTTGTTTGTTGTTGCTCCAGTTGCCATTCATGTTTCTTTCGAAAATGCAATCTTCTACCATGAAAAATCACCCCAAATCACTTTTTGGCATGATTTGGGGTTTTGGGTGGTTTAGATTCCAAAAACCCTTACGGGTTTTGCTATATCAACAGTTATTGCAGGTGAGTGCTTTTAGTATTTTTAATTTATTTATTTATGAGGTGGGTGTATTAGAATTGAAACAAACATTGACCTAATTAAATATTCATAAACTTCAAATTGCAATATCTCGGCTTCTACAATACATAGACACCAAATTTAAACACGAAAATGAACGCCATTTCTCCTTCCAAGCCCCAATCCAATTCACCCAAAGAGTGAATCTAAAAACGTTTTTCATTGGTTGTTGGTAAAGGCTCACATAGCAGAGACCTAGTTTTCAGCCAATCAGAGGCGGCGTTTCAGCAGCAGCTCTTGCCATACTTTTCTTTGTGTCAAAGTTGCTGGAAAATCTAAGCACAACACAAGTTTCGTTTTCCACTACGGTTTATCTCAAAGTAAATCACTTGCAGATCGCAGCAAAACAAGAACATTCTCCTGTCCAAGGCCTGCAAAAAGCACGAGCGATTTCACAGCTCCACAACCTTCTTTCTGTCGGAGTACCAAAAAGTACTTTAACCAAAGCCAATACGCTTGAGAGTGGGAGTGGTTATCAGAGAAGGGTAGATAAGAGAAATATAAAAGTTTCAAGTAAATCCACCGCTCAGGTGCTACTTTGCAACTGTAAGGACATTATTTATTGATGGACCCACGTAGGTAGTAACATTCTGATGTTTGCTATCATGCGTTCACTTTCTGTCTTTTGAGGATTTTTTGTTGTTGACATTTTTCATTTTCTTCTTTTCTTTTCTTTCCAATTATCTTTTTTTCTGTCTATCCATTCCCCGCTTTCCTTCCATACTAAGTTTGTCTGTCTGTCTGTCTGTCTCTCTCTCTCTCTCTCGCTCTCTCTCTATCTCTCTCTCTCTCTCTCTCTCTCTCTCTCTCTCTCTCTCTCTCTCTCTCTCTCTCTCTCTCTCTCTCTCTCTCTCTCTCTCTCTCTCTCTCTCTCTCTCTCTCTCTCTCTCTCTCTCTCTCTCTCTCTCTCTCTCTCTCTCTCTCTCTCTCTCTCTCTCTCTCTCTCTCTTAGAAGAATAGGCATCGCCTACATTTTTTATCCTTGTTAAATAAAGTTTTTCAGTGTTTTCGCTCTCGCTCTCTCTCCCTCTCTCTCCCTCCCTCTCTCTCTCTCTCTCTCCTTCTCTCCCTATCTCTCTCTCTCTCTCCCTCTCTCTCTCTCTCTCTCTCTCTCTCTCTCTTTCTCTCTCTCACTCACTCACCTATGTGACACATGGCTTTCAGCAATCAACCAAGGCAAAATGACAGGCTCTGTATTCCTAGACTTTAAGAAAGCGTTTGATTTTGTGAATCATGAAATATTACTTAAAAAACTGGCGCTATATTTACGAGACGAAAACACGATCTCTTTCTTTGCATCTTATCTTACTAATAGAACACAGTTTGTTTTTAGTAATGGCACAAACTCGTGCACTGAGATCATAAAGGCTGGTGTACCCCAAGGATCAGTCTTAGGGCCTCTTCTATTCTGCCTATTCATTAATGATCTACCTTTATCAATATCGGCTGACTCTGTCTCGTGTGATCTCTTTGCTGATGACACCTCTCTCCATTCTAGTGCATCAAACCTGTCTTCGATTCAAACCTCTCTTCAGTCAGCTTTGCATGATGTTTCTGATTGGTGTTACCAAAACCTTATGGTCCTCAATCCTAAAAAAACCAAAAGCATGTTAATTACCTCAAGACAAAAACATCAAATAGAACCTCTAATTTTAAATGTTCATATTAATGGCAATGCCATAGACCAAGTACGCGAGCACCGAGTCCTAGGAGTGATACTAGATGACGAACTAAAATGGCAACTCCATATTGAAAAGATGACACATCGCAGCTTATTCCTACTAAAAAAACTTACACCCTTCATAGATATAGACGCACGCACGATGTTTTTTCATGCCCACTGTCTCTCCCACATTAATTACGCATCTGTAGTCTGGGACTCTGCTGCTAATTGTCACCTATTAAAACTCAATTCTATGCACAAAAGGGGAGCTAAAATAATCCTTCCTGATCCTGAACTCAGTACAGCAGAAAAACAAGCCCAGTTAAACATACTTCCACTGCAATCACAGCTTAGCTATAATAAAGCCATTCTCATGTACAAAGTACACTATGACTTAGCTCCACAATACCTGAAAAATCTACTTACACAAGCCTCACATCGCTATGGTTCAAGTAACTATATTCTACCACACACAAGAATAGATAAATTCAAGTCAAGTTTTACTTTCTCGGGTTCCTCCATATGGAATTCCCTTCAGTCCGACATTAGATTATGCTCCTCTATCTCAACCTTCAAAACGAGTCTCCGAGAGACACTTACATTCGACCCTCCATGATTTTTTTTCTTTTTTTTTTTCTTCTTCATATATCCCGATACGCTATATTGCTAATTACGATGTCATGTATTCACATCACTCTGTTTACTATTCTCCAACAATGTGCTAAAATCAATGTTTAAATTGTCCGCACTTTATTGCTAATTGCTACCGGTTTCATACCATAGGCTGCATTAGTTTGCCCTGTTCTAAAATGTATAGTTCTTTTATACGTGCTTCAACATATATCTGTGCGTATGTGCATGTATTCTTGCGTGTGCCGCGCGCACGTGCAGGTGTGTGCGTGTATGGTTACACGCATGTATGCCCGCACAAGTATTAACAATTATACCTGTGCGTACGTAATTCTATAAATTCGTATTTCAACCTGTCTGTATCATAATACCTGCTTTGCTACCTTTATGTTCAATTATGTATGTGTAATTTTATGCCTTGCCATGTTTGTATTCTATGTTCGTATATGTACAAAGGTGCTACCTTTATGTTCAAATCTGTATGTGTAATATCATGCCTTGCCATGTTTGTATTCTATGTTCGTGTATGTACCAAGGACAGATTGGAAGACTAGGCGTTGCCTAAAATCTTTATCCTTGCAAAATAAAGTTCAAGTTTTTTTCAAGTTTTCTCTCTCTTTCTCTCTCTCTCTCTCTCTCTCTCTCTCTCTCTCTCTCTCTCTCTCTTCTCTCTCTCTCTCTCTCTCTCTCTCTCTCTCTCTCTCTCTCTCTCTCTCTCTCTCTCTCTCTCTCTCTCTCTCTCTCTCTCTCTCTCTCTCTCTCTCTCTCTCTCTCTCTCTCTCTCTCTCTCTCTCTCTCTCTCTCTCTCTCCCCATTTGTCTTTTCACTTTTGGTTTAAACAAGAATTTATTCAAGAATAGAAAATCATAGCAAAGCAGCAATACATTTATGAACTTCGAGTACAACAAGCTAAGAGCTTATAAAGCGTACTCTAATATTTAAGTTGCACAGTAAGGACTGCACGCGCAAAACTAATCTAACATTGAAAAAATAATAACATAAAAGCAACAACAGTAGTAAACACTTATATACAAAAAGGGGGGAAAAAGAACAGAAAAAAAGAAAATACACAACAAAATTAAGTAAATCTAAACTACATGAATTTTAGGGGCAATATAAAACATAATGTCAGCTTGCATTGAATCAGAGTCATCACAAAGCTATACCTACCACTGTTTTCACTTGTGTGCATGCGTTAGTTAACTTTGTTATTGAATGTTCTATTTTCCCCCAGGGCTGGGTGGAAAAAAGCATTGTATTGCTTATCATGTTTCCCTGGCCAAATACAATTTTGTTTTCGTTTTTGTTTTTTCGTTTGTCTCTCTGTGTCTTTCTGTGTCTGTCTGCAATTATAAAATAAAAAAAAAGCTCCGTACACAAGACCGCGGTTGTATATTGTACAGGAAGGGAAGGAAGGAAGGAGGGAAGGAAGACTTTGGAATGTAATGAAGTGCCAAGCTCCTATTGATTCTTTTGGTTAACAAAACACACTGACAAGTCATCTCCTGCTAGTCATAATTATGCCCAAAAGCCTTGCGTTCTGCGAGGAACAACGTTCACATAATCTCAATGTTCTCTAGTGCTCTCCCTCTCTCTCTATGTATCTATGTCTCTCTATCTCTCTGTCACTCTGTCTCCCTGTCTGTCTGTCTCTGTCTGTCTCTGTCTCTCTCTCTCTCTCTCTCTCTCTCTCTCTCTCTCTCTCTCTCTCTCTCTCTCTCTCTCTCTCTCTCTCCCTACTCTCTCTTTGTGTCTTTCTGTCTCTGTCTCTGTTTCTCTGTCTCTGTCTATGTCTCTCTCTCTCTCTCTCTCTCTCTCTCTCTCTCTCTCTCTCTCTCTCTCTCTCTCTCTCTCTCTCTCTCTCTCTCTCTCCTTCTCTCTCTCTCTCTCTTCTCTCTCTCTCTCTCTCTCTCTCTCTCTCTCTCTCTCTCTCTCTCTCTCTCTCTCTCTCTCTCTCTCTCTCTCTCTCTCTCTCTCTCCCTCACTCCCTCCCTTTCTCTCTGTGTCTCTCTCTGTCTCTATTGTCTCTCTGTGTCTTTCTCTGTCTGTCTGTCTGTCTGTATGTATGTATGTATGTATGTATGTATGTATGTATGTATGTATGTATGTATGTATGTATGTATGTATGTATGTATGTATGTATGTATGTATCTCTCTCTCTCTCTCTCTCTCTCTCTCTCTCTCTCTCTCTCTCTCTCTCTCTCTCTCTCTCTCTCTCTCTCTCTCTCTCTCGCATCAATGTTGCATAGCTGTAAAGTCTAGAAGCTTTTGCTGGAGACAGAAAAAGAAAAAAAAACATACATCAAATTGATAAGCAGTTTGTAATGGGCTTAGCCCGACTTTTTTGTCTACCCACAAAGTAAAAAAAAAGGAAAAGAGTACATATCTATAAATATAAAAACCTTTAATTATCTGTCCTTTTTTCTATCTTTTGTGAGTATGTCTGTATATTAGTGAGCCGAATGTATATCTGGAGAAAGAGATGCGGACAGATATAATAGAGACAGACACAAAGTGAAAACTAGACTTTAAACACATGTGTGTGTCTGTATGCATGTGTGTGTGTGTGTGTCTTTCTGCCTGCGTACGTTGTGTGTGAGTGTATTTGTATGTATATCTTCTAATGTTTGTGTATGTGTATTGGTGTATGTGGTCAGTCCGTGCAACTCAGTTGCTTTGGCATACTGAGTGAAAGATGAATAATGAGTCGGTGTCGACACGTGTGTGTGTGTGTGTGTGTGTGTGTGTGTGTGTGTGTGTGTGTGTGTGTGTGTGTGTGTGTGTGTGTGTGTGTGTGTGTGTGTGTGTGTGTGAGAGAGAGAGAGAGAGAGAGAGAGAGAGAGAGAGAGAGAGAGAGAGAGAGAGAGAGAGAGAGAGAGAGAGAGAGAGAGAGAGAGAGAGAGAGAGAGAGAGAGAGAGTTGCTTTGCATATGCGTTGTTGCTGGTTTGTGTCATTCTTAAATGCTATTTTTGTTATCTACTTGTTCAGGAAGAATTGATTGTAAAGCGCTTTGGGCTCATTTGAGCTAAAGCGCTATATAAATGTACTATTGTTATTATTATTATTATACAAAGGCAAAACTTTTACTAACATTAGCCTAATGACTCGGAGAAAGGAAAGAGATGACGTAGTGTATGGAGGACCAGCCGAAAGCTGGCCATTGGTAATAATACGTAATATAGATCGGCAAGTAAGTGAAAGAGATTACAAATAGGAAGGACTTTTTCTTAAAGACACACTGACGCACCACGATTAAGTCCCTTGTTTTTTTCTGGGTAGCTCTGACCCACATACAAATTCCCAAATCAAATCAAATCAAATCAACTTTATTTCAAAAAACCCTGGGGGCACAAGAAAATGCATACACGTACCATTCACACCTGCGGCATCAAACATTCCAAACAATAGCCCAAAAGACACCATAACAGTACACATCAACATAGTATTACATAGGCTCCAAACAAAAACAACAAAAACTTTTTTTTTTTTTAACAGTACTCATCACCATAATATTATAGACAGGCACATTATACCATCATGCACAGATACACCTTCATACACACACACACACACACATATATACATGCACAACACAGTTGCTGGAATTGCACATATGAATCCTTTTTTTTTTAAACCGCTAATTAACATCTCCATTAACAAATATTGACATATGAAACAAGACAAGAAACAATTAGGACATAAACTCAGACATGGTGGCCAAGATGTGTGAATAATAGAATGTGAATGTGGTATGAGGTACGTGGTATCAACTAAGGTTCAGAACTCTTTTAAGATAACCTTTATGAAACAAACTAAACGACTGAGAGTTCTTTTATTTTTTGACTGAAATAAGGAATTAAACTTTATTACGTTTGGGTTTTTTAAACAATAATTTGGCAAATAACGTTTTCTAGCATCCTGAAACGTTTGACATTCAAAAACATAATGAAATTCATCTCCTAGAGCTTGGTGGTCGCACTTCGAGCAAAACCTTTCACTATGTGGGATATTTTGGATTCTCCCCGTTTGAATGGGTAATCTATGATTTAATGTTCTAAATTTTACAAAAAACAATAATAAGTTTTCGGGTAACATTTTGAAGTAATCCTCACAAGAAAACATATCTTTATTCAATTTATAGTTACTGAATATTTGTTTTTCTTCCAGCTGCGAGAACCACTGTTGGATAAATTGATCTTTTAGGGTGAGTAAAACTTTAGATTTAAACCAGTTTTGTGAAATATTGGTGTGTGGTTGCTGTAGCCACAAACCACTCAATCCAAGGTTATCTAATAAAGTTTTGACAGATAAAATGAAAGGTGACACATGTTTGTTTTCTTTATACAAATGTAACATAAAACGATACATGGTACATGATAATTTGGACTGGTTAGCATCATTGACAAGCTTAAACCAAAAATGCAACATTCTGCTCTTCGCTTGAATCTCTAAAGGGTACTGCCCCAATTCCCCATAAACCATACAGCTTGGTGTACTTTTATTTAATTTGAGAACAATTTTATAGTAACGAAGTTGTAGTTTTGAAGCTAAATCTGTCATGTTATGGCACCATACCTCACTTCCGTAAAGAAGAATGGGAGTAATCATTTTGTCGAATAACTCTATTTTTATATCTATAGGTAACATCATCTTTTTACACTTTTTTAAGAGGCAAAACATAGCTCGTGATGCTTTGTCATAGAGTTGTTTTTGGGCGACACTAAATTTATTGTTGTAGTTAAAATAGATGCCCAAATAATTATAGCCAAATACCATTTTGATACTTTTCCCCTCGTATTGGAATTGAGGAATATTTCGTATTTTACCTCTAGAAAACACAACAACTTCTGTTTTTTTTTAATATTAACTCGTAAATTCCATTTATTGCAATATTCATGCATTGCGTCTAATGCTTTTTGTAAGTCCTCTACTGATTCTGCACATAAAATTGTGTCATCAGCATATAATAATAGAAACATTTTTAGCATTATATTCTGTTCTTCTTCACTCCAACCTAGCCCCCCAGCCTCCCTCTTTAAAGTATGTAGCCCGTTCATGTCCTCTGATATCAAGGACTGAAAATCGTTAAGATAAACAGCAAACAATATTGGCGAAAGATTTTCTCCTTGACGGACCCCTGCTGAGCACTGAAAAGACTTTGAACAGTTTCCTTCCACCCTAACTACTGATTTTGCTATGCTATACATGTCTTTAATAACGCTTAAGATCAAACCGTCCACTCCAGAGTTAATTAGTTTCTGCCACAAAAAAGCTCTATTTACATAATCAAAGGCTTTTTTATAGTCAACAAACGCACAGTATAACTTTTTTCTTTTCGATAAAAAAGTAATCAATTATGCAATGTAGGGTGAAAATATGATCAGTGGTTGAATGTCCTGCACGGAAGCCTGCTTGTTCATGCCCTATTGTTGAATTGAGTTCGAAATAGTTGTTTAATCTATTATTAAGTAGACTAGTGAACAATTTGCCAAAGCAACTGAGCAATGTAATTCCTCTGTAGTTATTTGGGTCTTTATTACAACCTTTCTTTTTGTATATAGGTATTATTTCCCCAATGGCCCACACTTCTGGAATTTTGCCGCACGTTAGAACTAAATTGAAAACTTTTGTATATAATACTAACATTTTACTGCTTGAAGCTTTTAGAAATTCATTCAGTATTTTATCATGTCCATGGGCTTTGCTAGCCTTCAACTTCTGGATAGCTTTCTGAACTTCCTCTTCAGTGAAAAGGCTGTTTAGAATGCTGCTGCTGTTAACATCTACATCGGGGCTAGCCTCAGTGACCGTTTCACCAGAGGCGGTATCAGCTTGGTTCATGTTTTTAAAACTTCAAATTGACGCTGCTCTTTAAAATGATGTTTCGTTTCGAATTTGGGGGCATTTATATGTGAGTCAGACCTGGTCAAAACCAGATTTCGTTCCACCTATAAGAGGGAGAACACGTAAAACCCGTGATTTTGACACGTGATCTGGTGGGTCTTTAAGGAAGGGGGGGGATGGATGGATAACTGTAGAGGAAACAAGATGGCCAAGCCATGTGAGCGTGCTCCCAGATCAACAACAGCAAAACACTTCAACGCAGCTTTTGAAATAGTTTTCGGTCAACGCCTTTTTGCCCCTAAAAGGACGCCGTAGTTGATGCTTGTAACGTCTGTTATAGTGATGGTTAACCCTTTCACCGCCAAAGTCACATTTTAGCACCACAATGATTTAACACCTATGTCACTAAAAGGCATCAAATTGGGGTCTATTATCCAAAGACCCTATTGTCTTAGTTTTGGGAAGTAAGGATAGACCTGTGAAATGGTGGTCTTGGTTGATAATTGTAGTCTTGGTTTGAATGCTCATAATCTGATCCCATGTATCTTAATGTTACTATCTTAATATTAGGCGTATGTTATTATGCTTCTGTTGATTGTGTTGTTGATTGCTTTAAATATGTTCCTAATTTAATCCCATGTGTCTTAATGTTATCGTGCTTTCTGCGATTGTTTTGTGATATGTTTTTAAAATGATTTGATGTTGCACCTGAATGTAATTTCTCTGTTGAGATAATAAAGTATACTTGACTTGACTTGACTTGACTTGACCTTATTTTATATATGTCACAGAACAATCCCCAATACTGCAGATGGATTTTGTTCTCTACCCAGGTAAATTTGATGGAATGTTTGGCTGAAATATGGCTGGCGGTGGAAGGGTTAAAGGGTCGTTGAGTGCGAACTCTACATGGACTAAACGATATGAAAGAAATCATGGGAAGAGACGAGAGGGCAGCGAGGGTCAAACGGTGATACTATTTGGGAAGTGCTGTGTGCTGGTCAGTCGTTTCCGACTATGACTACCAGATAGTGGAGGGGTGCAGATGCTATTCTTGCGGGCTGGGTTAGAATTTGTTTATAGTGGAGATGCATTGCCCAGGGTACATCCCCACTCACTCGGCCAGATATATTCGAGGACAGCTGACTTTTGGGAAGGTCCACAAAGGCCAACCCATCCCTCTGGCTGCAGCACCGGAGCCGGTGCGAAGGCCCCTCCTCGTTTGAGAGTCATAGTCTTCAACAAGAGACTGAACTGTACCATGATTTTCCATTACTGTAATTTAAAAAACCGCATTAATTGTACAGCTCTCATGTTACTGTTGGCCCCTACTACAGGCTAATGTGAACCAATGATAACAGCCATTCGAATGCTTCAGAAGGAGAAACACACAAAATTGATGGAACTAGTAGGTGAAAAAAAACCTTTTACGAAGAAGTTAAAAATGGCAAGGAGGGGAATACGCGTCTGTATGAAAAATGTAAAGTGAAATCAGAAGGGCCGGGGACAAAATGGGAAGGAAAGGAGCATAGTAGATAACGTAATGTACATGTACTAAACCAGCGCCAGACAGATCAGAGCCTACTAGAGACGGCCACCAGACGCTCTTCACTCGGTGATCGATGGTATAAGGAAGGACTGTTAACAGCAGACAAGAGCCACAAAGCCACTCAAGACTGTCTTCACTCTCCCCGCACAAACCACGCGTCTGAAATGAATAACGTGTTGGACATTTATGAGTCAGTCAGGGTTTTTATGTATTATATAAACTTTTTTTTTCGGGGGGTTAGTTGATGAAACTTTTTTTACAGTATGTCTCTCCTTTTTGTACTCTGTTTACGTGATGGCTTATATTATAGATTATCCTTCACAATTCTGTGGTTTCTGCCCACACGAAGTTTTGTTGACAAGTTAGTTCAATGACATTTGTTGCCGGGACAAATCTGCTATCAATCAATGCACGCATGTTACATTCATACGGTTCCAATAGGATCAAGAAGTTTGTGTGTGTTAATCTTTCTGTTTTTATTTATGTTAGTTCAGACCAGAGATGGCTTTTTTGTGCTATTGTTAGCAAACATGATTGCGTTTTTATATTTTGACTTATGAATTAAACTTGGTATATGAAAACATGAAAGAAAGTGTCAAACAAAACGGTGTCGAAGAAGATGACACAAGTCGACAGAAAACATAACTCAAGGAAAAGATAAAAATATTAAAAAAACCTGCTGATGACATTGACAATGAAAAGAATTTTGGTTCGAGAATGTTAAAGTTTAGATGATGAACGCGATCTCGACAACTATGACGATTAGTAGAAAGCATATGAAAACTAACGCGACGATAACGATGTCGAAGAAGAAAACGAGGATGATTTTCATCATGCACATCACGGATATTTTGAAGAGTAGAGAAAATAGATGCACATCTGATAAAATTGTATAAGACTATATATATATTGGAAATGTGTTTCAAAATATGCTTACTATCATAGGCCTACTATAAGGTAGGAAGCAAGATGTAAGGGTGGAACTGGAGAAAATAAAGTTGTAGAGCAAATAAAATGTTCAGTTATAATACAACATGGGCACGCACAACAAATTAGCGCAAAACGCGTCCCTATTGATTGGATAGTTGTAGCAAGTTTATACCACCTGCCCATTCAGATTGCAACAATGCCATATAAATATGACAGAACACACACGCGCGCGCGCGCGTGCGCACACGCAGGTATGCAAGGACGCAAGCATGCACGCACGCACACACACACACACTCACATACACACGCACGCACGCACACACATACTCACATAGACACGCACGCACACACGCACGCACACACGCACGCACACGCGCACACACACACGCACACACACACACACACACACACACACACACACAACACACCACACACACACACACACACACACACACACACACACACACACACACACACACACACACACACACACACACACACACACACACACACACACACACACTTGTAATTTTGTAAGCCTGAATGTCGTATGATACCGTTCTGTTTCTATTACACAAACAAAAGCTGTTATTATGAATGACACCACCACGTGCAGCCCTCAAACACAACAATGTCCCCAGCGTTTAGAATATAACAACCCTCACTAACAATCCGAGCAAATGGGGTTCTCAGTTAAAGGGCCCTTTACAAAAAATAATAATGACACATAATCGCTAGTTGTCTCTGTATCAATTGGCTTTAGCTGAATGTCAACGACCAGATTGTCTACTTCATAAAATAGAGAATTACTTTATAGTTATAGAAACAAAAACGTGGGGATACCGGGGGGGGGGGGGTGTCTTTCGTAAAAATAGTTCCTCCACCTTCTGGAAGTTCTGTGATTGCAACTTCCCCTAATCTGCCACTCTCTTTGACTCTGTCTTTTCCCTTTGCTTTCTGTCATCTATCTTTCTGACTTATTGTCCCATTCTCCTGCCTTGAAAAAAAGTCCTTTTTTTCTTCTCCTTTGAGCTCCTCCGAAATCGGAATGTGTCGGCTCTACTCAGCGGGGAGACCAGTGAAAACTGAAAACCGAACACATTTATGTACCTTACCCATTATGGCCTGGGAACACAGAAGAAGAAGAAGAAGAAGGAGAAGGAGAAGGAGAAGAAGAAGAAGAAGAAAGAAGTTATGGAAAACCGACTTTTTAAAAACGGGAATAAAGGATACAGATAAACAGATTTTGGTCCGGAACTCTCAAAAAGTTGCTGTCCGTGTGAGTAATTTGGTGTAAGTGATGGGATGACACTTGTGTTATTGTCCATTAATAATGATAATAAACGATAATAGCCGGTTGTCTTGTCGTTGTTATTCTCTGTCGATTGGTGAAAATTGTCAGCTGTTGTTTCAAAACCCTGGTGATGTATATATGTCATGTGCTAGAGTTATTGCTGGGTTGTTATTTTTTAGTCCCCGAGCCGAAGGTTCGGGGAGCTATTGTTTTTGTCTGGTCCGTCCGTCCGTCCGTCCGGTGTCCGTCCGTCCGGCGTGCCTCCGTCCGTCCGGCTATTCGTCCGTTTTTCTCAAAAACTATTCAGTGTATCATCATCAAATTTGGCATACTAGTTTGCCAAGATGCAAGCTATCCACTGATGTATTTAGTTTTACATTAAGGTCAAGGTCGCGCCAGCTACGGGGTTCAAACCCCGAAACACATAATCGCTAATATCTCGCGAAGTTTTGCATGTATTTCAATGCAGTTTTTTTCACAACATTTCTTGATGAATGGTCTATAACAGAGCTGTCATGAATGTTTCTGTGCGCGCGTGTGCGTGCGCTCAAATCACGGGTCCGAACCCCAAGGCTATATATAAACAACTATTCAGTTACGTGCTGTTTTGATGCGTTTTTATGTAGTTACGTGCTGTTTTGATGCGTTTTTATGTATGTGTACAACCGACACATTCCGATTTCGGAGTAGCTCGGCGATGCTGCGACCCCTCGCAGCCGCTCAGCGTTGCACTTGTTGAGTGTTGCCTTTGCTTGATTTATTGTGGTTATGTCGATCTGACGTTCTGGTCCTTTAACCCTTTCACCGCCAATGTCGCATTTTAGCACCACAATGGTTTAACACCCCTGTCACTAAAAAGCATGAAATCAGGGCCTATTATCTGAAGACCCTATTTTCGTAATTTTGGGAGGTAAGGATAGGCCTAATGTTATGCATGTCACAGAGAAATTTGCAATATTGCAGTTGCTGTTTTTCTGTACCCAGGTAAGCTAAATGGTATTTTTTGGCTGAAAATGGCTGGCGGCGAAAGGGTTAAAGCGTGTGTTTGCCATGAGCGCGTTTATGTAAAACAAAAATCTGTTTAACGTCCTCCGGTCTGGAACAGACATTGGGACATTAGTAGATATAAAGATGGTTGGAACGATCCTGGAGGCAATGCCCGGAGGCAGTGCAACGTCAATAAAGTCCAGATTTTTTTTTAGCAATACAGATATGTATATGCATGTGTCTGTGTTCTGTGCGCATATCAAGGTGTGTCTGTGTGCGCGCGCGCGGCACGTGCACATGTGCGTTCGTTCGTCTGTATGTTTGTGTGTGTTTCTTGTAGTGTAGCGTAAGTGTGTGTTTCTTGTAGTGTAGCGTAAGTGTGTGTTTCTTGTAGTGTAGCGTAAGTGTGTGTTTCTTGTAGTGTAGCGTAAGTGTGTGTTTCTTGTAGTGTAGCGTAAGTGTGTGTTTCTTGTAGTGTAGCGTAAGTGTGTGTTTCTTGTAGTGTAGCGTAAGTGTGTGTTTGTGTGTGAATACTTTATCTGTTATAAAGGGAAGGGTTGAGGGAAGGATCAATTATGAGTGGAAACCGTCCTGTATATGGCTTGACAATTTGTAAATTTAAAAAGGGGGTTGCATATTGCATTAGGCACATAGTTAAACTTCAAACTTCAAACACATTATTTTACAAGGATAAGAATTTAGGCTGAGCCTAGTCTTCCATTCTGTCCTTGGTTCTGAGCATGCAATACATAACTAATGCTATAAATGAACATTGAGACTCGGGAATATCACCAACAGAAACAACAACAGTAATATAGGAACGACATGGTAGTTAGCCACAGGAAGGCGGTTGTTCCCCCTTATGTGAACGTAATTAGAGGCAGGGTATAACAGAGAGATAGAGGGGGGTGGGAGACAAGACACAGAGACAGAGAGAGAGAGAGAGTGTGTGTATGTGTGTGTGTGGGGGGGGGGGCGTGCGTGCGTGCGTGCATGCGCGCGCGCGCGCGCGCGCGCGCGCGTGTGTGTGTGTATATGTATGTGTGTGTGTGTGTGTGCGTGCGCGCGTGTGTGTGTGTGATAGAGAGAGAGAGAGAGGGAGAGAGAGAGACAGATAGAGACAGAGATACATAGAGAGAGACAGAGAGAGAGTGAGAGACGGAGAGAGAGAGTGAGAGAGAGAGAGAGAGAGAGAGAGAGAGAGAGAGAGAGAGAGAGAGAGAGAGACAGACAGACAGACAGACAGACAGACAGACAGACAGACAGACAGACAGACAGACAGACAGACAGACAGACAGGCAGCTCGAATTAAAACTGAGCAAAACGCTTGCGGGAAGAAACCCGACTTTCTAGCGACCCGTGACTTCATTAAGGGCAGTCCAAGGTGATAATTAATTAACCCTTGTCCACTGTCTGCTCGTGACGAGTACTCAGGCAATGATTGCCCAAGGTCAACTCAGTGTTCCTTAACCAATGCTGCTTAACGCAAAAGCCAATTAGCACTGACTTGCACTCGGTGATGGAAGTTCATTTAACGTCCTCCGGCCTGGAACAGGCACGTATGGGACATTAACAACTATAAAGGTAGAGAGACGATCCTGGAGGTACTGCAATCCCAAGATAATCAAGATAGTTAATAATACAATCCTTACATCGTAATACTGACTGCACTCGTCAATGAATGGGTAAAAAAGGAAAGTGGGTGGGGGTGGACTTGAGAGGGTGGAATGGGGTGGACTTGGAGAATAGCGTGGGGGGGTGGGGGGGTGGATGAAGGGTGAAATGTTTGGGTAAGTTGGGTATTGAGGTAATAATAATAATGATGATGATGATAATGACCATGATGATTATGGTATGCAATTAAGGCAATTTTTTAAGACTAAACTAAATATACTTGTTGCACGCTTTCGGGTTAATTGATGGTGATTCAAGTCGTGGGTGTGGTCAGGAATTTTGGTGGGGTTAATGGCAGTGCATGTATGCGTGCGTGCGTGCGTGCATGCATGTGTGCGTGTGACTCTGTGCCTGATTAGTTGTATTGATCTATAGACGTGCAGCACCATACACACAAATACACATTATAGATGCATACAGATACATGTTTATTCTGTCCCAAGTTCTTGACAACAACCAGCATTAAATGTAGAACCCCCCCCCACCCCCCCACCCCCCCACCCCCACCCCCCCCACACACACACCGTGGGGATGCCGAGGGGGTCTTTCGTACAAATAGTTCCCTCACCTTGTGGAAGTTCTGTGCTTGTAACTTCCTGTAATCTGCCACACTCTTTGACTCTGCCTTTTCCCTTTGCTTTGTGTCATCTACCATCCTTCTGCCTTATTGGTCCACTCTTTTGCCTTCTTTTTTTCAAGAAACATACATACATGTTTATTCTAAGTTTCCAGTCGAAGACGGGGGTCATGCTGGGCCTAATTATTTCTTTCTTAGGCCCATATCGACAGCATGACGCATCTGAAAACTGTCTTGAGTGTTCGAAGAAGAAGAAGAAGAAGAAGGAGGAAAGAAAGAAAGAAAGAAACGTGGATGAACACTTTCAAAATGAAAAGTCTATTCGGATACAAAACCATCACCCTCTGTCTCCTTCCCTCCCCCTCCTTCCCTCCCCCACATTCCACCCCTCGCATCCTTCTCACTCATCATCCACCCCCACCCCTACCCCCGTGACATTCAGTTGTCAAAGAAGTTAAGTTACTCTTCTGTGGTCCACTGCCTTTCATCTCTACCCTGTGCAATCCATCACTTCACCCTGTACCCCACCCTTGCCTCTCTCTCTCTCTCTCTCTCTCTCTCTCTCTCTCTCTCTCTCTCTCTCTCTCTCTCTCTCTCTCTCTCTCTCTCTCTCTCTCTCTCTTTGCTGGTGTTTTTTGTGTAGTCACAGTTCTATAAGAACGGGACTACTATACGACGGGGACGAGTGTCAAGCTACTATCTGATGAAAACCTTACTAATACTACTAACCCATGAAAAGACTACTACTATTATTTTCAGCAGTTAGTAGTATTAGTAAGGTTTTCATCAGATAGTAGCTTGACAGACGAGGTCTGTGCATTTCTTTGCTGTCCGTGTGTGTGTGTGTGTGTGTGTGTGTGCGTGTGCGTGCGTGCGCGCGCGCGTGCGTGCGTGCGTGCGTGCGTGCGTGCGTATGTGTGTGTGTGGTTTTTTTTATATGTGTATGTGTGTGTGCGTGTGTGCGCGTGTGTGACCCAAATCTGCTCTAGTCCATAGCACCTAAACCACTGCACCAATCGTAATAAAACTTGGTACAATGATTCCTTAGGCCTTGCAGATGCTGCCCACTATGTCAGATGCACAGAACGACAAGCCATAACAACGTAATCCCAGTGAGTACATTGTGAACATTAAAGAAACACTGATTATTTAAAGGATAATGGGTGAACTTAAGCCAAAATAAGTATACTGAAAAGGGGTTACTAAATACTATTTTGTTGCAAAAAAATACAATGTTATACCAATACACGAAATTTTAAAAACAAAAATGCACAACGACCATAAAGTCCAAAATTAACTCCCCTGAATGTCATCAGTTGATGGAATTCATGGGAGATAATTCTAAATTTACAACATGTGGCACACACTTTATTTTTCCAATTTTTATTGTGTGTGTGTGTGTGTGTGTGTGTGTGTGTGTGTGTGTGTGTGTGTGTGTGTGTGTGTGTGTGTGTGCGCGTGTGTGTGTGTGTGTCTGAGGGGGAGTCCTGATATGTGTGTGGGTGTTGCTGGTAACTGAGACAACGTTTATAGGACGTTGCCCTCTTGTTTTCTTCTTCATTTCACTTTCCTGCATGAGAGAAACTTTCTTTCTTGGATGATTGGGGGGGGGGGGGGGGGGGGGGGCGAGGGAAAACTTGGTGAGATAAATTGAATGCTTAACTCGTCCTGAAAGTATTGTACTACAGATGTTCCATCACTGTTCAGAGAGAGACAAGAGGGGAGTGTGAGAGAGAGAGAGAGAGAGAGAGAGAGAGAGAGAGAGAGAGAGAGAGAGAGAGAGAGAGAGAGAGAGAGAGAGAGAGAAAGAGAGAGAGAGAGGGGAGAGAGAGAGAGAGAGAGAGAGAGAGAGAGAGAGAGAGAGAGAGAGAGAGAGAGAGAGAGAGATATTATCATTGATGCATGTATTTCGTTGTTCAGTCTCCATCTACTGAATAGTGTATTGCAACCTTTAGGCTTGTTCTTGCACTTTTCATATTACTGTTTAAAGGTACGTTCTGTGTTGAATTTGTAAGCATCTTTTTTGTTTCAACCAGAGGCAGACAGACAGACGTTATAGAAATAGTAAACGCAGAGAACAATAGCCTAAATGAAGTAGGAAGGCGCTGCATGGAGAGAGAGAGAGAGAGAGAGAGAGAGAGAGAGAGAGAGAGAGAGAGAGAGAGAGAGAGAGAGAGAGAGAGGGGGGGGAGAGAGAGAGAGAGAGAGAGAGAGAGAGATAGAGAGAGAGAGAGATATTGAAATTGAAATTGAAAAATGAATTTCATTGACATTAGCAAACAATGCTCCGATGCCAAGGAAGCACAAACCATGAACTAAAGAATATAAGCCTAACTGGCGACTAAATCAGTTCATAAGATTGTTTTGAAGAAACATAAAATAAAACATCTTACATACATAGATAGTTTACACTAGAGAAAGAAAGAGAGAGAGAGAGAGAGAGAGAGAGAGAGAGAGAGAGAGAGAGAGAGAGAGAGAGAGAGAGAGAGAGAGAGAGAGAGAGAGAACACCGAACACTGAACACTGAACACTGAAATATTTTAATTGCACATCGGCCATAGGCAACAATATAATGCAAAGAAGGGGGTGGGGAAGTCGAGGGGTAGTTTATGAACAAGAAAACAAAAACTACATAAGGAAAATAGTTATCAAGCCAAAACGGTAATTATGCACAAACAAGCATCTTTGGTATTCGATCACTATTAGTAGTAACAATGGATGCATGATGTAAGCCTAAAGTTAATATATTCAATGCAAAATAAGAACAAAATTGTTTTTCAAATAAGACATACATCTACAGTTTTTCTCTTTGCCTTCTACCAATGGCATGAAAAACATACCGAGAAACTTTATGTCTGTGGATTTCATTAGATGGAGAGATGAGAGAGAGAGAGAGAGAGAGAGAGAGAGAGAGAGAGAGAGAGAGAGAGAGAGAGAGAGAGAGAGAGAGAGAGAGAGAGAGAGAGAGAGAGAGAGAGAGAGACTGGACACTGGACACTGGAAAACTTTATTTGACAAGGATAAAGATTTTAGGCGATGCCTATTCTTACAATCTGTCCTTGGATAAAAGAAAAACAAATTTAAGAAACAAAAAACATTTGCAAACATATTCTCTCTCTCTCTCTCTCTCTCTCTCTCTCTCTCTCTCTCTCTCTCTCTCTCTCTCTCTCTCTCTCTCTCTCTCTCTCTCTCTCTCTCTATCTATCTATCTATCTATCTCTGACTCTCTCTCATGCACACATACATTGGTTATACATAGATATAAAAACAATTAAAAAAAAATTAAAAAATTAAAAATGTTGTTTAAAAACAAATACAAAAAAATACACATAGTGAAACAAATAATTGATGACAAGTGGGAGGTGAAAGCAACATCAATCTAAACACATTTAACAAGCAGTTTAAAGGCAAACAAATGAACAAAGCATAAAACTGAGATGTAAACATTCAATTGACATATACCATGTATATCATATGTAGGTGTACACAAGGCAATACAGTTATACATTGTGCGTTCAAAATGACACAGGATTTAAGCAGGGCTGTAAATTATGCTTGCCCGCACCATCTTTTTGTATCGTGAGATGGAAGGGCATAACTGAATGGCAGAGGGAAGGGAATTCCAAATTGAGGAACCTGAGAAGGCAAAACTTGATTTGTATTTGTCAATTCTAGTGTTTGGCAAAATGTAGTTGCTGGAACCATAACGATGTGATGCCGGGGTAACTAATGATTTTAGGTATTGTGGGACCAAGTCATTATGCACTTTGTACATGATGATTGCTTTGTTGTACTTTAATTGTGAATCTAACGGAAGGATGTTTAATTTTGCTTGTTTTTCTGATGTGGTGAGGTTTGCATCAGGACGAATAATTTTAGCTGCTCTTTTGTAGATAGAATTGAGTTTTAATAGGTAACATTTGGCGGTAGAATCCCAAACTACAGATGCATAGTTGACGTGAGAGAGACAGTGGGCATGAAAGAATAATTTGCGTTCCTCTGTATCTAAGAAAGGTCTAAGTTTTTTTTAGTAGGAATAGGCTATAGACGTGCAAGCTTGTGTGCTACCTTCTCAATATGGGTCTGTCACTTCAGTTCTTCATCTATGATCACACCCAGGACGCGGTGCTCTTTAACTTGGTCAATGATGAGAGAGAGAGAGAGAGAGAGAGAGAGAGAGAGAGAGAGAGAGAGAGAGAGAGA
>CM065693.1:36356640-36359140 GCA_017654935.2 Phymorhynchus buccinoides
GAGAGAGAGAGAGAAAAAGGGGAAAGAGAGAGAGAGAGAGAGAGAGAGAGAGAGAGAGAGAGAGAGAGAGAGAGAGAGAGAGAGAGAGAGAGAGAACAATGAACAACGTGGTTTTTTTCTTTAGGCCACTAACCCCTAGAAACAGGGTCAAGGAACAAAACATGATCATACGATATTTACTACACATCTCAATTAGATAACAACATCATCACAGAGAGAGTGAGAGAGAGAGAGAGAGAGAGAGAGAGAGAGAGAGAGAGAGAGAGAGAGAGAGAGAGAGAGAGAGAGAGAGAGAGAGAGAGAGAGAGAGTCAATCAACAACAATCAACAATATTTTATTGCCATTAGCTTACAAAGCCTTTGTGGCAAGGGGGTTTACAATGTTATCTTGCAGAATTTGAAGAGAGAGAGAGAGAGAGAGAGAGAGAGAGAGAGAGAGAGAGAGAGAGAGAGAGAGAGAGAGAGAGAGAGAGAGAGAGAGAGAGAGAGAGAGACAGAGGCAGAGACGGAGATAGAGGGACAGAGACAGAGAGTATGAATGATGTGAGTGTGTCAAAGAAGGGTGCAGGGGAATGGAGGAATGAAGGAGGGGGGGGAGAGAGAGAGAGAGAGAGAGAGAGAGAGAGAGAGAGAGAGAGAGAGAGAGAGAGAGAGAGAGAGAGAGACAGAGAGAGAGAGAGAGACAGACAGACAGACAGACAAAGAGAGAGATATAGACAGAGGGACAGAGACAGAGACAGAGAGTATGCATGATGTGAGTGTGTCAAAGAAGGGTGCAGGGGAATGGAGGAATGAAGGAGGGGGAGAGAGTCAAAAGTCAAAGTCAAAGTCAAGTCAAAGTCAAAAATATTTTAATTGTTAGGCCTCTGGCCCATAACAATGGAGTTCACAAAAAAAGTATTGCATATATGAGCAACAACGAAAAAAAGAATAAAGACACACCAAAAACACGTATTATATGCAAACAAAACATAGATACAAACATTCATCATGCATGTATATATTCTTTTCGCAAGGCGAGAGCTCTATGAATAAATAATGACGTCTTAATAATAATGCTAGGGTTTTGATTACATAAAATCAATGTGAGTCTGAAAGATGAAGGATGTTTATAATATTTTGCTGGAATTAGTTCTCTTCTTAAATCATTATATTTAGGACATATAAATAGAAAGTGAATTTCAGTCTCAAGAGTTGTACAACAAAAAGGACAATGATCTTTACTTTTGTCTAAACGTGCCTTATATTGTAAGAAATTACAGTTAATTGCAGACATTCCCATTCGAAATCTAGCAATATCTTTACGAACAAAGACATTTTTTAAAGTGTGTAAATACGGCTTCATTGAAATTGTTGGATTAAGTATACAATACCCTTGAAAGAAATCATGACTTTGCAATGCAGATGACCAATCCTGCTTAAAACAGTCCACAAGCCTTTGCTTGAATTCTTTAAGAAACAATTGCCTATTCCCCACCCCTTGTGCTTCCCATACCACCCCGAACCCATACTGATACAATACATTCCGAACACGGCAAGCCCATGTGACATAGTTTTGTCTTTGCAGATGTAATAACATATTGTATGCTTTCCTTGGAAACCTATAATTATCCATAGTAACGAGCCGCAGCCAACATTTGACGCACCTAGTGTATGTATTAACAAAAAGAGGGTACCTACCAGTCTCGCCATAAATAAGAAGGAGGGGGAGAGAGAGAGAGAGAGAGAGAGAGAGAGAGAGAGAGAGAGAGGAGAGAGAGAGAGAGAGAGAGAGAGAGAGAGAGAGAGAGAGAGAGAGAGAGAGAGAGAGAGAGAAAGAGAGATATAGACAGAGGGACAGAGACAGAGACAGAGAGTTGCATGATGTGAGTGTGTCAAAGAAGGGTGCAGGGGAATGGAGGAATGAGAGGAGGAGAGAGAGAGAGAGAGAGAGAGAGAGAGAGAGAGAGAGAGAGAGAGAGAGAGAGAGAGAGAGAGAGAGAGAGAGAGAGAGAGAGACGAAAACGAAAACGATTTTTTTTTATTTAACCAGGGAACATGAGATAAGCAAGTTGCATGCTTTTTTCCACCCAGCCCTGGGGAAAAATAAAATAAATCAAACAAAAAAGCTAAATAATATATGTACATGCAGAAATGAGAAGAAAAGGGAGGGAGGATGGGGGGAAGAGGCACAGAGGATGGGGAAATTTTGGAATTCAAAGTACAGGGGAAAAAAGAAGGAAAAAAAAAAAAAGAAAGAAAAAAGTCACATCATGCAAACATAAAAACAGCAAAGGATAACACTCCTCATCATTATCAGTAATAGTAAGATAGTAATAAACAAGAGAGAGAGAGAGAGACAGACAGACAGACAGACAGACGGACAAAGAGAGAGACAGAGACAGAGGGTCAGAGACAGAGAGTATGAATGAGGTGAGTGGGTCAAAGAAGGGAGCAGGGAAATGGAGGAATGAAGGAAGAGGAGGGTGGGGGGTCAGAATCATGTAGGATGTGACTTAAC
>CM065693.1:36384140-36386640 GCA_017654935.2 Phymorhynchus buccinoides
AAACTACTGTTTGGATTTTGATTAAAATTGGCCGAGGGGTAGACAGCTTCACAAGGAAGCTTCCTTTCGTTAATCAACACCGTGCTGACCTTGACCTTGAAGTTTGACCTTGAAAACCGAAATGTCCTTCTTTGGGCTATGTAATTTCCCCCCAGCTTTATTTCGTGAACTAGTGAACAGAATCGCTTCAAATTTTGTGTGGTGGTGTACCATGGTGCAAGGAAGTTTGTATAAAAGTTCAGCTGTATCTCGTTCTTTTATTGTGAAGCATATAAAGCTGTGCGTGAGAAATGCAATGTGTTTAGATCATCGTTAGTGTTCTGATACTTTGACTAATAAGAACTGTTGTTGTCTAAAAACATGAGCTTTGACTTATTGCTTTGAACTTTGAAATAAGAATGTTTCGCATGAGCTTTTTTATTTTTAAAAAAAAAAATTTTTTTTTTTCTTTCAACTTTGTGTACCCCATGTCAAATAGCATGTGCTGATGACATTAAACCATTCATTCGTCATCTCTCTCTCTCTCTCTCTCTCTCTCTCTCTCTCTCTCTCTCTCTCTCTCTCTCTCTCTCTCTCTCTCTCTCTCTAGCTCTCTCTCTCTAGGCATCGCCTAAAATCTTTATCCTTGTCAAATAAAGTTACAGTCTCTCTCTCTCTCTCTCTCTCTCTCTCTCTCTCTCTCTCTCTCTCTCTCTCTCTCTCTCTCTCTCTCTCTCTCTCTCTCTCTCTCTCTCTCATAATTTACAGCCCTGCTTAAATCCTGTGTCATTTTGAACGCACAGTATAACTTTATTGCCTTGTGTACAACTACATGTTATATGCATGGTATATGTCAATTGAATGTTTACATCTCAGTTTTATGCTTTGTTTATTTGTTTGCCTTTAAACTGCTTGTTAAATGTGTTTGGATTGATGTTGCTTTTGTGACGTAAGTGTCCCGCGCGACCTCGCGACCCCTCTTTCTTATCTACATCTTTTCATTTCTCTGGCCGGTTTCACTTTAATTGCCATCCACCATCAAACAGACGCCGATTAAGGCATTTATCTCTTTGAATCCCGATCTACCTTCCCATCACGAGAAAGTGACTTCCACAGTCGGTGCCCTTTGAACCCTTCCTTTCAGAGCACGAGAAGGATAGGAATGTCGGCATGTGATAATGATGTAACCGGCGCGTGATTGTTCTGTACTACTAGACATAGACTAGGACATCATCTTGTGAGTGTCGACTGCTAGAACCAAGACAGGCTTTCATTGTTTGAAAATGGCAGGGCTATAATTTGAGTAGTGAGAAAAAGTTAGCCTACACATACCTTTCACACAAGACGCTGAAACCTGGCTAGAGCAACATTGCAGACTCAACCTCTCTCCCAGCCAGTCATAATAGCCCAACTAGTGAGTATTATTGATGGCTGGTGATTGAGATTTGTTTTTGTTTGATCCTATTTTTGATCTAGATCCTATGTTCAATGATGAATAAGGAGTAGTAGATATGTTATTGAAAAGAAGTGGTAAACATTCTGTTCTATTTATGTGCACTGATTATTTGTGTGTGTGTTTTTGACACTCAAATCAGAACCCTGTTATGCCTACTAACCCTTTTGTCTTAATTTTAGGGAGCCTGTGGGTTGCAATCTTGCACTTTATGATACCATTCCTTTCCAGGTGTTGGATGGAGAGCATGGTGGCTTGACATAGACTTTGATCCATCCGGGTACTGAATAATATCAGTTGATTCATGTACACCTTTTATGTTTTACTTGTCTCAGTTTGTTAACTGAAATTCAGATTATTTTTTTAGTGCTATTGTACAAGGGCAATCTAGCCCGTTGGGATCCAGTTCCCTGCCGACTGAAGCCCCTTGTCTCTAAGCCATAGAACCCCACCTTCTCCTGTGATTATCAGCAGGGCATACTGGTCAGGGCAATGACTCCAAGCACCAAGACGGGCAGCCGCCAAGACGACCCGCACCCAGAAGTCCCGAGGAGACCACGCCTGAACCGTACAGATCCCGCGAAGCCGTGTAGCTACTCTCACCTGACGAGCAAGCCCAGCCACCCCATCTCGCCGATCACTACGGAGGAACTTGACAGCAGCTAAGTCCACCGGACCGCGCCAATCATTTGAACTTTCCCCCTGGCACTGAAGACACTAAGTGACCCTTCCCGCTTAGGGCTAACCTTCTAGAAAGACAGAAAGTCGTAAATCCTTTCGGAGTTTTTCATTCATATTTTGGGCGCCATTGAGCTGCTTTATTATTATTGTTGCCGGCTTATGCAGATTTTTCGCGCATTTAAATAAAATACAAGTGTCAAATAATCCTGAACACTTTGGTCAGACTGATGAGAGTGGGAGTCTTGTAATTTCATGTAAAACCCATCTGTCCCATTTAGAGCTCACACTTGTATTTCTTACAATCATACGAGCCAGAACCCGGGCACCAAATATAAATTTATTAGATGAAAAGGGGCGGGAGTTGCTCATCTAATACCCTAGAGAAGT
>CM065693.1:36406640-36416640 GCA_017654935.2 Phymorhynchus buccinoides
GATCATTACGGAGGAACTTGCCAAGAGCTAAGTTTATAAAACCGCGCCAATCACTGGAACTTTCCTACGGACACTGAAGATAATTAGTAACCCTTCCGGCATGGGGCGAACCTTATAGAAAGACAAAAGTCTTGTGAATCCTTTCGGATTTCATTGTTTTTTTATCCATATTTTGTTTTGGCGCCATTGAGCTGCTTTATTATTATTGTTGCATAATCTTATGCAGATTTTGGGAGTAAATAAAATACAAGTGTCAAATAATCCTGAACCCTTTGGTCAGACTGATGAGAGTGGGAGTCTTGTAATTTCATGTAAAACCCTACTTCTCTCTGTCTGCCATTTAGAGCAATTCAACCACTTGTATTTCTTACAACCATACGAGCCAGAACCCGGGCACAAATATAAATTTATTAGATGAAAAGGGGCCGGGAAAGTTGCTCATCTCCCATACCCTAGAGAAGTGGGCTAAAGGCAAATTTTCTAAAGTCTTCCCTAGGGACTTAGCCTTTTAACCCATTACCTCGTCACAGTAGGCAGGTCTCCGAAGGAAGTGACTAATATAAAGGTCATATAAAAACAGAGAGTTGCTTACAATTTACGTCAAATTCTGATCGCTTCTCGGCCTTTTGGCTAAGAGTGATTCAGGAACATAAATTTTTCTTTATACCCTGGTTGGTTGGTTCAGCCCGTCGTACATGGCGAAAGCCGATACGCGACGTTAAACTGAACTTCCATCCACAATTTACGTATATACGTAGAATTGTTTAATTAATCCGCTATCTGTGTCTTCCCTTTGTTGATATTCTTTCTCCCTCTCTTTCCATTTGTTTCTCTCTCAGTGCCATCTCTCTGTTTCTGACGGACGAGTTTATGTTTTACGTCCTCTCGCCCGAAGTCATATGGGACATAGAATTCTGTTTCTGCCTCTGTCTCTCTCTTTATTTCACCCCACCACCTGTCTCTCTCTGTCTCTCTCTGTCTGTCTGTCTGTCTCTCTCTCTCTCTCTCTCTCTCTCTCTCTCTCTCTCTCTCTCTCTCTCTCTCTCTCTCTCTCTCTCTCTCTCTCTCTCTCTCTCTCTCTCTCTCTCACGTCCTCTTTTCTAATTAGGAATTTCTAAAAAGAGGTAACAATTCTAATTCCCATGTCACGCTAAAACACACGCATGCACACGCGCTCGCGCACATACACACACACACACACACACACACACACACACACACACACACACACAATACACACACAATACACACACACAATACACACACACACAATACACACACACACACACACACACACACACACACACACACACACACACAATGCACACACACACACACACACACACACACACACACACACACACACACACGCACACACACACGCACGCACGCCACGCACCCAGGAACGCACGCACGCACACGCACACACACGCACATACACACACACACACACACACACACACACACACACACACACACACACACACACACACACACACACACACACACACACACACACACACACACACCTACACACATCACCCCCCTTCTTTGAACGTGAGTGTCGAATGTCGCGATTATTGGCTCACATTTAGTTTTTCATCTTTGCAGAGGCTGAGTAATTATAGCCTCACGTTATCTTTTAACACGTTTCATCACGTTCATTCCCACCGTTATCTTTAGCGCCATTTTTTTGGTATTGTTATCATCATCATCATCGTCGTCCAAATTGTCATTAAATGTCTTCGGCTGTATGTTTGTATGTCTGTCTGTCTGCCTATCTCATCGACTGTCTGTCTCTTCTGCGCGTCTATCTGTCGACCTGATTGTCTGTCTCTCTGTCTGTCTCTCTGTCTGTCTGTCTGCCCGTGTTTCTGCCTGAGTGTTTTTTTCTGTCTCTTTGTCTCTGTCTCTCTTTTTGTTTTGGTATGCCCAGTTATTCACCGTTTAAGACAGAGGAATTCCAGACAAATTCTATAGAGAGTCATGTCAATTTCGTTTGTGCATGTTAATGTCCTCGAACAACGAAAATGTGTTTAAAAAAATAAAATAAAATAAAAAGGTTCAGCGTGTTTCTATATCAAGCTTTTAAGATTAGAGACACATTATGTTCATAACACGCTTTCAGTGCTAATCTTATGCCTATTATGTTTGATTATATAATAAGTGTCATTTGTGTGTTACCTTGCATAACACTCCCCTTCATTAGGGGCCATGGCCTGGATGAATACAAATATGTTTCATTTTTCTCTCTCTCTCTCTCATTCTCTCTCTCTCTCTCTCTCTCTCTCTCTCTCTCTCTCTCTCTCTCTCTCTCTCTCTCTCTCTCTCTCTCTCTCTCTCCTCTCCTCTCTCTCTCTCTCTCTAAGACCTATGTTGGTAATCATATAGTAAAAAGACAAGTGTCCGTGTGTGTGTCTGTCTGTCTGTCTGTCTGAAACACAAAACGGGCCTTATAACTCCGCCGTTTTTCGACCGAATCGCTTCAAATTTGCTGTGAGCCCTAACGGGGCGATGGCAACGGCAAACGAGGCAATACAATCATTGTATGCGCGGTTTGGCAAATGCGCGAAACGCGTATCCACCAGACTCTCTGGACCGATTGCCTTCCAATTTGGCAGGTAGATGACCGGGGACGGTGACTATAGCTGTGCCAAACCGGAAGCGAATCGGTTCAGAAACGCGCGTGATATATGCCGCTTCACCTTTTCACGAATAACTCCGCCGTCTCTTAACCGAATCACTTCAAGTTTGCTGTCAGACTTGCTATGGCCCGGGCAAAGCCTGGCAGCAAATTTGAAGAGAATCGGAAGAGCGCGTCACTCTCAGAGCAGCACCAACGGGAAACGGGGCCTTATAACTCTGCCGTTTCTTAACCGAATCGCTTCAAATTTGCTGTACTCAGCGTTACCAGTACTTGGCGTTACCGTTATTAGGCGTTACCGTTACTAGGGAGAGCGCATCACTCTCAGAGCAGCGCCAACGGGAAACGGGGCCTTATAACTCCGCCGTTTCTTCACCGAATCGCTTCAAATTTGCTGTACTCAGTAAGGTGCGGGGGGCAGTACAACGGGATGAGTGAAGAAGATGGAAGGAGGGAGAGAGACGAAAGTAATACTAATATTTCGCGGACCCGGCGAAACCAGTACTCAGCGTTACCAGTACGTGGCGTTACCAGTACGGTGCATTGCCAGTACTAGGCGTTGCGCTAGTGACAATAAAATATCAAATTGTCAAATTGTCTCTCTCTCTCTCTCTCTCTCTCTCTCTCTCTCTCTCTCTCTCTCTCTCTCTCTCTCTCTCTCTCGCTCTCTCTCTCTCTCTCTCTCGCTCTCTCTCTTCTCTCTCTCTCTCTCTCTCTCTCTCTCTCTCTCTCTCTCTCGCTCTCTTTCTCTCTCTCTCGCTCTCTCTCTCTCTCTCTCTCTCGCTCTCTCTCTCGCTCTCTCACTCTCTCTTTCTCTCTCTCGCTCTCAATTCTCTCTCTCTCTCTCTCTCTCTCTCTCTCATCTCTCTCTCTCTCTCTCTCTCTCTCTCTCTCTCGCTCTCTCTCTCTCTCTCTCTCTCTCTCTCTCTCTCTCTCTCTCTCTCTCTCTCTCTCTCTCTCTCTCTCTCTCTCTCTCTCAAGCCTATAATTAATTATGTCTCCCCCCCTTCTATCTCAATCTTTGTCACCCTCTCCCCTCCCCCCTCCCCCCTCCCCCCTTCCCCCTCCCCCCAAAAAAAAAATCAGTAGAAAATAGGACGAATGGATAGGGAGGGGGGGGGGGGGGGGGGTGGAAGATAAGAAAATATAGCAAGCAAAACGAAACAGTGAGATGGGATGGATTCTTTTGTGCTTCTGACCAAAGTGATGTTTATTGGTCTGGTTGTCTCTTCCTTCTTCTTCTTCTTCTTCTTCTTCTTCTTCTTCTTCTGCGATCACTCAGACAGTTTACTGTCAATTGTGTTTTCGCTAGCGTTAAATATCTTCTGAACCGCTGCATTCAATCACTTCAAATGTGATAGAGTTGTGTATTCGCTAGCGTTAAATGCCTTGTGAACCGCTGCATTCAATCACTTCAAATTTGATAGCGTTGTGTATTCGCTAGCGTTAAATGCCTTGTGAACCGCTACATTCAATCACTTCCAATGTTGTAGGGTTATGTATTAGCTAGAGTTAAATGCCTTGCAATCTGCTGCATGTGTTACTTCAATGTCAATTTGATGGAGTTGTGTGTTCGCTAATGTTGAATACTTTGTCAGTGAGAGGGCTTGTCAGTGAGAGGGATTGTCAGTGAGAGAGTGTGTCAATGAGAGGGAATACGAATGTTTACGAATGTTTTACGATTGTTTTATTCAGGGTAAAAAGGACAAGCTACGATAGCTTCTTTGCACCTGGCCCTCTCACTCACACGTACACACTCACACCATGCATCAGGCAAAGAAACATTGACATAAAAATCAAGTCAAGAAAATGAAACAAAAATTAGCACATGAAATAATTGACAGAGAATCAAACTGGGAATTAAAAGCAAACATGGATAATAATGAGCAATGCTGAACTTGAGAGGGCTTATCAGTGAACCGCTACATTAAATCACTTCAAATTGTGTAGGGTTGTGCACTCGCTAGAGTTACATATCACAAACCGCTGCATGCAATCACTTCAAACAGGGTGGTATTTTATCTGAAGAGGGTGTGTCCCGTGAAGTGACTCTAACCTTGCAGATCTTGACCTTGACTTCTGACGGATCCCATGCACAAATACGCGGAAGACGTGTCTGCCACTCTGGACTGAAGCGTGGCGGTGATCTGCACTGCACCAGTGCTTTCTAGTTTCCTGTCGTTGTCTCTCACTCTTCAGTTCAACAGGTCTCTGTCTCTCTGTACTGTTGTAGAATGATAATCTAGACGCACGTGTGTGTGTTTATTTTTAGCCCCCGAGCCGAAGGTTCGGGGAGCTATTGTGTTTGTCTGGTCCGTCCGTCCGGTGTCCATCCGTCCGTCCGGTGTCCATCCGTCCGGTGTCCGTCCGGTGTCCGTCCGTCCGTCCGGCGTGCCTCCGTCTGTCCGGCTAGTCGTCCGTTTTTCTCAAAAACTATTCAGTCTATCATCATCAAATTTGGTATGCTAGTTTGCCAAGATGCAAGCTATCCACTGATGTATTTAGTATTACATTAAGGTCAAGGTCGCGCCAGTTACGGGGTTCAAACCCCAAAACACATAATCGCTAATATTTCGAGAAGTTTTGCATGTATTTCAATGCAGTTTTTTTCACATTTCTTGATCAATGGTCTATAACACAGTTGTCATGAATTGTTCTGTGCGCGCGTGTGCGCATGATCGCGCGCGCTCAAATCACGGGTCCGAACCCTAAGGCTATATATCAAAAACTATTCGGGTTCGTGCTGTTTGCATGCGTTTTTATGTAGTTACGTGCTGTTTTGATGCGTTTTTATGTATGTGTACAGCCGACACATTCCGATTTCGGAGTAGCTCGGCGATGCTGCGAGGGGACTTTGCAGCCGCTCGGCGTTGCTCTTGTCTTTCTTTGTTTTCCCCTCAATGTGATAAGTCTAGTCCACCCCACTACAATACAATCGATTGAACAAGTGTTCACACTGTAGTACCGTTAAAGAGTGAGAAATTGGTGTTTATGTGTCTGCGGCAACAACTACAGTACTCTGCCATTTTCTATCTCCGTTTCTCCATATTTATCTGTCTGTCTGTTCCCCCACCCACCCACCCTCTCTCTCTCTCTCTCTCTCTCTCTCTCTCTCTCTCTCTCTCTCTCTCTCTCTCTCTCTCTCTCTCTCTCTCTCTCTCTCTCTCTCTCTCTCTCTCTCTCTCTCTCTCTCTCTTGCCCTGTGTTTTTGTTTCTCTCTTTCGTTCAGCCTGACTGTGCGCCGCTCTTTGTATCTGTCTCTCTTTCTGTCTGTCTGTCTCTGTCTGTCTGTCTGTCTGTCTCTGTCTGTCTCTCTCTCTCTCTCTCTCTCTCTCTCTCTCTCTCTCTCTCTCTCTCTCTCTCTCTCTCTCTCTCTCTCTCTCTCTATCTATCTATCTATCTATCTGTCAGTCTGCCTGTCTGTGTGTGTGTGTGTGTGTGTGTGTGTGTGTGTGTGTGTGTGTGTGTGTGTGTGTGTGTGTGTGTGTGTGTCTGTCTGTCTGTCTGTCTGTCTGTCTGTCTCTGTGTGTTTCTCTGTCTGTGTATATGTCTCTCTCTCTCTCTCTCTCTCTCTCTCTCTCTCTCTCTCTCTCTCCCTCTCTCTCTCTCTCTCTCTCTCTCTCTCTCCCTCCCTAAAATCATGATCCTTGTTAAAAATAAAGTTTTTTTAGTGTTCAGTCTCTCTTCTCTCTCTCTCTCTCTCTCTCTCTCTCTCTCTCTCTCTCTCTCTCTCTCTCTCTCTCTCTCTTGTCGTCGCTCTCTCTTCCTATTTCCTCCCCTTATCCTAGTTCCTTGCTGTGTGCGTGCATGCGTGCGTGTGTGTGTGTAGCACGAGTGTGTGTATGTGTGTGTGCGTATGTGCGTGTGTGTGCGCTCGCGCGCGCGCGTCACAATGTGTGTGTGTGTACGTGCGTGCATGCGCGCGCGCGTGTGTGTGTGTGTGTGCGCGTACGCTCGCTCGTGTGTTTGTGTGTGTGTGTGTGTGTGTGTGTGTGTGTGTGTGTGTGTGTGTGTGTGTGTGTTTATTCCTACTGTTCCGAACTTCCCGCGGCATAACAATAATATTGTCAAAGATAAAAGCAGCGGAGAGTCTTCAGGGAGAGGAGCGAAAGGTTTATGGAGAGTGGCTGATGAGATGTGTTTTGGTTTGACAGGGGGGAAATAGCCCTCTCCTGAGGGAAAAACAAATGATTTTATCATCTTTTATTGTCTGTACATGTATGCGTTCATTCTGTTTCTTTTTTTCTTTTTTATCCAAATTTTAGTTGGATGCATTTACAAAAGTCCCAATACCACTGAAGAAAACTTACAAAAACTATATGAAATGCTAAGAGATGATGAAATAAAAAAATATGACAAGGTTTTAATCATGGGTGATTTTAACTTCCCTAATATAAGATGGGATGGACAGTGCACAAATGTAAAAGATAATGATTTTATTGAAATGTTAGGAGATGGTTTTATGTTCCAAATGGTGAACAAACCCACAAGGACAAGGGAAGGACAAAAAGAAAATATTCTCGACTTAATCTTAGTAAATGATACTCAAATGATATCTGACATCATACATTCTAGTCCCCTCGGTAAGAGTGACCACCAAGTCTTAATTTGTTCCATGTACGCAAGGGTACATAATACAGAAAGTTTAGAACAAACAGTAATATATAATATGAAAAAAGGAATTTTTTTACAAATAAAACAGGATTTTTTTAAATCACAGTTGGGACCACTTGTACGACATGAGTGTTGATGATTGTTGGCAGGACATAAAAGATAAAATTCATTTCTCAATGGACAACAATATACCAAAAATAAAAGGTAATATTAAGAATAAAAAGAAAAAGTATAGACCCTATTGGATGTCACTGGGATTAAGAAAAAGTGTAAGAAAGAAGAACAGACTTTATAGAAGATACTTGGAAAATGGTAAATCTAAAGCTAGTAAACGTTACCGAGATTACATAGAATTGAGAGATAGGAGCTCTAAGCAGATGAGGAGGGAGACAAAAGACCATGAAAAACAAATAGCAAAAAACTGTAAGCTAAATCCCAAGCTGTTTTGGAAGTACATTAATTCTAAGCTCAAGTTATGTACTGACGTCAGTTCACTTAAAGATAAACAGGGAGACATAGTCACAGCTGACCAGGATAAAGCTAACGTTTTGAATGATTATTTTGCTAGTGTTTTCACTAAAGAAAATACAGATTCCTTGCCCCCAATTAAAGATGAATCACCAGCTGACTGTACAGACATTGTTATTACAGTAGAAGCTATAAAGAATAAACTTAAGCACTTAGATGTAAACAAAGCCCAGGGGCCAGATAAGGTCCCAGCCAGAGTACTAAAAGAATTACATACAGAACTAGCACTTCCTTTAACAATTTTGTTCAATAAAAGTTTAGAATCAGGGGAACTCCCAGTAGATTGGAAAACGGCAGAGGTTATAGCCATTTATAAAAAAGGAACAAGAACAGATCCGGGAAATTACAGGCCTGTGAGCCTCACATGTATAACATGTAAAATTTTAGAACAGTTTGTTCGGGACGCAATTGTTAAACACATGACTGATTTTGATCTGTATACAGACTGCCAACATGGATTCAGGGCAGGGCGTTCTTGTATGACCCAGCTATTAGATGTGATGGACGATTTTACTAAACTGTTGGAAGACAAGGAGGCTTTCGATATTGTATACTTAGATTTTAGGAAGGCCTTTGATTCTGTGCCGCACGAAAGACTTCTCCTAAAACTACAGGCATATGGCATAACTGGGAACATACTAAGGTGGGTAAGACATTTCCTAAAAGGCAGATCACAAAAGGTGCGGGTTGGGGCAAAACTATCATCTAATATTGACGTTTTAAGTGGCATTCCCCAGGGTAGTATCCTGGGGCCAATACTTTTTACAATTTTTATCAATGATCTCCCGGAGGAAATACAAAGTGTCTGTAAGATATTCGCAGACGATACCAAACTTTACAACTGTTCTAAATATTCAGACATAATACAAAATGACATAGATAAACTTATGGAATGGTCAGAAAAGTGGAATCTCTATTTTAATGCAGGAAAGTGCAAAGTCATGCATGTGGGCTATGGCAATCAAAATGAGACTTATGAAATTTCCCACGGTTCAGCTAAACATGTTTTGGAAACCTGTTCAGATGAAAAAGACTTAGGAGTCATATTTGATTTTAAACTCAAATTTGATAAACACATTACAACAGCAGTAAACAATGCCAATAGAATATTGGGTTTAATTAGAAGAAGTTTTATGGAATTAAATACAGAAGTTTTTTTGAACCTATATAAAAGTTTAGTAAGACCTCATCTTGAGTATGGAAATCTAATTTGGAACCCTTTTCTTAAAAGACAATCTACACAAATTGAAAGGGTACAAAGGCGAGCAACCAAATTAATAAAATCAATACAAAATTTGGAATATGGGGACAGACTTCATAAGTTAAGTTTACCATCCTTAAAATTTAGAAGAGTAAGGGGAGATTTGATAACTGTATATAAAATTTTGAATAACCCTGACAAAACTAACAAGCATTTGTTTCAATTGTCTAACGATTTGAGAACCCGTAACAGTGATCTAAAAATACTAACCCAATACAGTAGAACTAATATGAGAAAAAACTTCTTTTCTAATAGAGTCACCCAGCACTGGAACAATCTCCCTGCACAAACTAAACTTGCTTCCAACATTAACCATTTCAAAAACCTCCTAGATAGTGACCCCAAAATTAATGTTTTTAAATACAATTATGATTAAGACGACAATGATAGTTCAAAAAGCGCCACAGCGGTGCCAATCTGATTAATGAACAAAGCCACAATAACAAACAATCAAAAGATAGGGCACATCAAGAGGCCGTGAGGCCTGGCTGCCCTGAAGATCTGACCTGACCTGACATGTATCCATGCTACATTTTATATTCAATTATTGTATTTGTTTATTTCAAGCCGTTACAAATTCTTGCTCGCACATACACGTCCTTGTGTATGATATGTGTGCGTGCGTCTGTGTGTGTGTGTGTGTGTGTGTGTGTGTATGTGTGTGTGTATGTGTGTGTGTGTGTGTGTGTGTGTGTGTGTGTGTGTGTGTGTGTGTGTGTGTGTGTGTGTGTGTGTGTGTGTGTGTGTCCTCACGCGTGTATGTGCGAATGTGCGTGTGTGTGTGTGTGTTTGTGTGTGTGTGTGATGTGTGTGAGAGAGAGAGAGAGAGAGAGAGAGAGAGAGAGAGAGAGAGAGAGAGGGTGGGAGTTAAATTGTGTGTGTGTGTGTGTGTGTGTGTGTGTGTGTGTGTGTGTGTGTGTGTGTGTGTGTACGCAGTTTTGTGTAGTCAATGC
>CM065693.1:36436640-36441640 GCA_017654935.2 Phymorhynchus buccinoides
CACACACACACACACACACACACACACACACACACACACACACACACACACACACACACACACACACACACACACACACACACACACACTGGGACTAGAGGAATCTTGTGGGTCATAAGTAACCAACTTGGATAACTGGCTCTGGCAGCTAATGCAGTTCTTCTGTCTTTTGTAGAAGATTGACCCACAAACAGTAGTTCACCACCCACGAGACAAACGGGGACTCCTGACAAAACTCAATCAGCCAATCATTGGTTGGGTTTTATTGTCAGTAGTCACAAGCGCGTGCAACACGTCCACAGTCCCAGCAGTACTCCCAACACAACAAGAAGAATAATGTTTGACGTCCTCTTGGACTTACACAAAGTCCATAATATGGGATATTACTTCAAAAAACTTTAGTTAAAAAAAATAGAAGAAACTAGGAAGTAAAATCAAGAATTAGCCTTTAGATTAGTTAAAATTTATAGCTTTCAGATATGTAATGATCTTATGGGACTATAGATGGTCTTTTTGTTTCGTTATAAGATCTTACGTTATCCATTCCTCAAACGTGATTATCAATTGTGAGCTTGCCTCCTCCCTGGATTAACATTTTCAAGGACACGAGTTAAAAAACGATATAGTGAATAAAAAATAAAAAATAGGCCATTATGATTAAAAATGTAAACAAAATGGGTTTTTTTAAATGTATTTACAGTTAAACATCTTTATTGTTAAAAGGATCCGATATTAGATGCCTAAACAAATGACGGCTCTATTATCAAGGGTCTCTATGTACGTGTTTTGTTGGTGTGTTTTTTAAAGACCTGACAGCCATTGCCCATGGCCTAACTAGAGGCGGCTTCGTTGTCTAAGGTTCCCAATTTACACAAGAAATTCAGTTGATAGATATCAACTAAAGGAGGCAAAACAGTGTTAACATTATGTAGAAGAGTGTATTGCACTTCAAAAGTGTATGAACATATATGTCTTTTCAAAATATCTTCAACGTGATGCAGTTGGCTACTTTAGAGAAGAAGAAAAAAAGTTACATAAAATATGAACGTGTCATAAAATACGTTCGTCATCGACCGCTCAGACAAGAACAAAAAAGAAGTTCAACACAGTAAAGTGAGATCATATTGCTGCAAATGAAAGTTTAGTTGTGAAACAGAATAATCAGACTTTGAGATCGGGAGTCATAAACATGACAAGGATAGGATCAGCCTAGGGTTGTCATGAAATTGAAAGTAACCAGACTTTGAGATCGAGGTGATATAAACATGAAGAAGATATGGTTAGGATTAGCCTAGGGTTGTTGTGAAACTGAAAATGAACCAGACTTTGAGTGATCGAGAGCTATAAAATTGAATAGGATAGGGCTAGGGTCAGCCTAGGGTTGTTGTCGTAAAACTAAAAAGAACCAGACTTTGAGATCTAGAGTCGTAAACACGTAGAGAATATGGTTAGGATCAGCCTAAGTTTGTTGTCATGAAACTGAAAAGAAACCAGACTTTGAGATCGACAGTCTTAAACATGAAGAAGATAGGGCTAGGATCAGCCTAAGGATGTTGTCAGAAACTGGAAAGAACCAGACTTTGAGATCAAGAATCATAAACATGAAGAGGATAGGGTTAGGATCAGCGAGGGTTTATTGCCATGAAGCTGAAGGAAGCCAGAGTTTGAGATTGAGGGTCATAAACATGAAGAGAATAAGGGTAGTATCAGCCTTAAGTTGTTGACAGGGAGGGTTGTTGTAGCGAAACTGAAGAGAACCAGACTTTGAGATCAAGTCATAAACACAAAGAAGATTGGGTTAGGATCAGCCTGGGGTTATTGCCATGAAACTAAAAGAAATCAGACTTTGACATCAATAACCGTAAACACGAAGTGGATAGGGCTAGGATCAGCCTGGGTTTTTTTGTCATTAAACTGAAAAGAACCAGATTTTGATATCAAGAATCATAAACATGTAGGGGATAGAGTTAGGATCAGCTTAGAGTTGTCATGAAACTGAAAAGAACCAGACTTTGAGATCGAGAGTCGCAATCATGAATATGATACGGTCAGGATCAGCCTATGCCTATCAGACTTTGACACTGAGAGCCATAACATGAATATGATAGGGCCAGGATCAGCCTAGAGTTATTGTTATAAAACTGAAAAAAACCCACAGACTTCGAGATCGAGAGTCGTAAACACGAAGAGGATAAGAATAGGATCGGCCTACAATTGTTGTCATTAAGCTGAAAAGTACCAGACTTTGAGATCGAGAATCATAAAGACGAAGAGGATAGGGTTAGGATCAGCCTCGGGTTGTCATGAAACTGAAAATAAATCAGACTTTGATATCGAGAGTCTGAAGAGAATATGGTTAAGATCAGCCTATGGTTGTTGTCATGAAACTGAAAGAAACCAGACTTTGACTTTTGAGATAGAGAGTCATAAACACAAAGAGAGTAGGGTTAGGCTCAGCCTACGGTTGTGTGAATAAAACTGAAAAGAACCAACTTGGCTCATATTCATCTTTCACTGTCAACTGATTGTGTCCGTCTGCTAACCTTTGTACTAGGCCTATAGAGACTGACCCTGCTTCCATAGCTCAACACCACAGCACAAAGAGAGTCGCATCACTAGGCCTACCTAACGGTTTTGGTCAGTTGCTAGGCTAACGCATTTCATGAATCTCTCAACGGTCGTGTGTGCATCAATGAAAAATAAGGGGGGGGGGGGGGGGGGTCAAGGAATAGTCAACTAATAAATGAACGTGAGGACAGAAGAATATAAAATCCATCCATAAGTCTTTCTTCAAAATAAAGGGTTTGATGAATTTACAATGCCAAGCAATATAGAAAGAAAACGTTTTGTTTCTAATATCTGAGTAATAGCAAAATGAACAGCCTTCCTTCACAGTAACCCCCCCCCACACACACACACACACACACACACCTTCCCCAAGCGAATATTGTCTGCTAAATGAAATCCATTTGACATGACACATTTTGCTTTGTTTTGAGTCCCTGCACAGGATTATCCTGCCAAAACGGCGAAAAATAAAAATGTTAAGTGTGCAGTCATTTTATTTTTGTTTTTGTTATTATTATGAAGAATGCATTTTTATCTCTTTTGACAATGCACTTGCTGTGATATAGCAAAAGTTTGGCAAAGCACTTCCGTGATTTTGCAAAGGTTTAAGCAGACAACACGAACGTCAGTGGAGTGAAGGGGTAGGGTGGGGTGGAGCATTGCCGACAGTAGTATAGTTAGCGATTGGCAATGAGTGGAGTGGGGGGGGGGGGGTGGGGGGGTGTAGCAAGACATGTTTAAAGGTGGACCCTGACGGATGAGTTTTTTGCAAGAAACACGTCGAGATCACCAGAAAGACGCCTTTTCAAGGCTTAGAAAACTCACTTCGCTGTGGTTTCCTAGACATTGAAAAACAAACAATTTTTGTGTTGTCTTATAGTAAAAAACCAGGCGTGAATTGTATGATAATAAAACCACAATGTCAAAAATGAGGTCACGATAACTCTATTTATAGTACCTTTGTGGTTTTATTATCATACAATTCACGCCTGGTTTTTACTATAAGACAACACAAAATTTGTTTTCTTCACAATACTCTTTGCAGAAGCGTAATACACAACTTCAATGTAAAATCGTTTGGCTTTCAAAATTCTGCAAATGTTTTGCATGCTATTCGTATGCTATACATCATAATTGTTTAGCAGTGTGGACATGCAAGTTTAAGCAGACGACACGAACTCCAGTGGAAACAAGGTTGCTAACGCACAACGCACACACGCAAGCATTGTTGTAAGCTATAAGAGACTTAGGCATAGAAAAAGCATGGCTCAACATCACAGCACAGTAGGCTAACACTTACACAGGCACACCCCCAGGGTGGGTGGGGGGGGGGGGGGGGGGGGGGGGGGGAGAAAGAAAGAGTTTTGTTTCTGAGTAATGATACAAGGAACCTGAGAGACAGATGGAGACTTTGTTGAGAGAGAGAGAGAGAGAGAGAGAGAGAAGAGAGAGAGAGAGAGAGAGAGAGAGAGAGAGCAGAGACAGAGGCAGAAAGCGACAGAAAGAAAGAAACTGAACAAAAAGAGGCAGTATGTGAGAGAGAAGAGAAATGAAAGTGAGTCAAAGGAAGAGGGGGGGAGATCAAGGCAAAAAGAGAGAGAGAGAGAGAGAGAGAGAGAGAGAGAGAGAGAGAGAGAGAGAGAGAGAGAGAGAGAGAGAGAGAGAGAGAGAGACGCAGTCACAGCACTCTCAAGGCTAACATGTTCTGGTCACGAGTCTGTTAGGCTAATGCATATTCATGAGGTTCTCAAGGGCAGACAACTGCAGTGACAAAGGGAAGACAACTCTGATACGCCAAGCAAGTCACGTGACCCTCCATGACCCTGTAGAACTGGCCAAAATCACGTGACCTCCACGAGCAAAAGTCACATGATTCCTTACCCAATGCTAATAGGAGGCTGTCTCTTGACAGCCTCCAATAAACTGTTAAAATCCACGCGAAGGTGTATATATGTCGCAGTAGAAATCGGAATCCAGTACGATTCGGAATCCTACTAGTACAAATCGGAATTCCGATTTGTACTAGTACAAATCGGAATTCTAATTTCTACTGGCTTTTTTCTAGTACAAATTCCGATTTGTACTGACAGCCAGTAGAAATCGGAATCCAGTACAAATTGAAATCCACTTCTCCAAAAATTGTAAGAGACGAAAAACAAAAGGACGAGCATAACTTTGATCTTTGAGAGCACTCACTGCCCGCAGACCTGCCTACCCCTACGGATTTTCCGTACTTCCTACGGAATTTGACTATAAACTACGGAACTACGGTTGATAACCAAATTCTACGATTTTCTGTGTGACAGCGATTCAGTTTGCGAAGTTATTTGATGGAACAAAATAACAAGAAATATCGAAGAAGAAGAGTATATCATTATCTACTCAAGCATACAGTGCACAATACACATACAGTTTTCTGTAATGCGGATAGG
>CM065693.1:36446640-36466640 GCA_017654935.2 Phymorhynchus buccinoides
CCTCCAGGTAGCTGAGAGGATTGCGTGTTCAGTTCTTGTGGCTCTCTGGACACGGGTTGGGCCTCACAAACGATCGTCTTTGATGGGATAACCACTGTCTGTGTTGTCAAGTTTGCAACATGTACATCCACAAAGCCTGGCTTTCTGCTATCATAGTTGATGATAGATGGCGTCACATCAAGAAGGTGGCTTAAGTCCTTTTTGAGGGTTGGTTGGAGCATAGCGCATGTTGGGGCATGGTCAACTGGCTTGTCCAGCACACATGTCAGCACTGCAGTACTGTTGGGCCGGATGGTAGTCTGCTGAAGACAACGGATGTGTGCAAGCCGTCCTCCATTCCTTTTGAGCTCGCGACCTCGAAGAATCATGCACCTGAAGGCCAGGTACCAGGGTGTCGTCAGCTTGGCAGTTTGGAGTAGCTTGGTGCCATGGATTTCTTTGGCCTGGTCCAATACTGGCTCCAGAAAATTGGTTCCCAGCAATAGTGGCACTTTACTGTTGTACATGGAGTCTGGCACAACCAAAAGCAAGCAGGGCTTCGCTTGGGTTTCATCCATCCCAGCTCCTGGGATGGCAATGTTGGCCTGAATATAGCCAGCGTAAGGTAGCCTTTCACCATCAGCACACTCAATGTGCAGAATGTCATTCAGGGCACACAATTCAAGTTCTGGAAGATTTTCTCTGTAAAATCTCTCACTCACAGTAGACACTGTAGCACCAGTATCGAGCAAGCCTCTTGTTTGCATGTTTTCAATGTTCACATTCACCTCCATGCTATTGCCTACCAAGGTGGAAGATGGGCCTTGTATCAAGGTCTGGCCTACTGGCTGGCCCCGCCGGCAGACCCTTTCCCGTTTAACCAATTGGGACGTCGCACATGGTCGAGGCGGACTCTACACCCAGCCTGTATGTGGCCTTGTTCTCCACAACGGTAACACACAGGTCCTTTTGAGGGGTGAGAATTGAAGTTTTGCCTCCTTGAGTTGTTGCTGTCTCCTTGCTGTGTCTTATATGGCTCTTCCTTCGGCGGGCCTGCCTTGATCTGGCGTTGTAACACCCTGATCTCCGCGGCCATTTGGTTCATCTTGTCATGGAGAGCCGCTGCGTCAAGCGCCTGTGCTGCTTTTGATGTGTTGGGGCATGTCTGAGGATCACCATCCTCCAACTGTCTGATTATTTTCCTGAATTGATCCACATCCTTAATGGCGTCGTATTTATGGGCTGTGCGATCCTTGAGGGGTTGGCGTAAGCCGCTCCACAGTTTTGTACGGAGGGTTTCATTGTACTCCGACCTTTCCAGCTTGCCCGAGTCCAAGGCTTTGGACAAGAGATCCTCAAGACGGCAGCTGTATTGTGTCACCGTCTCAGCCTTTCCTTGCTGAGCGCTGTAAAACGCTGCCAGGATGTCGTGGTCAGCCAACACTGGTCCAAACACGCTGCTGAACTTAGCAAGCAGGTCCGCTAAGCTGGTGGAGGGCCCAAGACGCATGGCCACCTTCGCTGCTTCACCTCTGAGAGATCGCCTCACCGCCTCCAGTATCGTAACTTGTCGTAAGTCCGACAACACCTTCAGCAGATGCTGGACAGCAACATCATCAAGCCTTCCAAGTCCCCTTGGTCATCAAACGTTGTGTGGGTTAAGAAGAAAGATGGAAGCTTAAGACAGTGTGTTGATTTTCGCCAACTGAATGCTCGGACAATAAAAGACTCCTACGCACTACCTCGTATAGAAGAGCTTCTTGATACTCTTTCTGGTTCTAAGTATTTCACTGTGCTTGATCTCAAGAGTGGTTTTCACCAAGTCGAGATAGTGGAGGAGCACAAAGAACGGACAGCATTCACAGTAGCCCCCCTTGGTTTCTTCGAATACAACCGAATGGCTATGGGACTCGCTAATGCTCCGTCCACTTACCAAAGATTGATGGAGGACACACTCGGTGACTTACACTTGAAAGTATGCCTAGTCTTTTTAGACGACATCATCATATTCTCCTCCACCTTTGAAGAACACCTCGCCCGACTTGAACGAGTACTGGACAGGCTACAAGAGGCTGGATTAAAGCTTAATGCTAAGAAATGTTCGTTCGCCCAACGTGAAGTAAAGTATGTAGGCCATGTGGTCTCAGAAAAAGGGATCAAAGCAGACCCTGAGAAATGTGAAAAGGTTCGGAATTGGCCACGACCAACAACACCAGAAGGAGTTCGACAGTTTCTGGGATTCGCAGGCTACTATAGACGATTTGTTAAGGGATTTTCAACAATTGCAAAGCCCTTATATGAACTCATTCCAGATCCCCTCAAAGGAAAAAAGAAGAAATCTCAGAAGAAACCTGCAGAGAAGATAACAAAGCCAAAGTGGACTTGGGGTGCAGAACAAGAGCAAGCCTTTCAGAAACTGAAAGATGCACTTACATCTCCCCCGGTGCTGGGTTTTCCTGACTATGCCCAGCCATTTGAACTGCACACAGACGCCAGCATACATGGACTTGGTGCAGTATTGTACCAGACACAAAACGGCCAGAAGAAAGCTTTGGCTTATGCCAGTCGAGGACTGAGTCGCTCAGAACGCAATTACCCCGCACATAAACTGGAATTTCTGGCCTTGAAATGGTCTGTCACAGACAAATTCAGCGATTACCTCTATGGCCATCATTTCACCGTGCTAACGGACAACAATCCATTGACGTACGTGCTGACCACTGCTAGGCTGGACGCAACGGGTCATCGCTGGTTGGCTGCCTTAGCATCCTACGACTTTGACGTCAAGTACCGCCCTGGGATCAACAATGCTGATGCTGATACCTTATCCAGACTCCCAGGCACCGATGCGCCCAAGTCATCACAAGCCGACCACATTCATCTCAGTGAGAACTCTGTGAAGGCAGTCTGCAGCTCACTCCAAACCAAGGCGCTTGTTGAGTGCTTGGCGCACTCAGCGGCTGTAGTGGATGAGACTTTTACTGCAATGGACCACAACTTGCAGGTTCTGACAGCTGGCGACATCAGAGAAGCTCAGCTTCAAGACCCAGTTCTAGGGGTGTGGATTACTTCCCTGGAACGCAACCAGAAGCCTCCTAGAGACGGAACTCTTCAAGGACACTCTCACCGTACCCTGCAGCGACTTGCTGATAAACTGACGCTGGTGAATGGAGTGCTTTATCGTCAGACAGTTATCAGTGAGCAAGAGAGAAGACAATTGGTCTTGCCATCATGCTACATTTCCCATGTGATGAGAGATCTGCATGATAAGACAGGACATCCTGGCCGTGACCGGACATTGAGTCTCATTAGGGATCGTTTCTTTTGGCCAGGCATGTCCAGTGACGTTGAAGAGTGGATCAAGAAATGCCCACGCTGTGTACGACGCAAAACTCCAGGCAATGACCGTGCACCTCTCACAAGCATTGTCACCTCTGAACCACTAGAGATGGTGTGTGTGGACTTTCTGACACTAGAAGCATCAAAGGGAGGGTACCAGCATATCTTGGTGATCACCGACCATTTCACCAGACTGGCGCAAGCTGTACCAACAAGAAACATGACTGCCAAAACCACAGCTGAAGCCTTGTACAACAACTTTGTGGTGCACTACGGAATGCCCAAACGCCTGCATTCAGACCAGGGTGCAAACTTTGAAAGTCGGCTCATCAGGGAGCTGTGTCAAGTAATGGGATGCAGCAAGTCTCATACCACACCGTACCATCCTATGGGCAATGGGATGTGCGAGCGTTTCAACCGTACACTGCTGAACATGTTAGGCACTCTTGACCCCAAGCAGAAAGTTGACTGGAAGAGCCACATCAGCAGCCTTGTGCATGCCTACAATTGTACTCGCCATGAATCAACGGGTTTCTCACCTTACTCGTTGATGTTTGGGCGTGATCCTCACCTGCCAGTAGACCTCAAGTTTGGTCTGCATGTGGACAATCAGCAGAGTCAACCTCTCACCAAGTACGTTGACTCATTGAAGAATCGGCTTGAAGAATCCTTTCGTCTGGCGTCTGAAGCAGCAAACAAATCCAGAGGACGACAGAAGAAAGTCTACGACAGCCGAGTAAGAGGAGGAACAGTACAAGTGGGCGACCAGGTACTGGTGAAAATAGTTGCCTTTGACGGAAAGCACAAACTTGCAGACAAGTGGGAGCAAGATGTGTACACCATCCTCAGTCAACCCAATGAAGGCATACCTGTGTATGTTGTGCAAAGAGAAGATGGGACTGGAAGAAAACGAACACTCCATCGCAACCTCCTCCTACCACTGGGAGTGAGGCTCAAGGAAGAACAGGGAGTGGGGGAAGCAATTCCTCCTCAGCAACCAAAGCTACGGCGGTCTCGTCGCCTGAATGACAACAGGAACGACACTACTCCGCCGGTCGAAGGTGGCAGTGAATCAGATTCCAGTGACAACTACATGGCTGCTGTTAGCAACACTACAGCAGCAGACAAGGAAGTCAGGGAGGAAGAAATTTCCGACGAACTGTCTGATCCTGATGGGGACGCCCACAGTTCAAATCATGACATCGGTGATGTTGATGACGAGAACACTCAGGATCAGGACGCGGGTACCCAGGAAGAGTTGCAGCCGGATGCAGCTACAGTTCCTCATGATTACGTGGAACAAGGAGGCGAAGAACAGTCTGATGCGGAGCAGAGTGAGGAAGAGCCTGCAGAACGCCAAGCTCGACGTCCAACACCTCTGCCCAGGCGTTCTGTTAGAGAACGCAGTAGACCTTCATGGATGACTCCTGAGGACTTTGTGATGTGTCACCCAGTGTTGTCACCACCACGAGAGACTGCCACAGAATACCAATCTGGACACCCAACACCTATGCTCAGGCGCCCTGCCAGAGCGTGCAATAGACCCTTGTGGATGACTACCAGAGACTATGTGACGACTCACCCAGTGCAGTTTTATAGTCGCGGTTACCACCCTTATGATATTAGACCGTATTCATTGGATGCACATAATGATCATGACTGTTTCCATCATTCGGGATATTAATTACCCAGTGAACATCAAGCAGTGTATCATAGTCTGTTACATACTTGATAAAGACTTTCTCTACAGCAGTATTAGTCACAGTCCTGAAGAAAGTACTTCTGTATAATCATGGTGTTACCTTATGATCACAGATTTTTGGGGTTTGAAAGAAAATGTGTCGGTTTTCCTGCGGTCTGACTTATGAATTTTTGTGAATCTTATTTTTTGCGACAAACCAGAAGTTTTGTAATCATTTGATATTTTGTCGCCAATTTTTCTCTATACCACATTCGTGATTTTGTACATATACCTTCATCGTTACTTGTTCTTATATTTTTGCGTCCCTTAATGTTGTTGCAATGTCGGGGACGCCATTCTATTTGACGGGGGTATATGTGGTAGAGTAGGTATTAGACAGGATTTGGAGATTTGGGAATATAATAGAAACTAGATTGTAGGAAATTATGTTTTACTTACTTTGTTTTAATATTTGTGGACTATGACCAAGCATGATTAACTTAGGATTATTTCCCTTGTTGAAGTTAACAAGTCACTTTAGTGAACACTTTTCAGCCAATATAATCTACCTAGGCCTTGATGTTTTTCACTCACTTTCACTCTGTAGCCAGACAAGCGAAGAGAAGGGCTGTTGGCCCAAGTTTTTGTCAGCTGTCAAGTTGAACTGCATTCAGCTTGAAGATTTGATGTGCTTTTCTCCCATTACTCTGGGGTTCCTCTTGGGGTTCCTCTTTGTGTTCCTTCACGGGTTCCTCTCCGGTTTCCTTTCCCAGTTCCTTACATGGTTCTACCCCTTGGATCTTCATCTGCCATTGTTACCCTCCATCCTCATCACTGATTCCCCTTTTATCCCTTTTCCAATTCCATTGCCCAGGCCCCTGCTCCTTGAAACTTGAAAGCAATAAAGAGCGAGATCATCGAACCCAGGGTTGTCTCCAGTATGACTGACTGCTGCACCCCCCTGTTACATATATATCAAAAAACTATTCAGTTACGTGCTGTTTTGATGCGTTTTTATGTAGTTACGTGCTGTTTTGATGCGTTTTTATGTATGTGTACAGCCGACACATTCCGATTTCGGAGTAGCTCGGCGATGCTGCGAGGGGACTTTGCAGCCGCTCGGCGTTGCACTTGTTTTTGGGGGTTTTGTTTTGTTTTTGGGGAGGGTATGAACCAAAATCGACATGTACTACAATGGAATCTCCCTTATAAGACTCCCGCCCGCATATTAAAGACCTTCTAACCTGAGACATTGCCCTTCTTTGTAAGTATTAAAATTACCTCTCTTATAAGACCGCTCCCTTTAAGACCTCATTTTGGATAATTTTTTAAGGTCTTATAAGGGAGGTTCCACTGTAGTAGGAAAAGTCCGGGCGTCAACGGCAGGCTGACAAACACACAAACAAACAGACAGACAGGTAGACAGACATTGATTCCATTATTGATGACCATTAGAGGAGGGTCGTGGTACTTAGTGGTCATCGGCAACTAGGGCTTGATTGACTTCAGCTGACCAAAGCCATGCACGCGAGGTCACCATAATTATTATCATAATGGAAAGGCAAGGGTGTGAGTACAGGGCCGGTCGGATCTAAGGGGGGTTTCCTGGTTTCAGGACACCCCCCCCCCCCCCCCCCTCTCTGCCCCAAGCATGTATCTTATGCAAAGGCGTTTCCCCCTTGGGGATACCTGGGGGGTCTTTCGTAAAAATAGTTCCCCCACCTTCTGGAATTTCTGTGCTTGTAACTTCCTCTAATCTGCCACTCTCTTTGACTCTGCCTTTTACCTTTGCTTTCTATCATCTACTATCTTTCCGACTTATTGGCCCATTCTCCTGCCTTTTTTTCAAAACAGATCTTTCAAATAAGTTTTCTCCTTTGACCTCCTCCGAAATCGGAATGTGTCGGTTGCACGCTGCGGGGAGACCAGTGAAAACTGAAAACCGGACACATACTTACCTTATCCATTATGACCATATGTCCTGGGAACGCAGAAGAAGAAGAAGATACAAAGGTCAAAAGTAAGAAAATGGCTCAAGTTTTGCCTTAATAATCACTACACTTCAAAACATTCTGGGGGACTTTGCCCCCTGGACCCCCAAACCCAGAACTGCCCCGAAACCCAGAACCTATGCAGCTCCCTGGACACCCCCCCCCCCCCCCCTCCAGACCCCCTTTGCGAATCACTTGGTCCGGTGTATGTATACTATGTCCACCCCCACCCCCACCCCCGTGGGGATACCGGGGGGTCTTTTGTATCAATAGTTCCCCCACCTTCTGGAAGTTCTGTGCTTGTAACTTCCTCTCATCTGTCACTCTCTTTGACTCTGCCTTTTCCCTTTGCTTACTGTCGTCTACTATCTTTCTGCCTTACCCGGTCCATTCTCCTGCCTTTTTTTTTCTTCTTCACGAAACGCTTTTAAAAAACATTTCCCCCAGCCTGAAGTCGGACTTGCTGAGCCTGTTTCTTAGTTAGGCGCATTAACGGCAGCATGACGCATCTGCTCTCATAATTGACAAGAAACTGTCTGAGCGATCGAAGAAGAAGAAGTATACTATGTATGCCAGTCTGAAAGTCCGCCGTTTCCGACTATGACTGCCAGATAGCAGAGAGTGGCAGCTGCTATTGACGGCGGACTGGGCTGAAAACAACATTATTTCTTCTTCTTCTCCTTAGGCAGCCAACTTCAACACGCTGAAGGTTCTGCTGCACTTTAGGGGGTAGTACGAAAAAGAGAAAAAATAGCAAAAGATAGAGTACAAAGCGAAATGATAACATTATGGGGAAATAGAAAGAAAGAAATGATTGCAAGATAGTCAGGAAATAACTGAGTATTCACAGATACACAGTTTACCATGTAGAAAGAATTAATGAAATTTAAAACCGGAAAAAAAAGAGTTAAATATGTGAGGATTTGATTTGGGAAGGGGGGATGGAGGGGGGTTGGGGTGGGTGGGTATGATAGAGGGAAAGACGAGTTAAAGGTCATGCCCGACCGTTAAATGTACCCAGACTGGCCAGGGACACCCGGGCCCCACATGATGCATGTAGAGTGTCATGCACGACCGCTTAGTCCCCCCAGATCAACCGGGGAAACACGGGCCCCACATGATGCATGCACAGGAGTATTTGTATTTAGGGGACAATACATGCATGCAAAAAAGGGGGGGGGGGCATCTGTTTTTGGCTGGGTTTTTTTTAGGTGTGGGGATGCAGGGGTTGGAGGTGGGGAGGGGAAGGCAGAGGAATTTGTTTCAGTGCGCGAATGGAATAAGCATAAATGATGCTCACGCCGAATGCACGTGCACGCATGGATTCACGTGTGCATAAAATTTGTGTAAGCAGACACAGAAAAAGACACATACAAATGCTTGCACTTGTAGGCTAAGTGTGTGTGTGTGTGTGTGTGTGTGTGTGTGTGTGTGCGTGTGTGTGTGTGTGCGTGTGCGTGTGCGTGCGTGCGCGTGTGCGTATATGTGAGAGCGCGCGCGCGCGCGCGTGTGTGTGTGTGTTGTAACAATAATTTATTCAATTATTCTTTTCAGGCCATATTGGCCTATATTGGACAGAGGAAATTTAACAAAGATATTTCACAAAATTGGGTGGATGGGTGGGTGAGTGTGTGCTTGTAAATAAATGTTTCGTAGACAGTGAGAAAGAATGTGTGCGTGCGTCTATGTGTAGGCCTGTTTGGAATCTATGCGTGCGTGTATGTGTTTGTCCACGTGTGTCTGTATGCGCATTTGTGTGTGTGTGTCTCTGTGTGTCTGTGTGTGCACACGCTTCAGAGAGAATGAGGCAGAGGAAGAGAGAGAGAGAATATATGTGTGTGTGTGTGTGTGTGTGTGTGTGTGTGTGTGTGTGTGTGTGTGTGCGCGTGTGCGCGCACGTACGCGTATGTGTGTGTGTGTGTGCATGCGCATGAGTGAGTGAATGTTCTGTATGTATGCGCTTGTGTGTGTGTGCGCGTGTGTGTGTGTATGTGTGTGTGCGCTCGCGCGCAAGTGAGGGAGTGAGTGAGTGTGCGCGAGTGAGTGAGTATGTGCGTGCGAGCGCGCGCGCGCGCGCGTGTATGTGTGCGCACACGCGTGTGTGTCTGTTGTCCCTGTGAAAGCGGGAAAGACAGAGAGTCTGGGGAGAAAGAGAGAGCTCTCACGAGAGACAGAGGCAGACATAAAGAGGAGGATCATAATTATCAGCGGTGCCCCTTTCTTACCAGATCGAAGATCAAGCGATGAAGGAACGTTGGTAGGCCTAATTATTTTGTCAGGTGAAAGTGCTTCTAGTTATGGTATGGAGAAAATCATCTTTTCATCATTAAGCGCGTCCGTCAATATCTGGGCCTAAACAAAGCTTTACATCACTCAACAAAGAAACGATGCACACCCACATTACGTACATTCGTCTGTTAACCCTTTCACCTCCAGCTATATTTAAGCAAAAAATCTCCATTAAATTACCTAGGTAGAGAACAAATTCTATCTGCAGTATTTATTTATTTCTCTTAATTTGCTTTTATGAGCGGGTTCTCTATTTTTGAATGTTTGTGAACCATGTGTGTACCTATCTATATGTATATTTTACTTTTGCGGTCATTGTGGATGTGTAACTTGTCTATGTAAATTGAAAATTGATTTTTTTAATGTAATCTGATTGTAAATTGTTTTTTTATTATGTATATGTATTTTATTTATATTTAGATTAATATGGTTTATCATCATAACCTATCTATATTGTTAAAAACTCGGGACTTTACTGGTGTTGCACTGCCTCCGGGCATTGCACCCAGTATTGTTCCCAACATCTTTGTATTTACAAATGTCCCATATGTGTCTATGATCGAGAGGACGTAAAACATCATTTTCACCATATTTAGATTAATATGTACATATTTCTTTGTGTGCGCATACATGTGTATGTGTGTGTGTGTGTGTAAGAATGTGAAGGATAGTGTGGAGGTATGTAAGCGGTTGTTTTTAATATGAATAATTGTAGGGTAATTGTAAAGCTTAAAGGTGAAGCGCTATATCAATTTTCTTAAATAAATAAATATTGAGGATTCTTCTGTGACATATATCAAATAAGGTCTATCCTTACTTCCCAAAACTAAGACAATAGGGTCTTTGGATAATAGACCCCAATTTGATGCCTTTTAGTGACATAGGTGTTAAATCACTGTGGTGCTAAAATGCGAGGTTGGCGGTGAAACAACAACAACAACAACATACAGTATTTATACGGCGCTGAATCTTGATAGAAATCAAATCAAAGCGCACACACACGTTAGCATTCAAAGCGCATTCAAACACAAACGCAATACAAGTTTTACAACGCGAACACACACAGATAACATAAATGGAATATAGCAGAAACAGACCTAATGGCAAGAGAGAGAAGATAAAGAGAGAGGAGCTTTAATGATGGGGGAACAGGTGGGTTTTGAGGTTAGCTTTGAAAGCAGAGAGAGTCGGTCGCTGACGGAGGGAGAGCGGAAGTTTGTTCCAGGAGGTCGGTCCTGAGACAGCAAAAGAGCGCCGACCAACAGTTGAAAGCTTATACCTAGGGATCTGGAGAGAAAGAGGGTCAGAAACTGAACGTAAAGTGCGAGCTGGCGTATAGATGGAAATATTGTCACAGAGGTAAGATGGAGCAGCTTTATGAATAGATTTATAGCAAAGTGTGTTTAATTTATACTCAATTCTGTCTGCGACAGGAAGCCAGTGCAAAGAACGCAGAAGAGGGCTAACATGATCGAACTTTTTCTTCCTAAGGACAAGACGAGCAGCTGTGTTTTGAATACGCTGGAGACAAGATAGAGAAGAGACTGATAGGCCAGAAAGGAGAGCATTACAGTAGTCAATACGAGATAGGATGAGGGAAGTAACAAGCTTTGCTGTGGCTTCATCTGAGAGGTATTTACGAATATAGCCAATGCGACGAATTTGATAGTAGCAGGACTGACAGGTCTGAGTCAGGAAACTCTGCATGGAAAGAGTATTGTCCAAAGTGACACCTAAGTTTTTGACTGAGTCTGAGAGGGGAATGATATTGTTACCCAGTTGGATTGACTCTATGGAAACAGAGGCTAGTTTGTTTTTTGTCCCTACAAGCATTGCTTCGGTTTTTTCACCATTTAATTGAAGTTTATTTTGAACCATCCAATTTTGAATATCAATATAGCAGTTGTTACTTTCTGTAAGAATGGAATCTAGATCTTCAGGGGTTGTACTGTTTTGGAGTTGTGAGTCATCTGCATAGAAGTGATGTTTCATGTTGTGCTGATCGATGACATTGGCAAGAGGTGACGTATACAAAGTAAACAAGACAGGACCAAGCACAGACCCCTGGGGGACTCCACAAGAAAGCCTAACCTGTTCAGACTGACGACCATTGACCAGAACTGATTGAAAACGATCAGAAAGGTAAGAGGAAAACCAAGAAAGAGCAGGGCCCTTAATTCCAAAAGTATGTTCAAGACGAGACAGAAGAATGGAGTGGTCTATGGTATCAAAGGCAGCAGAGAGATCAAGAAGTGTCAAAAGAGAGATTTGACCAGCATCAGAAGCAAGTAAGAGGTCATTGACGATTTGAACAAGGGCTGTTTCTGTACTGTGGTTGGTTCTATAGGCAGACTGATAAGGATGATGAAGATTGTTTGAGGATAGATGATCGTTAAGTTGTTTCAGGACAGTCTTCTCAAGGAGTTTGGAGAGAAAAGGGAGGTTAGATACAGGTCTGTAGTTTTTCAGATTATTAGGATCCAGATTGTTCTTCTTGAGAAGGGGCCTTACAAGAGCGGTTTTGAAAGCAGAAGGAAACACACCTGAAACTAAAGAAGAATTGATGATGTTGGTGATTGATGGCAGAAGGTGTTGATAGATTTGTGAGAAAAGAGAGGCTGGGATGGGGTCAAGATCACAGGATTTAAAATGCATTTCTTTCAAAGTAGAAAGAACTTCGGTCTCAGACACCGGCTTGAAAGAGAGAAGGGGGACACCAGTGAATGATGGGTCTGGAATAGTTGGTTGAAAAGGCATGGAGTCGATTTTTGATCGTAGATCGATAATCTTGGTGGAGAAGAAGGAGGAAAAGGTTTTTTCGGGAGGGTGAAAGGGTTAAATCCTCTCGCGGACGTTTTGTCCTTATGTGCACATTAGTCTAAAATGACCCTGTTTCTGCTTCTTTCTTTTTTTGGGTATGTATTGCAAGTATTTATTTCATCACTCGCCATGTTGCATTACCACTTATACTTTAGCCATAGCCGATGAGGTTTAACCGAGGCGTGGTCACCGCTACAGCTATCTGTATTAATTTTTAAAAAATAGGGACTTTACTGGTTTCGTACTGCCTCCGGGCATTGCCTCCAGTATTGTTCCCACCATATTTGTATTTACAAATGTCCCATATGTGTCTGATTCAGACCAAGAGGACGTAAAACACCATTTTCGTCGTTGCATTACCACACAAATTTTGAAGCCACTGGTTCATGAGATACTGCTCGGACATGAAAAGAAGAAAATTTCGGTTTTGTGAGTCTTCCTTGGCGGAGGTTTGCTCTGGTGGTTCAAACTTCAGGATCTGTTAGATTGTGACAAAATGATCAAGAATATATATGGGAGACCCTAAGCTTATTGTAGGTCACGGTATCCGCGAGAGGACAAAATGTTCGCGAAAGGACTTATCATTCGTCTTTTCACTTAGCTAGAATTTAAAGTTTGTTACATGTACCGGTGTCATGAGAAATAAGTGCCTACCTTGAAATAAATACCCTTCAAAAGCGCACTAGAGCCATTCTTCTTTAATGTGAGAAATAAGTCAACTATTATTTAAAATATAGATATTTAAGTGCTCAATCTACACGGAAAGAACCAAGAAATAGAACGGGAGGGTGTAAATCTACATGTTTGCCGAGAAATCGATATGCAAAGCCATGTCACTTAGTTTCGTGTTTTTCAAAATGGCGGACGATAAAAACAACCGTTCGTGCAAACCAAAATAAATAATAATAGCCTAAACATTAGAAAAATATCCCTGACTTCTCAGTAGTTAATGATGAATCTTCAAGTTCTTCCTGCACGCCACAAGACGCCTCTGAATGTATGTAGGGGCGAATCTTTCCCAAAACAGCCAACAATTTGAATGATGGAAAATAGTATTTATTTCATGGGTTAAACTATTTTATGCAACACCGGTACATACAGGACCCGAAAGCATAAACATGGGGAGGGGTGGGATGAATTGTTCATGAAAAGGAGATAAGGTAAGGTAAGGAGAGTGTGTCTAGAGGGTGGTGGTGGTGGAAGGGGGTGGGGGCAGGGTCTGATTCTGATTGTGTGAAAACTGTCAGTTGTTTGGAGATCCGTTCTATCGGTTGTCTGGGTTCGCAAAGAGCACACCCGAGACGTAGTGGACAGAACAAGAAAGACAAAAAGAATCAACGGGTCTCTGATCTTTACAAATAATGTGTTAGGGGGAAACTGTCCTGCTGTTAACAGCTTTATTGTTCGAGTGAGTGTCATCTCTTGGCGTGATTGTGATCGATTTGTGGTGTGTGTGTGTGTGTGTGTGTGTGTGTGTGTGTGTGTGTGTCTGTGTGTGTGTGTGTGTGTGTGTGTGTGTGTGTGTGTGTGTGTGCGTGTGCGTGTGTGTGTGCGTGCGTGTGCGTGCGTGCGTGCGTGCGCGTGCGTGCGTGCGTGTGTGCGTGTGTGTTTGTTTGTTTGTTGTTGTTGTGTGTGTGCGCCCGCGTGAGGGGAGCGGATGTAAATGGGAGGGGGGGGGGTTATGCTAAGATGCAATGCTGAACGCTTCCCAGCTGTTTATTTTGAATGTTTGACACTGAATGAGTTATGAAATGAAACTATATCTTTTGTCAGTCTGTCTGTCTCTCACAGTCCTTACACCCCACCTCCACCCCTCCTCCCTCTCCACCGCGCCCCACCCCCATCCCCTGCCTTTTTCTTGTCAAGAGCCTGAAACGATGAGGTGATCGTTCTTATTATATGCGTTACTAATGAACAGCTACGTGCCATATTGTCAAGTTCAAGATAAGACTATGATCGTGTATGAAATTACTGATTCCGCACACACACACACACACACACACACACACACACACACACACACACACACACAGCACACACACGCACGCACATACACAACACACGCACACACACATACGCGCGCGCGCATGCGCGCAGGCACACACACACACACACACACACACACACACACACACACGCAGTGCACGCGCGCGCACACACACAAAGCAAACACACACACACACACACACACACACAGCACACGCACACGCACACACACACACACAAACGCGCGCACACGCACGCGCACGCACACGCACGCACGCACGCACGCACACACGCACGCACACACGCACACACACACACACACACACACACACACACACACACACACACACACACACACACACACACACACACACACACACACACACACTGCAGCTGTCTCCAAACGCAATCCCAGGTCTTTGATGGTGGGTTTTTTCCCCGCCAAAAGCAATTATATAAAAACTACACCTTTTTTATCTGGTGTTAAAAAAACACAAAACCTATGATTAATGACAGCACATGCTCAGTTTTTTTACGCTAAAAATATTTCCTTTTGATGGTGAGGGTGAGCCCCCGTTTGACCCCCTTTCGTGGCGTTTTGCCTGACTTTACCAAAAGTTATTGTTGTTTTCATTTTTCATAGTTCAAAACATTGATGGTTTTGTTATGGTTTTGTTCTTAAAGATGCACTGACCCACCACGATTAAGTCCCTTGGGTTGTTTTTCTGGGTAGCTGTGACCCACATACAAGTGTGTGACACCCCCCCTACATTTCTCGGTTAATTGTATTTTTCCGTTATTGCCTTTCTTACCATGCATAAAGCTGTATTTTAGGAACATTTTTAGCTAATAACCTTTTTGGAATACTAACCCTATCCCTAACCGTAACCCTAAGCCTAACCCTACCCCCCACCCTATAAGAAAAACGCAACGAACCACAACTGTGACAAATCGCTGTGTACTGCAGTACATAGTGGGGGGTAGGGTTAGGTTTAGGGCTAGGGATAGGGTTAGTATTCCAAAATGGTTATTAGCTAAAAATGTTCCTAAAATACAGCTGTATGTATGGTAAGAAAGGCAAAAACGTAAAAATAGAATTAACTGAGAAATGCAGGGGGGTGGCACATCTTTACCTTTACCCACTTTTTTTTCTAGGGTTAGGGATAGGGTTAGGGTTAGGGTTAGGTAAATGGTTAAAGTACAGAAAAAGTGAAATTTGTGGTTGTCGCAAATACAGACTCTCATAGTAGCGAGCTACTTATTTTTACGAGCTACCTTTTTTCATGCGACACACCCAACTTGAAATTGAGGCTGCTCTTTAAAACGATGTTTCGTTTTCAATTTGGGGGCATTGCCATGGATGGAAGTAAAACCTGGTCAAAACCAGATTTACTACCAGCTATCAGAGGGGGAACACGTGAAACCCTTGATTTTGACACGTGATCTGGTGGGTCTTTATCGATATATAGCCATCTCTGTGGGGTGGGCGGACATTATCTAAAATATTATCAGAGTTTGTTGGGGATATCGCTTTCGACAGTTCTGATTGAAAGTCTGATCCTGGGGAGGACAGTATGCTGTTGATGTTATAAATGGGCTGGACAATCGACGTTAAGGTATGGTGACGTGCAGGGTTCGCTCTTGCTCTTTCACGACTCATCTGTCTGTCTCTGTCTCTCTCTCTCTCTCTCCCCTCAGACACACACACGCACGCACGCACACGCACGCACGCACACACACGCACACACACACACACACACACACACACACACACACACGGGCGCGCGCACGCACGCACACAGACACTCACGCACGCACACAGACACACTTCACACACACACTTCACACTTCACACACACACACACACACACACACACACACACACACACACACACACACACACACACACACACACACACACACACACACACACACACACACACACACACTTCACAGAGAGAGAGAGAGAGAGAGAGAGAGAGAGAGAGAGAGAGAGAGAGAGAACACACAGGAGGGCAGGATAAAAAAAAAACCTTTGTTAGCTTAATCTTTAAACCTCAATAAAGATCATTTTGACTTGACTTGACACACACACACACACACTTCACACACACACACACGCGTGCGCACGCGTGCGCGCGCGCGCGCGCCACGTTCTCCTGCCCCCATTCCCACTCTCTACTTTCACCCTTTTTACCGCTCAGTGACCTTAATCCGCGCGAGAATCAATTTAGTAAGATCAGATTTCAGCGTCCATAATATCTGCCTCCCTGTAGATTGATGCATATGAGCTTACTAAACTAGTCTACAACTTGCCCAAGTTGACAACTGCTTAGTAGACTACTAGGCAAGTTTGAAACTAATTTTAGTCTTCAAAGCATGAATACGGACTTGAATGCTACTAGCTAGTTTTCAACTAGACTGACCTACTAACGCATTCGAAGGGGAATCCGTTCAGTGCGCATGTTCACAGACCAAAGGGAACTCACTCTCTGTAGTTTGATGCATATGAGCTTACTAAACTAGTATACAACTTGCCCAAGTTGACAACTGCGCAAGTTTTTGAATGATTAATCAAAATCATAAAAATATTTCTGAAAATTGGGAAGATTGAGGGGAAGGAGAGAGAGAGAGAGAGAGAGAGAGAGAGAGAGAGAGAGAGAGAGAGAGAGAGAGAGAGAGAGAGAGAGAGAGAGAGAGAGAGAGACTCGAAACACAAAACTCTTTTTTTTTAATTGAGGGTAAACAGATAAGCAATTGTAATTTAGTATTCTTCTTTTTTTTTTACACTGTTTCCTCATGGAGAAAACATGAGAATACAACAACAACAAAAAAAAAAAAAACAAGAAACAAAGCAATGAATAACGACTAGTTCACAACTAACACATTTAGTGCTGATCGGATGTCCACTAAAATTCTGTCTACTAACTCGACAAGTTAAGTAACAACTAGGACTAGGGATTTTCCATGCAGACCTTACTATATTTTAAGTTGACAACTTACAACTTAGTTGCCAACTAACCTCTTAGTAAGCTCATATGCATCAAACTACTGGATGTTTTCATCTACACTCTCCACCCCCACCCCCTCCCCCTCCCCTCTTCATTTTCCCAGCTTCTGTTCTTTCTTTCTTTCTTTTTGTTTAACGAATTGATTACTTTTTCAAAGCTTAGGCTACAAAACTTGAGTACAGCAGCAAATATTCTGCAAGCACCGCGCATAACAAGCGAAATAGGCCTACTTTCGTGAAACTGAAAAGAACCAGACTTTGAGATGTAGAGTAGTAAACATGAAGAGGAAAAGGATTAGGATCAGCCTAGGATTGTTGTCACGAAACTGAAATAAACCAGACTTTGAGATCGAGAGTCATAAACATGAAGAGGAGAGGGTTAGGCTAAGAGGATAGGGTTAGGATCAGCCTAGAGTTGTTGTGAAACTGAAAAGAACCAGACTTTGAGATGTAGAGTAGTAAACATGAAGAGGAAAAGGATTAGGATCAGCCTAGGATTGTTGTCACGAAACTGAAAGAAACCAGACTTTGAGATCGAGAGTCATAAACATGAAGAGGAGAGGGTTAGGCTAAGAGGATAGGGTTAGGATCAGCCTAGAGTTGTTGTGAAACTGAAAAGAACCAGACTTTGAGATGTAGAGTAGTAAACATGAAGAGGAAAAGGATTAGGATCAGCCCAGGATTGTTGTCACGAAACTGAAAGAAACCAGACTTTGAGATCGAGAGTCATAAACATGAAGAGGAGAGGGTTAGGCTAAGAGGATAGGGTTAGGATCAGCCTAGAGTTGTTGTGAAACTGAAAAGAATCAGACTTTGAGATTGAGAGTCGTAAACATGGACAGAATAGGGTTAGGATCAGCCTAGGTTTGTTGTCATGAAACTGGAAGAAACAAGTTCTTTGACTTTTGAGTCATAAACACGAAGAGAGTAGGGGTAGGGTCAGCCTAGGGTTGTTATGAAACCGAAAAGAACCAGCCTTTGAGATCGAGAGTCGTAAACACAAAGAGGATAGGGATAGGATCAACCTAAGTTTATTGTCATAAAACTAAAATAAACCAGACTTTGACATCGAGAGTCGTAAACACAAACAGGATAGGTTGGAATCAGCCTAGGGTTGTTGTGAAACTGAAAAGAACCAGACTTTGAGATTGAGAGTCATAAACATGAAGAGGATAGGGATAGGATCAGCCTAAGTTTATTGTCATAAAACTAAAATAAACCAGACTTTGACATCGAGAGTCGTAAACACGAATAGGATAGGGATTAGGATCAGCCTAGGGTTGTCATGAAATTGAAAGAAACCAGACTTTGAGATCGAGAGCACACAGAGAGTCACAGCACTAACGGTTTTGGTCAGTCGCTAGGCTAATGCATATTCATGAGTATCTCAAGGGTCCTGTGTGCGTCCCACGCTCAATGTAAAAAAAAAGAAAGAAAGGGGGGGGGGGGGGTCAAGGAATAGCCAACTGATCAATGAACGTGAGGATGGAAGAATGTCAAATCCACCCGTAGGTATTTCTTCAAAAGAAAGGGTTTGATGAATTTACAATGCTAAGCAATATAGAAATAACAAGTTTTGCTTCTAATATCCCAGTAATAGCAAAATGAACAGGTTTGCTTCACAGTATATTTCCCCCCCAAAGAGAATATCGTCTGCTAAATGAAATCCATTTGACATGATGACACATTTCGCTTTGTTTTGAGGCCCTGTAAAGGTTTTTCCTGCCAAAAAGGTTAAGAGTGCAGTCCTTTTGCTTTTTGTTATTATCATGATGAATGCAGTTTTTAATTATATTTTCTGACAATGCACTTGCTGTGATTTAGCAAACGTTTGGCAAAGCACTTCTGTAATTTTGCTGTTGAATACTCTTCTTTTTTTTATATGCTAAAATGAAGATGAGGCCCTGTGAAGGGTTTATCATCATACAATTCACGCCTCGTCAACGCAGGTTACCCACCATAGAACAAGAACAACACAAACGTGTTTTCTTCATAATCCTCTTAGCAGAAGTGTAACAAGCAACTTTAACAATCGCTTGGCTTTCAAAATTCTGCAAATCTTTTGCACGCTATTCGTATGCTACATAATAATGTGACCGAGAGGACGTAAAACACCATTTTTCTTCTTCCAGAAATACCGGAGATACGGGCGCCGAGAGGCCGGTGGATACGCGTTTCGCGCATTTGCCAAACCGCGCAAATGACACGGCCGCCTGGGTTGTCGTTGCCATCGCCCCGTTAGGGCTCATAGCAAATTTGAAGCGATTCGGTCGAAAAACGGCGGAGTTATAAGGCCCGTTTTGTGTTTCACTCACACACACACACACACACACACACACACACACACACACACACACACACACACACACACACACACACACACACACACACACACACACACACACACACACACTTGCCTTTTTATTATATGATAGCCCTTCCTATCACAGGTTACGGTTGTTTGAGTAATACCAAAGACTGTACAGGGGAAGATAAACATCCGGTCTCTTTTCCCTATATGAGTAGTGAGGACAGAAACACTGGTTATGTTCCTTTGAAACGTGACACATTTTACACATTGATAGGCCAGTTGAATTCTCCGTTCAAGTTCCAGTCCGAGTTTTTCGATAGCCTCCACTATGAATAGTGTACACGTCCGCACTAACGATAACTCTATCAGCCCGGTTCGCCGAGCTTTTAAGTAATCCATCTTACCCTTTTAGAATATCTTTGGTAATACTTTGAGATTGAAAGCCCGAGGGTGATGCCTAAACTACACACTTGCTGGTTCTTGCTGTATAATAAGTTGGGTTTTTCGTTTGTTTTTGTTTTTTAATATATAGGAAACCAGCCTAAATGTAGCATTGAATTGAATAGCAGAAACTGAATGCAGCTAGGAGGCCAG
>CM065693.1:36474140-36476640 GCA_017654935.2 Phymorhynchus buccinoides
TGTTGTCGTCGTGATTATAGTTATCAGTGTGGTTTATTCATGTATTACACGTGTTTATCATTTTTGGCTATCAACTTTTCTTTTCTCGTCCCCATTAATTTTGTTGTTGCTAGGCTTTAAAAAAAAAAAGTCATCTTGTTCTATTGTGTTTGGGGTGTTTTATGCGAACGTTGTCAGGTTATATTAATAATAATGACCTTTTTTTTTTTAGCGCTTATTCTCCTTACGGGGCTCTAAGCGCTTCACAAAGAAGTTAAAAATCTGAGCAAAAACTAAAAAAGCTTTGCACTAATCATAAGGAACAACACGAAACGAAATCACGATAACTACATTTACGTCACCCCCCCCCCCTCCCCCCCCCCCCCCCCTTCACAATCCACTAGAATCTAAACTATTACCAAAAGCGTTTTCCACGCAAAAGGCATTAATATCACACTACCCCCCCCCCCCCCCCCCCCTCCGCCCGCCCCCGCATTCACCATCCCCTTTATAGACCTCAAGCTGACCTACTGTGTCATTGGCGTTTTCGTAGCGTTTATTCTTTCGTTATTTTTGCTGTGCTGTTGTTGTCCGTCACCATAGGTGATCGGACTTTGCGATGGGCTGGTTTGTATTTTTTTCTTCTTTTTTCTCTCTGTCTGTCCCAAGGATATCTCCCGAACCGCTTGACCGAATCGCGTCAACTTTTGTGTGCTGGTGTATCATGAGAGGAAGGCATCCGCATTTTTGACGTCGTGACCTTGACCTTGGCGTACGACCTTGAAAACCGAAAATCTTTAAGGGGCCATAACTCCCACACCGTTGGTGTTAGAGTCTTCACATTTGTCATGGAGGTACTTTGGCTTATGCCCGTTCTGATGGTGGCATACCGATCAAGGTCAAGGTCACGGTCCGGGAGATCGGTAGGCCTTGAAAGTGGTAGGGGTCTACAAATTGGGTTTTAAGCCATATTTTCCACATTTGTACTTGACACAAGCGCTTCAGATTGTGTGTGGTACTGTATGCAATTTCTCAGTTATGAGATAATAAAGATGATTTGATTTGATTTTATTTGATTTGATGCCCTAGAGAAGAACACATCCGAGCATAAATTATCACCATGCTGATCTTGACCTTGAAGTGTGACCTTGAAAACTGACATTTCCTTCTTTGCGCTATATGTTTCTTTTTCAAGCTGTATCTCGTGAACTAGAAGACAAAATCCCTTCCAATTTTGTGTCAGGATGTGACTGCTACGGGGTGTCGCAAGTGCGTGGCATTGCTGGTGACGGACATGTCTGCCGCTCGGCGACGCCCTTGTTATTTCTTTGTTGTTGTTGTCGTCGTCGTCGGCAGCGTCATTGTTGTTGTTGTTAATTATGATTACGTTAATGTTGTTATTGTTCTCTCTCTTCTCTCTCTCTCTCTCTCTCTCTCTCTCTCTCTCTCTCTCTCTCTCTCTCTCTCTCTCTCTCTCTCTCTCTCTCTCTCTCTCTCCCCCCCCCCCCTTCTCCGCTGATTTAATCGACTGTCAAATTCGTTTTCATTGAATGTCACCTCACCCCCCCCCCCCCCTACCCCCCCTACCCCCACCCCCAATATATCCCAACTCTTCCACACAACTAAAATGTTGTCAATGTATGATAGTGCCTGTTGTTGGTATTAATAGTCCCCTGTTTCTAGAAAGCGGGAGTCTATTGTGATCACTCGAGTCTGTTTGTCAGGTGTTTTTGGGGTGGGTGCGTTTGTGTGTGAATTTGTTTGTTCGTCTGTCCGGGCTATATCTCGGGAACCGCTGGACAGATTCGCTTCAAATTTTGTGTGTGGGGGGGTGTATCATGGGACATAATAATGGTCCTATAGAATATATGGTAATTTCAAATATTAGGTGCCGTCAAGGTCAAGGTCAAGGTCAATGACGTGGATTAGGCTTAGCGAAATGTCTTCTTGTGGCCATATATTTGACATCGTTGGACTTACTATGCTCAAACTTGGTCTGTAGGTTCATTGGCATATGGTAATTCCAAATACTGGGTACTGTTCAAGGTCAAGGTCAGGGTCACGGACGTATACCTTATCCGGTCTGTATCTCAAGAACTACTGTGGCCTTTTTAAAATATTGTCAGCGGACTTACAATCTTCAAACTTGGTCTGTAGGTTCATTGGCATATGGTAATTTCCAAATAGTGGGTACCGGACAAAGGTCAAGGTCAAGGTCAAGGTCAAGGATGCACAAATTGTCTGATCTGTATCCCTGGAACCACTAGACAGAGTATCAAGCTGTGCCTTATATTACGCCGGCGTCATGTAGTACAGCAAGCTCTTGCCGGAGAAGCGCTGTGAGGATGCGGAGCACTAGTAACGTACTCGTATCACATTAATCTGATGGCCTCTCCTGCGACGTTCCATTGTCCTGTTATGCACTCAGTCTCTCCATTTTGCTTTGTTTCGATGCTCAGTCTCTCCATTTTGCTTTGTTTCGATGCTCAGTCTCTCCATTTTGCTTTGTTTCGATGCTCAG
>CM065693.1:36486640-36509140 GCA_017654935.2 Phymorhynchus buccinoides
TCTCTCAACATTTCTGCGCATATGCGAAATCGATCATGACGTACCATCAGATTTTATCTTTTATGTATTCAACACTAAATTGACCCTAAACCTATCCCTAACCCTACTATCCCTAACCCTATCCCTAACCCGAAACCGTCAAATACACACAAAATAATTTCGCACATGCGCAGACATGTTGAGAACAAATTCATTTTGAGAACGCCACAGGAGTCCAACCAACTATAATATTCGCTGCCTATTGTTTCACCTTGTATTGTGCACTTGTGGTTGACTATAGGTTTGCATATTAAATATTGCGTTGTTTTTTGGGGTGAACAATTAGGTGTCATTACGGTGTGCGCATATATGAATGTAGCCTACACACTTAGGACTATGCGTCTGAAATGTAAGCTTAGGCTACACACTTAGACCTACGCGGACGCTCGAGTACATTTTGCACACACGCGAACGACATGTATAGAAGACGGGGTAAAAAGCGCATGGGCGGGTAAGAAGCCCACCCCAATTATCTCATGAAATAAATAAAATGTCAGTCAAATTTGCCCATGAGACGAATGCTAGACGTTAACGCTCGTCTCATGGGCAAAATGAGACTGAAATTTGCTTCATTTCATGAGATAATTGGGGTGGGCTTCTTACCCGCCCATGCGCTTTTTACCCCGTCTTCCTAAGTGTTTATTCATTTAGAAGGGTGGGGGAGGGGGCACTCTAAAGTCGTGAAGGTGTCATAATATATATATAAAAAGTTAATTCTTTCACCGCCAGTCATATTTCAGCCAAAAATGTCCATTAAATTTACCTGTATACAGAACAAAATCCATGCAGTATTGGAGATTCTTCGGTGACATATATAAAATAAGGTATATCCTTACTTCCCAAAACTAAGACAATAGGGTCTTTGGATAATATACCCCAATTTGATGCCTTTTAGTACTAGTGACATATGTGTTAAATCACTGTGGTGCTAAAATGCGATTTGGGCGGTGAAAGGGTTAATCTATTCCAGAACCAACTGAATAACCAAGGGTCACAAACTCTTCCAGGAACAAAATATCATTCACTAGCTTGTGAAAACTTAATTATTCCAGAACCAACTGAATAACCAAGGGTAGGGTCACAAAATCTTCCTGGAACAAAATCTCATTCACTAGCTTGTGAATGCATCTACCCGTGAGTTTTTAGGTCACAGTTTTTTATGCCTCGCTGCCAGAATCCAGGGTTAATGTTACCCAACACCCGGGTTCTGGAATCAGGAATGGTGATTACATCAGTGCCGATGGTGTGAACTGACACCGCAAAAGGTCATACTGTAGAGTCATTGTGCCAATGCCACAAGGATCGATTGCAGGGAATAATTGACTGTGTCAACATGAGCACGAACAAAACAAACAAGAGCTGTTCGTAAACTTATATGAACCTGTGGACTATGTCTCCTTTACACAAACAATAACTCTTCTATTCATTATCGGACTGATCTCCCTTGACTAACCAACCATCTAGATCTAACCGTTAGCAATCTGCAAACAAACAAACGTTACAAGAGCATACACCACCACCACCACCACCCTTCGACCCTCACCCCCAAGTCATTAGTCAATGTCAAAGGTCAAGGTCACTGGAGGTGAACATGCATGCGCCGCGCGGCTGGTGATCTAGCATTTTCACTCTCTAGTTTCTTTCGGGCTTTGCTTGCTGACTTTTTTTCTCTCTCTCCTGAACTGAGTCAGTGGACAATGATTAAGATCCAGTATTATGACTAATGGACAATTGTCTGACTGACATTGACTCAGAATTCTATGGGGGGTGCTATAGGAGTGGCCTACAAATGCGCAATAGCCGCACTACATCAGACAGGCTCTATCAGGTCTACATTGGTACATAAGCATATTTTATGTGTGTGTGTGCGCGTGCGCACGCGCGCATGCACACACGCACACGCACACACGCGCGCGCGCGCACGCACACACACACACACACACACACGCATGCACGCACGCACGCGCGCGCACACGCACACACACACACACACACACACACACACACACACACACACACAGTACGTCGTGCATGTCAAACTACCCTTTTTAGTGTCCCGGCCTGAGACAATTAAGACACAGGGTAGCCAGTGAACGACTTCTTCTTCTTCGATCACTCAGCCTATCAATTATGAGCGTCATGCTGCCGTTATGCGCCTAACTAAGAAATAGTTAGGCCCAGCAAGTCCGACTTCGGCTGGAGGAAAAACATTTTGAAAGTGTTTCGTGAAAAAAAAAAAAAAAAGGCAGGAGAATGGACCGGTAAGGCAGAAAGATAGTAGGCCTACATGACAGCAAGCAAAGGGAAAAGACAGAGTTAAAGAGAGTGACAGATTAGAGGAAGTTACAAGCACCGAACTTCCAGAAGGTGGGGGAACTATTTATACAAAAATCCGATATCCCCACGGGGGGCAATGAACGACTGCAGAAGGGAGGCCTGTAGGCCTATAGTAGCAAATTACAATAGTAGTAGCAAAGACTGTACAGTATCTTTGGTAGTAGCAGCGTGGCCAGGCGTGGGGCATAGGGAGAATATGCTGAGATGGCGATGTGGGGGAAGTGTGTGGGGGCTCAAAACGAAAGGCACAAGGGGAAAAGGATGAAGGAGGCGAGTCACAACTCTGACAGGGTCGGATCTAGGGGTGGGGGGATTTCCTGGTTTCCGGAACCCCCTCCCCCCTCAGCTCTAAGCATATGTATCTTATGCAAGGATCAAAAGCAAATGGCTCGATTTGGGCCTTAATAATCACAAAATTGCAAAATGTTCCGAAAAGGGCATTGCCCCTTAACACAAAATCTGCAGCTCCCAAGACCCCCCCGGCGGAAATACCCCCACCCCACCCCCCCACCCCCACCCCCCTTAAGAATCACTTGGTCCGGTCCAGTCTGACATAGGCTTTATTAGACTAACCCAGGACATCGAAGAAAAAGCAAACACCTACCATCGCCCCTTACCGTCTACGTAAGCTTACAGCCCCTAAACCCCCATCCTCCCCCCCCCCCCCCCCCCGCGCCCCCCCTCCACCCCCCCCCCCCCCGACACATTCTTGCTTTCCCTCCCCACCCCTTTGTCACAGTCTACGTCGACCAATAACTGAATTAACTCAAACTGATATGATGACCATAGTGATCCCAAGGGGGGGGGGGGGGGGGGATGGATGGGGAGTGTCCCGGTTGTGTCCGGAGGGAGAAGAAGAGGCACTGACTGAGATGGGAGAGAGAGAGAGAGAGAGAGAGAGGGGGGGGAGAGAGAGGAGAGAGAGAGAGAGAGAGAGAGAGAGAGAGAGGAGAGAGAGAGAGAGAGCAGGGTCGGACCAAGTGATTCTTAAGGGGGGGGGGGGGGGTCCGCCGGGGGTCCAGGGAGCTGTATACGTTCCGGGTTAGGGGACAATGTCCTTTTGGGGGGCCAGGGGGCCAAGCCCCCGGAAATCTTTGCAATGTTGTGATTATTAAGGCAAAAAATCGAGCCATTTACTTAGGCTTACTTTTCACCATTGCATAATGTGCATGCAAGGGGGGGGGGGGGGGGGGTCTGGAAACCAGGAACCTCCCCCCCCCCTAAATCCGGCCCCTGGAGAGAGAGAGAGAGAGAGAGAGAGAGAGAGAGAGAGAGAGAGAGAGAGAGAGAGAGAGAGAGAGAGAGAGAGAGAGAGAGAGAGAGAGAGAGAGAGAGAGAGAGAGTTGTCAGTATGGTGATATAGAGTGGGCTTACGTACTACACTAGAGGCAGGAAAGATGGGCTGACGCAACAAGGGCTATCGATTAGACAGAGCCAGTCAATGAAACCCCCCCGAAAATGGGTCTGTGTTGATGGCCTGAAAAGAATGGGCAAATGTTATCTATATCTCTGTTTGTCAGTCTCAGTTTATGTCTCTGTCTGTCTGTCAATTATCTGTCTGTCTGCCGGTCTCTTTCTCTCTTGTTGCTTAATCTATTGTCCTCATTAATTTATTAAAGAAAACTTGGCATTCATTCATTCATTCTTTCTTTCTCCGCACGCGCACGTGCTTAATTGTGTGTGTGTGTGTGTGTGTGTGTGTGTGTGGTGTGTGTGTGTGTGTCCTGTGTCATGTGTGTGTCATCGGTCAGTGTGCGTGTGCGCGCGTGCGCGTGTGTGTGTGTGTGTATGTGTCATGGATGTCACTGTGACTGACATATGCCTTCCCTCTTCTTGATCCCCCCCACTCCACACACACCTCGATCTTCATAAATTATATTATACCGCACACACCAACGCACGCCAGACGCTTTATGCGTGCACATATAGGCCTGCACTGATAGCCTACACATAATTCAAACGTGTGCATATTTAGGCCTACTAGCAGTAGCACATGCGCACATAAATAGGCCTACTCTCTTGATCTGTGGCACACACACACTGACACACATTTTGTCTAACTAAATCGTGAAAAGACATTATTTAAATTAAAGATTAATTACACACGCGCGCGAGCATACACAACCGAGGCTCGCGCACTCACACTACCCACACACACACGCGCGTTTCTGAAAACAAACATTGAAAAAAATTCACACGAAAGCAACAACAACAAAAAGACAAACAGCACTATATTTGTCAACAATTCAGTCACTCAAGCCAAAAAGTTGCTCTTTTCTCCGCCAAAAAAAAAAAATCAGTTTTGAAAGCATAGACCCAGAGCAGTTGCCATGAATATTGATGAGAGCAGACGATCAATACAAGCTTGGACGTCACGCAAGATGGCTACCTGTAGTGATGTCCATGGCTGCGCTGCTTTCGAACGCGGCACACATTCACGACCACTTGCCACCGCGGGATGAAACTGGGGAGCGTCACATAGCTTGTCGTTTTATGCTGAGGATAGCCACGCAACTGCTTGCATTGTTTTGTGCGTGGAGTGCAAATGTGAACAAGGAGGAAAATGTCACTCTTGTGCGTCTGTGGTGAGTAAAGGATGCCATCAGCAAAAACAAATCGCAGTGATTGCGTTGGTGATTTGTTTTTCTCAAGGCCACAAACAGACCCGTTCGGTAGACCTACTTTGGAATCAGTGTTCACTATTTTCTTTGTGAATGAAAATGTGTTGCCAGGAAAAACTTGCCAGCCTCATCGATTTTTTCATGGACCGTAGGCCTATTCTAGTGAAAAATAAAACAGCATGAGAAGTGGGGAAAAGAGTTCTTCTAGACTAAGGCGGGAGAGTGAGAGTGTGTGTGTGTGTGTGGAGGGGGAGGGGGGGGGGGGGGGGGGTTTCTACCAGAAATAGCAAGTGTATCGCCGAGCGGTAGATAAGTTCATCAGCGGCTGAACTTGTTAGGGCTAGGATCAGCCTATAGTGTTATTGTCATAAAACTGAATGCATCAAACTTACAATCGTAAACATGGCGAATGTGTTTAAGTGTAATTTAAAGCAGCTTGAGACTATAACCGTCTGTTTCTGAGTGATTAGGACTCTAAACTTATGAAACATTGTATGGCTAATAGCATGAGAGAGAGAGAGAGAGAGAGAGAGAGAGAGAGAGAGAGAGAGAGAAGGGGGGGGGGGCATGGAAGAGAGGCCGGCCTGAAACTTGAAAGAAAAAAGAGTAGGGAGAGAGAGAGAGGGGGTTGGGGGTGGAGAAAGAGAATAAGGTCAGATCAGCAAGTATTATACTTAAATTTTCTTGCAGACCTCATGGGTCAGATGACCCCCGGGTGCACAAAATGAGGGGTCAAATCGCCATCAATGCGGGTCAATGACCCCGGGCCCGCCAAAGCTCTGGGAGTGTTTGGCTGAATAGGCTACCATAATAAACCAAATTTACAAAGGAATGACCTTGACCTTGATGGATACTCCTTCAGCAGGCCATTCAGAATAATCATCAGCTTATAAATTATACATCAACATGTCTAAAAAATGTGTGGTTGTCGATGACTGGTTATAGATGTCCTATGCGCAGACTATAACCACTGTGACCTTGACCGTGACCTTTCTTGTACTTAATATTCAGAATTACCACAAGTCAATGCATGTGCTTACCAAATTTGAACATTGTAAGTCCATGCCAACAGCATGTGTGGTGTGATAATTATTATTAATTAACTTGCGCAGTAGAGGCTAACTTAGTAACTACTGGACCAAACAAAATGAAACTTGGCTGAATCATGGTCTCCCATGCCCTGACAAAGATGCCCATTATGTCTGTTTCACCAAATGGCAAACCATAGAATTGTGCTCCCAGTCAATCTTAATTTTGATATTCATGAAAGAAGGAAGGTGGCAGAGTAATTAAGATGTTCACCTGCCCATTTAATGCATGAGTGACCCGGGTTCGAATCCCAGACTCGCCCTTTAATTCCAGTTTAATGGGAAAATTGAAGTGAATGTCGAGTTCTTCGGATGGGGATTTAAAAGTTAAAGCATGTCTGACGCGTACGTACGCTTTACACACATACAAAATCCACAGAAGTTAAAAGTTGATAAGAGCAGGGATAAATCCCGCTGCCTGGTATGAACGCAATTGGTAGCTCTAGGTTTCACAAGTCCACACCCCTCCTCACGACATCCCCCTTTAAAAAAAAGAGAATAGTACTGCACAAGCAGTGACACGCTCTCCAGGTGGGAGCAGCCAGTTTTCACAGAAATGGGTCTCTGTGGCTGGAAAATAACAACAAAACAAAAACAGAAAGCGCTTTAGTGCTGTGCATTTAAACTGTTATAGCCGAGGGCTTTTTGTGTCCGTTTCTGATTGGCCAAGAGCATTGGCTCCGTGAAATAATTTTTTATTTTTTGTATGTTCCAGTTCCAGCTAAGCCGAGAGTTACAGTTCCTCAATCAATGAATTCCCATGTTTGCATTCAAGATTGCTTTTCATTTGTTCTTTGCATTGAACTTGGGAATAGATAATTATATATATATGGTTTCTATGGCTTTGCCAATTGATAAATTTGTTTTTTTGCTATCCTAAGGGGGTTAACTCTTGCAATCATGAGTCAATGCTCTAATCTGAGTATCAACAGACTTGCTAAAATTAAATCCCTGTTTAGTTTTTCTAAAAATTAAAAAAAAGTTATAATGTTTAGTTTGTTTTCCACTTCTGCCAAGGTTTGATATGGTTTTTTTTCCATTTTGTCTCATTGTCTGTCTCGGTGTCTGTCTATCTTATCTATCTCTCTTCATTTTTAAAGTAATTGATCTACGTCTGCACTCTCATTCATTTACACACAGACACAGGAAATGTAATTGAAGTGATTCTGGTTGGTTGACTGGTTGTAATGTAATGCATTGTATTTGTAAGTTACAACCAAATTGAAGCTGAGTTTGGAGAAAGTTTGCACAGTGTCAGTGCTTTCTATTTGGCAAAGATTTTTCTTTTCCCTCTTGTCTTTGTTTCCTTTTCTGTCAGTTCTCTTAAGACTCTCTCTCTCTCTCTCTCTCTCTCTCTCTCTCTCTCTCATCTCTCTCCTCTCTCTCTCTCTCGCTCTCTCTCTCTCTCTCTTCTCTCTCTCTCTCTCTCTCTCTCTCTCTCTCTCTCTCTCTCTCTCTCTCTCTCTCTCTCTCTCTCTCTCTCTCTCTCTCTCTCTCTCTCTCTCTCTCTCTCTCTCTCTCTCTCTCTCTCTCTCTCTCTCTCTCTCTCTCTCTCACTCTCTCTCTCTTCTTTCTCTCTCTCTCTCTCTCTCTCACTCTCTCTCTCTCTCTCTCTCTCTTTCTCTCTCTCTTTCTTTCTCTCTCTCTCTCTCTTTCTCTCTCTCTCTCTCTCTCTCTCTCTCTCTTTCTCTCTCTCTCTCTCTCTCTCTCTCTCTCTCTCTCTCTCTCTCTCTCTCTCTTCTCTCTCTCTCTCTCTCTCTCTCTCTCTCTCTCTCTCTCTCTCTCTCTCTCTCTCTCTCTCTCTCTCTCTCTCTCTCTCTCTCACTCTATCTCTCTGAGTCTCTAAATTCTAATGCAATACTTTTTAGTTTTTGTACTTGGTAATACTATTAGTGTGTCTGTGTCTGTATGTGTGTCTGTGTCTATGACTCTATCTGTGCATATGTCTTTCTGTGTCTGTGTCAGTGTGTGTGCCTGTCTGTGTGTCTCTCTGTGAGTGTTTGTGTCTGTGTATTATATCTGTCTGCCTATGCATCTGTGTCTGTGTGTCTGTGTCTATGTAGATGTCAGTATGTATGTGGTTGGATTTTAAGAATTGAACTATGTTGAAGGCAATCCTCTATTGATATAATAAACCTGTCTAACTTGTAATGTTAAATTAAACATGCTTTTTTGTTGGTTTTTGTTGCAGTGAAAAAGGCAAGACTGATTGGCCCTCCAGGTAAGAATGCTTTTTTTAAATTTTAAATAAATTGTTGTTCATGTTATAATAGTGTGTGTGTGTGTGTGTGCGCGTGTGCGTGCGTGTGTGATGTGTGTGTGTGTCACTGGCGTACGAACAGGGGGGGGGGGAACAGCTGGGGCAGGGGGGGCAGCTGCCCCCCCTGGCTTTGAGGAGAGTGGGCAGACGCATCTCTCTGCCCCCCCCCCCCCCCCCAAATTTATAACGGCAAAAGCAAAACACAAAAAAAACAAAAACAGAAAGGACACAAGGAAACGAAAGAGTTAATAGTCTCACTCTCAGCCCATTCACTACACATTGCTGTCATGGACTTGGTACTGCATCAAAGATGGATTTGAGGGGGGTTACAGGGGTTCCCACCCCCCCCCCCCCCCCCCCCCGACAAAAAATGGAAAGAAAAAGAGGAAGACAAATTGTAGTTCCATGCTACAGTTATTCTCTCACGAGAAGCCTTGATTGCATCTTTTACATTCAAATTATATCAGCTTCTGGGAGGCAATCCCCCCAGACCCATCACCCCACCCCAACTGACCACTTGGAACTACCCCCCTCCCCTCTTCCATGACTGGCTGATCCGCCCCAAACATGGTTGTATTTTTATGCTTTTTTGTTGTCTCCTTTCAATTCACATCAAGTTTTATTTCATTCATAGATTTTTTTATATAATTGATTATGATTATGTTTAAAAATAACAATAATAAAGTATTTTTGTAGGATTTACTAAGTCATGTAATTTAACCTATCCATTCATTCGTCTTGTCCGTGCGCTTGCGCCCCCCCCCCCCCCCCCCCCCCCCCCCCCCCCCCCCCCCCCCCCCCCCCCCCCCGGTTTGTTGGCAATCCTGCCCCCCCTGGCTTGAAAACGTTCCTACGCCACTGTGTGTGTGTGTGTGTTTAGCTAAATGTACAATATACTACATGCATGTGTGAGTGAATCCTTAATAAGCATGCACTCATGCAAGTGTGTGTAGATCTATGCACATAAAAAGCATGATTGTGTAAGTGTGTGTGTGTGTGTGTATACATGAATGTATGTGTGTGTGTGTGTGTGTGTTAAAACCTCAGACCAGTTTTCATCCTGATCGATATTAACTAGACTAGGCCTATTCTGATCTTTGTTAATACGCTGATCTGTGCTGGGATCGTAGAAGAAATGGACGCTGTAGGGACACTATCATTCTCATTCCCAATAGAAGTAATTACATTCTTGATCTTGATCTTGATTTTTTTATCCCGGCAGGAATCCAACTTTGGATATAGACACCGGGGGAGGGAACTTGGGGAGAGCAACTCCAGTTTATTAAAAAAACAAAAACAAAAACCCAACCTATTTCTATAACTAGTATGGCCCAGCCAGCCAGGTCCCGGACTATTCCAAGACTAATGTTCAAACATTCCCATCGAGGATGACGTAGTAGGCCTGTAAATAGTGTAATAGCTTATTATTGGAATCAAAGTTAGCACCAGCTCCCTGGTGGTTTTATAGAAGGAATGACATTATTCCTTGCTGTGAAGTTGAAGTCGTATTGCACGACTTGAGGGCAAATTAGACCTGTGAGCATTTGTTTTATTCTCGTTCAACATTTTGGATATGAATTTATTGACTTTCTTGGTCCTACCGTAAAATGCGGACTATAACTGCTACTTTTTTCCTCAACTTTGGCCCATGCGGCTTATAGACTGATGCAGCTTATCTGTGGGGGTTTTCCATTCTACATTTATCAATATGATTAAATCTGTTTCTGGCCAGATTCTTCAGCCTATTCTGAGCTTCTTTAGACTCAAAACTGGTTTTGGTAATCAATAGATTCAAATCTCATGTTTAAAGTGTCTGAGAACATTAAATGCTCATGTTCTGATAGGACAATTTCTATGTTTGTGTTGCTTTTTGCACATACAATTTTCTCTGCAGCTTATGAACTGGGACAGCTTATAATGTGAATAAATACCTAATACTTTGTTAATTTAAGCGATGCGGCTTATATGCAGGTGCGGCTTATAGTCCAGTTTTTACGGTAAATGTACTTATGGTATTATTCACAATGAAAAATCTCAAGGGACACAGCTTTAATTTATTGGGCTTCACTAACTTAAGTTTATGGAATTTAAAGAACTTGCTGGTGTCAAAGCAAAATAGTCCTCCAAAATTATGTCCTTGTCATTAGCAAACACCACAAAGAAGAACGCATGCTGCACAAAGTCGAGATTTTTCTTTGATAGCAAGCTAATCAAATAAAAGTATTGATTGTGGCCACGCATGGTGATGAAGAAAAAGAAGATGCATCTCGAGTTCAATGCAAATTAGGAGGGTTTAATGGTCTTAACCCAGTGCAAGTGTTAGGTCTTTTTCTTTCTATGTTTTCTATAGGCACATGCGCCCTCCTAGTTCCCTCACAACTATTTCCAGTATTGGCACAGGCCTGCGACGTATTGATCCTGATCCTGACGATTGCTGGATAAGTAGCAAGGATAGGGCAAGGAAAGCTATTACGCAGGGTTCCCACAAGTCCTTGAAAACTTGAAAAGTCTTGGAAAACTAGCAAGGCCTTTTCCAGGGCTTGAAAAGTGCTGGAAAAGCAACACAGGCTCTAAAGCTCCTAGAAAAGTCCTGGAATTTTCTTAGTCTGCTTACCAGATTCTCAAGTTTCAAGCAAACAAAACCAACATTCGATGAGTCGATTCTCTTTGAAAATATATATAGTAAAACTAAAAGTTAGTACTTGTTTTTTTAAAAATTCAGACTTTTGACTGCCTGATATTGTGACAGCAGACGACCATGATACTGTGTGTGGACTTTTGGTGTGTGTAGGTTTTTTACTTTCAAATAATTTGAATAGTTCGATATTAGCACACCTTACCGTAATGCTTATTATCTATTATTACAAGCAGAATTTTCAGTCCTTGAAATTTACCAGCATGATCCTGGAATAGTCCTTGTAAAGTCCTTGAATTTTTCTTTGAGAGATCTGTGCGAACCCTGTATTAAGTCCAACAACATTTACTACGGGATAAAACAATCGAACGCTTCTACGATTCCTCAGCAGACATTTAATTTTTGTTTGTTATATATATGTTATTATTGAATTGCAGAAAATGTGACGCAGCAAAATGAACAATTCATGTTGTTTACAAGTGTCTAGGTTGGAACATCTGTTGCCATCTGTTCCATTATTTTAGGATCATCTATTGCCCCGCTCTCACTTTACAGAACTGCTAATTTGATTTTGGGTTGCCTTAATCATTAGTTTTTCAGGTCTTTTCAGCTTGTTTTTAAAATGGTGTTAAATACTTTGTTGCCTAATGTTTTATTTTCAGAGACCAGGAGAAGGTTGTTGATGTTGGCTTTTTGTTTTCAAGTCCTGTGCTTCCATATTTTATTTATGCTTGTCTGCCTTCCGTTTCATAGTTTATTTTGACACACACACACATGTACACACACACGCACGCACTCACACGCACACGCACACGCACACACACACACACACACACACACACACACACACACACACACACACACACGCACACACACTTATGCACATACACCCAGGCACAGAGAGAGAGAGAAAGAGAGTGAGAGAGAAAGAGAGAGAGAGAGAAAGAGAGAGAGAGAGGTAGATGGGTGGCTAGAGTTTTGGCTCAACGTTTCTGCACATACCTTATTTTTCGGACTATAAGGCGCACCTGATTATAAGGTGCACCCCAGGGCTCCCTGGGACCCCCATTTGGCAGTCTATGAAGTACTAATATTCTAAAGGACCCTCTAAAAGAATGTGCAGGGATGCACTAGAAAAATTCTTTTTAGCATTCTCAATGCCTCTGGGACCCTCTATCCCGCCTCTAGGACCCTCTATGCTGTACGTGAAGGAGTCCCTGGGACCCCTTGTTTTGCGGGACGATTGGGAGCCCTGGTAGCACCCTCTAAATTTTACACAAAAATCTGATTTTGTTACTACTGGTACACTTTCTTACTATATTATTTGTCTTAATATAAGGCGCAGGGATCTCAGTCTGGGGAAAAAAGTATCGCTTTATAGTCAGAAAAAGACGGTACTTTTCTTCCAACACAATAACGACCCAGTTTGGTATTGGTCTGGATCCTGATCGGGATATATACTGGTCTCCAAAATTTAAGGGCCGGAAGAACGATCTTCTCTGTTCTGTCTTGGAGGCATGCTTATTGAGAGCTCTGGTTGCCACCCTTAAATACACATTCGTGTCTAACTTTTGCTCAGCAGTGTTCACTACAGTCATGCCTTGCACGTGCAATAGGCAAGAAGCCTGCATCAGCCCTGATTCTTCAGCGAAAAGAGACCAAACTTTCGTGAAATTCTCGTGAATTTGCCACATTTTAAGCGTACCTGAAAACGCTGTTGCTGTACTGCAATGTCTGCAAAACTGGTTCAGGCACGTGCAACAGGAAGGAAAGTTATTGAGTAGCCTAAGGTTTGCCATTTTCTTCATTGTTGTCTTAGTGTACAATAAATAGATATCAAGCTACTGAAAACGGAAGCCGGCCCTTAACTTTTGGAGACCAGTATAGTTGATAGGGCCATATTGTGGCATATTGTATCATCGACAACAAAAGCTTGGGGAGAGCACTTACCAAACAAAACCAACCCTACAGATTCAACTAAGTGACCTGGCCAGCCAGTGGCCATTTAGCAGGTCACCAGTGTGATGTCACGCCCAGCAGCCACCTAACCACTTAATCCAATAGTTTTCTTTTCTTCTTTCTCTTTGTTTTTCTTTCTTTGTGTCTGTCTGTATATTTTGATGGGAGTCACTGGAGAAGGTGAGATTAGCGTCCAATCGGTCAGAGACCCTTATGGACGGTAAATGGGAGCCGATCATTCAGATGGGCTTTTATTATAGTCTACACCATAAAAGACTCAAAACTTGCAATGTTTTATTTCTTTATTACATAAATATATGATAATTGGTATCATTGAAGAAATGATCGCTCCGCATTCATATTGAGAATTACCTGGGGGTTTTCCCCTCCAATATACAACTGTATGCATGCTTCTTGTCCCAGTCTTAATTTGTAGTACAAATGTTTCTTTTTCTCCATAGATCAAGCTGTCGCAGTCAAACTCTGCCTGAAGGCTACATCAAAACTCGTACAGTTGAACAATGAGTCAGAGATGTTATCGCAACTAACACAGAAGCAATATTGACTGTGAAGTTTGGATACATACCCAAGACTGCGAAATGGCAACTCCGTAGGTCAAGTAGGTCTATCGGGATGAAGTGTAACAATATCAGGAAGGAAACTAACGGGTTTTTTCAGAAAAATGTCTCTTCTGCTCTTTTTATTTGTTAGGCTGTGTGCAGGTATACGCAGAAGTTCCGCGCAGAAACCCCATAAAAGTAAAAGTAAGAAGGAAAAAATAAGCGCATGACTTTCCATGCAGAATCGCTTGGAAATGCATCCGCTTTTTTTCCCCTTCTTTCTTTTACTTATTCATGGGGGTTTCGCGCGGAACTTACGTGTATACCTGTACACAGCCTTAACCCATTCATCGCCACTGTCGCCTCTTGGCACCACAATGATTTAACACCCATGTCACTAAAAGGCATCAAATGAGGGTCTGGTATCCAGTGACCTTATGTTCTTAATTTTGGGAGGTAATGGCAGGCCCTATTTTATGCATGTCACGGAAGAATCCCCAATATTGCAGACAGAAACTTTTCTCTACCCAGGTAAGTTTGATGGAAAACTTTGGCTGAAACATGGCTGGCGTTGAAAGGGTCATGATTTAGCCATTTTTTAACACTACAAAATGGCTAAGTACAATAGCTGATTTTTTTTTAATGCTCTCTGATATGCAATGTATATCCAAATTTGGTAAAACACTGTGTTTAAGTGTAAAGCAGCTTGAAACTATAACCGTCTGTTTCTGAGTGATTATGACTCAAAACTTTAAGAAACATTGTATGGCTAATAGTAATAGCATGAGAGAGAGAGAGAGAGAGAGAGAGAGAGAGAGAGAGAGAGAGAGAGAGAGAGAGAGAGAGAGAGAGAGAGAGAGAGAGAGAGAGAGAGAGAGAGAGATTGATTCATCAATCCTATTGCTAGATCTTACTCTAACTCAAATAAAGAAGAAAAAAAGATTAACTTCCACAATCTAGGAAACATATTGGAGAGATGCCCTATTTCCCATTTCTTCAGCAGGCAAATCGATAAAAGCAATAACGAACGCTTCAGACATCACTGGCCAAGACAAGTCCACCTGTCGGCGGTCAATCATAGTGTGGTTTGTCTGTGTCTGACTGTTTGTCTGTGGTCCATGCGTTATTGGGGACTGGACCCCGGTGCGTGCTACTGTAATATGAAAGTGCTCAGTCATCGGTGAGGAGTGGTGCAGTCAGCATGACATCTGTTGTATTATTATACAGTGGAACCTCCCTTAGAAGACCTTAACCCTTTCACCGCCAAAGTCGCATTTTAGCACCACAGTGATGTAACACCTATGTCACTAAAAGGCATCAAATTGGGGTCTATTATCCAAAGACCCTATTGTCTTAGGTTTGGGAAGGAAGGTTAGACCTTATTTTAAATCTGTCACAGAAGAATCCCCAATACAGCAGATGGATTTTGTTCTCTAGCCAGGTAATTTTAATGGAAATGTTTTGCTGAAATATGGCTGGCGGTGAAAGGGTTAAAAAAAATCATCCAAAATGAGGTCTTATAAGGGAGGGGTCTTATAAGGGAGGTAATTTTAATACTTATAAAGAAGGGCAATGTCTTAGAGAAGTAGGTCATATATGGGAGGGAGTCTTATAATGGGAGGTCTTATAAGGGAGGTTCCACTGTACCATAATGACAAATGTTGCTAATCAGTATGCGGCAAACATGCAGATCAGCACCCCCTCCTCCATTTCTCGGTTCTTTCAGTTTTTTCCTATTCTTGCCTTTCTTACTGAAGCAAACATGCAGATCAGCACCCCCTCCTCCATTTCTCGGTTCTTTCTGTTTTTTCCTATTCTTGCCTTTCTTACTGAAGCAAACATGCAGATCAACTCCCCCTCCTCCATTTCTCGGTTCTTTCTGTTTTTTCTATTGTCTTTCTTACTGAAGCAAACATGCAGATCAACACCCCCTCCTCCATTTCTCAGTTCTTTCCATTTTTTCCAGTCTTGCCTTTCTTACTGAAGCAAACATGCAGATCAACACCCCCTCCTCCATTTCTTGGTTCTTTCTGTTTTTTCCTATTCTTGTCTTTCTTACTGAAGCAAACATGCAGATCAACACCCCCTCCTCCATTTCTCGGTTTTTTCCAGTCTTGACTTTCTTACTGAAGCAAACATGCAGATCAGCACCCCCTCCTCCATTTCTCGGTTCTTTCAGTTTTTTCCTATTCTTGCCTTTCTTACTGAAGCAAACATGCAGATCAGCACCCCCTCCTCCATTTCTCGTTTTTTTCCAGTTTTTTCCAGTCTTGCCTTTCTTACTGAAGATTGAGCACTTAAACCTTTATCTTTGTCTATATTTAGCGTTAGTTTTCATTCCTTTACGTAATTAAACATATATGCATTCAATAATAATACGGTAGTAGAAGATAAAGGCAAGACGGGAAGAACGCAATGAACCAAGACTGTGACAGGGGGTGTTGATCTGCATCTTTACCCAGCATGCTATGCAGTGGAACCTCCCTTATAAGACCTTCAAAAATCATCCAAAATGAGGTCTTATAAAGGAGGTAAATTTAATACTTACAAAGAAGGGCTATGTGACGAGTATGTCTCAGAGAAGTAGGTCTTATATGGGAGGGAGTTAATGGGAGGTCTTATAATGGAGGTTCCACTGTTGCAAAGATATTCTAAAAGGGTAAGATGGATTACTTAAAAGCTCGGCGAACCGGGCTGATAGAGTTATCGTTAGTGGGGCCAGTACACTTTTCACAGTGGAGGCTATCCAAAAACTCAGACTGGAACTTGAACGGAGAATTCAACTGGCCTATCGATGTGTAAAATGTGTCCTGTTTCAAAGGGACATAGCCAGTGTTTCTGTCCTCACTACTCATATAGGGAAAAGAGACCGGATGCTTATCTTCCCCTATACAGTCTTTGACTGTAGTTAATGTATCAGTCTGGACGTTTATGGATAGGAGTAGAAGAGATAGTATTTTATGGTTTGCTTGGATGTGGGTTGTTTTCAGTGTGGCCGTATGTTTGGTAGCTAATTAGTAAGTCTGTGTGTGTGTGTGTGTGTGTGTGTGCGCACGCGCGCGCATAAGTGCATACGTGTGTGTGTTTAATTTTATTGAAACAGTTTTGTTACCCGTATCCCCCCCTTCCCCCTGTTTCACCCTCTCCACCACCCCCTCCCCTCCTCTTCACAAAATAAACAATTAGTTGCACATACAAGACTACAAATATGATTGGTTCTTTCATGCAAAATGCTAGCAACCAGTCCCACGATAACTACTTTTCCTCAAATCACTCTTTGTTTTATTACTTTTTATTACCATTTTTTGTGCAGAGTACTTTAAATTGAATGCATGCTAGATCTATGTAACCCTGAAGCTTCAAAATGTGAAGTCAACAGTCTGGCAATAACGCAGATTCCTAAATTACCTGTTATTTTATATTTACCATAATTTTTGGACTATATCTATAAGACAATACTTTTTTTTTCTCCCAGATTGAGACTCCTCCGCTTTGTAATGTAATTGATATTATAGTAAGAAAATATAATATCTGTAACAAAATCTGAGTTTGTGTAAAATTTTGGGGGTCCACCTTATAATCTCCCTCCCTCCCTTTCCCTTAACTCATTGAGGAGTCATCAGGGCGCCACAGTGAAGTCTTTTCATTGAGGAGTCATCGGGGCGCCACAGTGAAGTCTTCACCAACTTCTTTCAGCTCTGTCGGTCGTGAGCCAGAGTCTGGGTTTCTGCGAATGATTTTGCGATTTTAATTTAGATTTTCGCCTTATAATAATGTGTCTAAAAACATACAGTACTTCCCTCTACTTTCGGCCAGTTTGCGTGTGCAGAGCGCTTGACTATGTAACACTGAAGCTTCAAATGTTACCTTTTATTCCCTCTCCTTGTTCAGAGTGAATACCTATGTGACACTGAATCTTCAAAACACAAAGTCAACTGTCTGGTAACAACCCAACACAGTTTCCTAAATTACCTGTTATTTTATATTCAGTTTGCTGTGCTCTCTTTGTGCAGAGCGCTTCAATACCTATGTGACGCTGAAACTTCAAAACACAAAGTCAACTGTTTGGTAATAACACAGTTTCCTAAATTACCTGTTATTTTATATTCAGTTTGCTGTGCTCTCTTTGTGCAGAGCGCTTCATGTGACGCTGAAACTTCAAAACACAAAGTCAACAGTTTGGTTATAACACAGTTTCCTGAATTACCTGTTATTTTATATTCAGTTTGCTGTGCTCTCTTTGTGCAGAGCGCTTCAATACCTATGTGACGCTGACACTTCAAAACACAAAGTCAACAGTTTGGTTATAACACAGTTTCCTAAATTACCTGTTATTTTATATTCAGTTTGCTGTGCTCTCTTTGTGCAGAGCGCTTCAATACCTATGTGACGCTGACACTTCAAAACACAAAGTCAACAGTTTGGTTATAACACAGTTTCCTGAATTACATGTACCTGTTATTTTAAATTCAGTTTGCTGTGCTCTCTTTGTGCAGAGCGCTTCAATACCTATGTGACGCTGAAACTTCAAAACACAAAGTCAACAGTTTGGTTATAACACAGTTTCCTGAATTACATGTACCTGTTATTTTAAATTCAATTTGCTGTGCTCTCTTTGTGCAGAGCGCTTCAATACCTATGTGACGCTGAAACTTCAAAACACAAAGTCAACAGTTTGGTTATAACACAGTTTCCTGAATTACCTGTTATTTTATATTCAGTTTGCTGTGCTCTCTTTGTGCAGAGCGCTTCAATACCTATGTGACGCTGAAACTTCAAAACACAAAGTCAACAGTTTGGTTATAACACAGTTTCCTGAATTACCTGTTATTTCATATTCAGTTTGCTGTGCTCTCTTTGTGCAGAGCGCTTCAATACCTATGTGACGCTGACACTTCAAAACACAAAGTCAACAGTTTGGTTATAACACAGTTTCCTGAATTGCATGTTACAGTGGAACCTCCCTTATGTTATCCTTGTAAGAATCCCTCTCACTTAAGACCTACTTCTCTGAGACAATTTGCCCTTCTTTATAAGTAATAAAATTACCTCCCTTATACAACTCCCTCCCACTTAAGACCTTATTTTGGATGATTTTTCAAGGTCTTAAAGGGGAGGTTCCAGTGTATTTTATATTCAGTTCGCTGTGCTCTCTGTGTGCAGAGCGCTTCGATACCCATGTGACGCTGAAACTTCAAAACGCAAAGTCAAGTGTCTTGTAAATAACTCACAGTTTCCTAAATTACCAGTTATTTTATATTGAATTCCTTTTACTCTCTGTGTGCACAGCGCTTCGATACCTATGTGACGCTGAAACTTCAAAATGCAAAGTCAACAGTATGGTTATAACTCACAGTTTCCTAAACTACCTGTCATTTTAGATTCAGTTTGCTGTGCTGTCTGTGTGCAGAACGCTTCAATACCTATGTGACGCTGAAACTTCAAAATGCAAAGTCAGCAGTATGGTAAATAACTCACAGTTTCCTAAGCTACCTCTCATTTTAGATTCAATTCGCTGCGCTGTCTGTGTGCAGAACGCTTCAATACCTATGTGACGCTGAAGCTTCAGAATGTGAAGTCCACCACCATACAGGTCAAAGGCGACCACCCTTGCTGGGAGCAGGACTTTCTTTTGTAAGTGTAGACCTTGTATGATGATGATGAACTTTTCTTTGTTCTGGTATTTCATTTAAGAAATAGAATCTAGATAGTCTTTTTTTGTTGTTGCTGGTTCTTGTTGTTTGTTGACGTTCCTTGGCTTAAAGACTCCAGGGATCATCCCAACAGCCGAAGCAACCTTTTTTTTTTTTAAAGTCAAAGCAATTGAACACTATGGTGCAAATGCACCAACTAGGGATTTGAGATTCATTACGTGCGCTGTCTGTGTGCAGTTTTTGATTACCCCACCACGTGGGCAGCCACACTCCGACTTTGGAGGGTTTAAGGCTGATGATGTTATGCTAGGAGCTTGCCATGGCTAAAGACAATCCCCACATGACTTATGCAGAACATAACATTTTGATGTAGCCTTGGTGTTCTAGTTTATGTCAATTGGTCTGACACACCATACAGGCCAAAGGCGACCATTTTGCTGGTAAGAATCTACTTTAGGTACTTTATAGTCACAGAGGCGTTCTGTGAAATTCGGGAACTTCCCACCTGGAGAGCGCGTCGCAGCCAGGGCGTGCCACCCAATTTATTTGTTTTGATGTTTTTTGCTTTTTTGTTGAATGCGTTTTGTGGCTTGTGAGGGGGGGGGGGGGGGATCATGAACAGGGGGGGGGGGGGGGGGGGGGGGGGGGGGTCGGGGTGTTAAATTTTGACCAAATGACAACTTTTTCGTTGCCACTGGGTTTAACGTATGCTAAGTGCATGGGCACACGGGACCTCGGTTTATCGTCTCATCCGAAAGACTCCACGTTCAGACGGTAAGGCCTAGTGCAAAGTGAGAGGAAAAATCCCCTGTACCCAGGTTCGAACTCGGGTTTACTTGACACGAAGCGAATTTTGCGCTACCACTGTGCCACTCTACACCTAGATAATCCTAGATACCCAGATAATAAGTTGATGATGATTTTCAACCATCGCACATCCTGTTCACAGACGCACAAACAGATAGAGAAACAGACAGGCACTCGTTCCCATTCCAATGTACTCCCCTTAGAATTGGGAGTACAACAATAAGAAATATATTGAACTGGGTTTCTTCTTCTTCTTCTTCGTTCGCTGAGACAGTTTCCTGTCATATGAGCGTAGATGCGTCATGCTGCCGTTATGCGCCTAACTAAAAAATAGTTAGGCCCAGCAGTCCGACTTCGGCTGAAGAAATCTGTGTAAGAGTTTATGGGGGGGAAAAGGCAGGAGAAGGGACCAGGGAGATAGAAAGACAGCAGATGACAGTAAGCAAAGGGAAAAGGCAGAGTCAAAGAGAGTGACAGATTAGAGGACGTTTACAAGCACAGAACTTCCAGAAGGTGGGAGAACTATTTGGTTTAAGCAATTTTATTAGGTCCACAGTACATGAACAAACATAGATAGTAAACATATCAGCAGCAACAAGATAGTTCTAAGCTTATATTGTGCCATCTTTACATAGAAAAATATGGTTGAACACAGATAAATTAGATAGAAACATCAGTATTGAACTCTTTGCACGAAAGACCCCCGGTGAACCCCCACGGAGGGGGGGGATTAATGTGGTTTATTTGACCACACTGCCTGCCCAACAACAATAACCCCCCATCACCCCAGTAATTACATCAGACAATATGCGAGTAATGTTTCTCACATTCTATCTATCATATTTCTCCAGCAAACTTTTCAATGGAGAAAAAAAAAAATACCAGGGTGAACTGGAGATTGTTCTGTGTGACAAGCTAACAAAAAAACAAGAATTCAAACACAGGCCTGCTGCATACTTAAAGACATAACAACCGATCCCAGGGATCGGGTCTAGACTGCTAGACTAGTCGCTGCGAAGTTCTTCCTCGCAGTGGCTCAGACAACAGGGAAAAAACAACGGTTGAACCGTCTCTGTCGCGAGCAGCGATGAGAATGATGGCGCGCGCCTCGCGTGAACGCTTTATATATGCCGGCTGTGGGTTTAAAGGCATAATAACCGATCCCAAGGATCGGGTCTAGACTGCTAGGCTAGTCGCTGCGAAGTTCTGCCTCGCAGTGGCCCGGACAACAGGGAAAAAAGAATGTGTTGAACCGTCTCTGTCGCGAGCAGTGATTCAAATGATGGTCATGCGCACCTCACGTGAAAGCTTTATATATGCCGTCTGTGCGTTTAACCTTCCACGTCAGGAGGTAATGGGTGGTGGCCATATCTCCTTCTCCCATCTTGTATCCTGTACTCCCATCTCTTGATAAAATAACATTCTCTTGTTGTTTGATTTATGTGTGAAGTTTGCCTCAGGGGGCAAATCTAGAATGTGTGTGTATGTGTGTGTGTGTGTACTTTGTGTGTGTGTGTGTGTGTGTGTGTGCCTTTAACCCATCCCCCCACCCCCACCCCTACCCCCACACCCCCGGTCTGTGTTTAAAAAAAATGTTGTATTCTTCTGCATGAAGTGTTTCTAGTGGTAACAAAGTGAGATTCCTTCGTTATGTTGATTTCTTCTTCTTCTTCTTCCTCGATCCCTCAGACAGTTTCCTGTCAGTTTGAGTGCAGATGCGTCATGCTGCCGTTATGCGCCTAACTAAGAAAGAGGCCCAGCAAGTCCGACTTCGGCTGAAGGAAATCTTTTTGAAAGTGTTTCGTGGAAAAAGGCAGGAGAATGGATCGGTAAGGCAGAAAGATAGTAGATGACAGTAAGCAAAGGGAAAAGGCAGAGTCAAAGAGAGTGACATATTAGAGGAAGTTACCAGCACAGAACTTCCAGAAGGTGGGGGAACTATTTATATAAAAGACCCCCCCGGTATCCCCCCCGGGGAGGGGGGGGGGGGGGTAATGTTGATTTTAATTAAAAGCTTTTTTTGTAATCAATAATTTGTAAAAAAAAAAATAATTTAAATATAAAAAAATTATTATGTCCGTTTAAATCAGTAGGCGGTTGTTTGAAGTTACTTAACGCATAACATTGTGATAACGTTTTTTGTATTGATCCAGTGTTATTTGATTTGTGCTGTTTTCACAAACTGATTGCTTAGGGGCAATAATAGGCGTTGTTAAGGCTGTGAAACCATTGGAATCAACAGCATACAATTAAGTGGCTTGATTTTGTTATAAATATTTACTAAACTTGTTTTATTACCTAGATGAAAAACAAGCACATTCTCATGCACAGTCACATCATGTGCATTACTGAAATCTTATTCTTTTTTCTTACCGATCTCTCTCTCTCTCTCTCTCTCTCTCTCTCTCTCTCTCTCTCTCTCTCTCTCTCTCTCTCTCTCTCTCTCTCTCTCTCTCTCTCTCTCTCTCTCTCTCTCTCTCTCTCTCTCTCTCTCTCTCACACACACACACACACACACACACACACACACACACACACAC